>BSBM01000229.1:21860000-22385000 GCA_027924585.1 Larix kaempferi | reverse complement strand
TCTATCTCACCTTGTATCCCTCCCTCCCTATATCTTTCTCTAGATCTATCCCTCACTCCCTTTACCTCCCTCCCTCTATGTCGCTTTCTCTTCGTTACACCATCTTCGTCCCTACCACCCCACTGATTCCTCCTTCCCTATCACACACAACCTCCCACTTTCTTTGTCGCTCACACCTCTCTCTAGTCTCTCTCTCCCCAACCATCTCTCTCTCTCTCTCTCTCTCTCTCTCTCTCTCTCTCTCCCTCTCTCTCAAACACACACACACACACACACACACACACACACTATGTCCCTTTCCATTCTCAAACCCATTCCCCCTCCATCCATATCTATCTCCACCTTTCTCCCTCCATCCCTCACCCTACCTTCTCTCCCTCCCTCTCTCATTGCCTCTCTCTCACCTTCTATCCCTCCCTCATGTTATCTTTCCCTCAACCTATCCCAATCTCTCCGTCACTCCCTCTCTCTCACACACTTTATGTCCCTTCCCCCCCCTCTCTCTCTCGCTCTCTCTCTCTCCATTGCCACCACTCCCTGCATGTCTCCCACCAATACTTTCTATCCCTCCCTTCCTATCTCTTTATTTCGTTCTATCCCCATCTATCTCTCACTCCCTCTAAATACATTCCTCCCCATTATCCCTCTCCCTCCCTCGCTCTATGTATCTCCCCCCCTTGTATTCTTTATTTCTCTCTCACATCCCCCTCGCCTCCATCCATTCCCCCTTGTCACTCAAGTCTCACTTTCAACTTCTAACCCTATACCTCTTCAGAACCTCTTCTAATCCTAATAGTGCTCTCAAGCTCCACTTCCCTTCACCCCCTGTATCCCATCATGTTCTCATTCCCTTCATATCTCCCCACTCAAGCTTCCAACATCCTTCTAATCCCTTGACCCTTTCTCATCCCTATTAAATATTAACCATAGATTCCCTTGACCCTTCCCCACCCCTTCTCAAATATTAACCAAAAATCCCCTTGAGTCTTTCCCACCCCTCTCTCAAGTATTAAACATATATTTTATGATTTACATAACGCGAGCGCGTTTTGGAACTACATAACGCGTACGCGTTATGTAGTTATATAACGCGTGCGCGTTATGAAATTCTAAAAGCGCGGCAATATTTTTTGAATTTAAACAGAACGCGCTCGTGTTTTTAAGAGCCTAAACCAAGCCGAATCACTTGCTCACATGTCAACAATAATCCTATGTGTATGCTTTGGAGTTTGCTTCGGTAATTCCAAACCTGTGCTATGTTAATGAAAAACCAAAGCTAATTGGGTATTTCTTCCAATTTCTGGAGAAGCCTGTGCTTAGCCACTCGTTACAGTATGCTACACACAGTCATTTTTGACGAAATCTTAGACACAAATAGCATTTTTTCTGCAGATTCCAAATATGTAACTTTTATTTTGAAATATTAATTTTTCCTATTTTCTTTCAATTTCTTTTCTGTCCTACTTCCTTAACTCGTGAAACACACTGTTAGTGTTTCTTCCATAACTTTTTCAATTCTCGATCATTTTAAAAAAAAATTGTATGGTGCACAAGAGGACACTAACCTCCACGTTCTATGAAAAACCCATTTTAAGATTTTTGCATTAAGACCTTCAAAGGCTCTACCCACAAAAGAGGTATTATTTTCGAGGTTTGATCACTTACAAAATTATAAAAAAATTATAAAATTACTAATTTAATTTTCGAAAAATAATGGCGCACAAGTGCTATGTGTTCTCTACATGCATGCCGATTTTTGTAGCTTGATTCCATCATTTAGGCCCTCAAAGGCTCTACCCACAAAAACATATACCTTATCATTTTCCTGAAAAATAAAAAGTGTCTATTAAGAAAAATGAAACTTGACATAGCTATGCAAATTTTCAATACATAAAAGTTATATATTCGGAAACGTGATTTAATTTCCTACATTTCATCTTTTTTACTCAATGCAAGATATTTTGCGTAAGTAGCTCAAAAAATCCAAGTAAGTTGAGGGATCCCTGCTTTTTCAGTTTTCTATTGCATCTAACGCGCCAAAAGTGACCCTCATTAGCTTGCACTGACCCCACCAATACTTTCTATTATTGCAAAATTATATTTACAAATAGTTTGCAAGCACCAACTTGCTCGATGCACCAACACCGAAATTTTCATCTACAATTGAAGGATGCACCAACACCTTGTTTACCAGCAACAACTAGAAGGAGGATATGACCACCTACAGGATTGCAGCCTGTCCTTGCACCTACCAACCTTCTTTATTTTTTTTTATCAGGTTTCCAGATCTTCTTTATATCTTCAATTATGTTACTCCATTTCATTGGTCTCTATCTGTTCTTGCTGCTCCTTCTATCTGGACTGCAGAGAAATCTTTCTTCAATTCAATATTTTGTATATATATATTCTTCTATGAGATCGAAACATTGTGTATTTTCATCTATCATGTCCATTCACCTTTGCATCCTTCCAACATCACATCCTTTCACAGAGGGTTAATTAATTCCTGGTTTATTGACTAATTTTCGATCAAGCATGATTAAATCCTCTACGCATTTCTTAATTTCTCGCATCTAATTTGCACCTTCACACTACTAAATTAATCTGTTTGGAATGCTCGAATCATCTCTCTCGCCTTGCTTAAAATACCTCTTTGCGGGCTTAATATAAGCTTTGTGCGAGCATATCATTATGCCTCTTCCAGGAATATATTAATTCCTTTGTGGGCATATTTAAAGCCTTGTGTGGTCATACACAAGCTCCTTGCGGCATATCCCAAGCGCCTTTCGGGAATTATTCAAGCCCCTTGCGGGCATATCCCAACACTGTGCAGACATGATTTTTCTTCAACTTGGAAGGTCCATTTTTTGCACATGTGACCACGAGAGGGAAAACTAAAAACATGACTGGATGGACACTTCAACAAGGAATAGATCCATATCTCTTGTTAAATTTATTGATACAAAGAGAGCATATGGAGGGCATTTGAAAATGGCCTCTTAAAACCCTGATTTAATAGTTACAATTTTATCAAACCCTAAGTCAAACCCTAAGTCAACATGAGGTAATTTTTATTTTCACAAAGTTGAAAATGTGAAACATCCAAAGCATAGGGGACAACATGTTGAGTCCATCCAAGCCAATTTCATCCTCTGAAACCTCATTCTCTCTCCTTGGCCGACAAAGTTTACTCGAGCAATGCAAATCAAGCCAGAGGGCACTTTTGGCAAACCAATATCTTCACCCTCATTTATTAATTTGGAAACATAATCATATGGTTAGATGCAAAAACCAACACTTACATTCCTATATCCTCATATTTATTTAATCAATCAAGTACAGAAGGTGGTGGGAATTTTTGTGAGTCTACTTAGGCATTTTTGCAGGAAGAATTTATACTTAGCCAAATCTTTCAATTTTCAAGGTGAATCTTTATTTCACCAAATCACTGAAAATATTATTCCAGAAAATAGTATCCATCTAATTGAGCTCATCACAATTGGTTTTATGTCCATATTCATCATCGTTTGACTTGGGAGGGCATTTTATTGAGTTGGGTTCCCAACCAGTAAAATGGTCTGAACCCTTGTTTTGGAAGACCTATAACTTTGTCATAAAACACTCTTTTGGAGTAATGATACCATGATCAGATAGCCTATTCAAAAAGGCGTAGCCTGCTATTTTCAGATACTTTTTATGATTCTCTTATGAGGTATGGCGGGCATTTTCCTGAGGCCATTTGGACCAATTTTCCAACACTTAGTCAATTTCCAGAATTTCTCCAAAGTGACAAATCTTTATATAATTAGGTCATTTTGTAATAATGACATCATGAAGGTACTAGAATACCATTAGGTGGATTTGCATACTCATCACTCATGCCATATCATCATATATTCCATATCATCATAACCTTTGTCATTAATGATTACTTTTGGCATCAATGACAATTATACTAAACATAAATAAGTTTTACCACATTTTACCATCGTTTATTATTGTTTGACCATAGTTGAATTGAATGAGCCATGATTGACTTTGGTTAAACACGGTTCAATATGTTTCACCATAATTGACCATGGTTACCTATTGTTTGACTTTAGTTGAATTTAGTGGACCATGTTTGACTTTGGTTGATTATGTTTGACTTTAGTTTAACCATACTTAATCATGGTTGAGTATGTTTTGAACCATGTTTTATTTTTGTTAACCATAGTTGACTTTAGTGAGCCTTAGTTGACTATATCCACGGGGACTTCACTAGAAGGCAATATAGTACCACGTTCATTCATATTGCGGTATTAAATATTCATGAAAACCTAAAAATTATATTGCTTATATATTAAAGGGCAAAGGGTTTTTTTTTATTTAATGTAACAATACAAAAATACTTTGGGGTCTTTTTTATATGGGCGGGCTGAAAAATATCCACCTAATGGAGATGGGAGATCACGGCCGGATGAGAAATTGGGTTGAGGCAAGGCTCGGGCTTACTAGTATGCAGGGAAATCGCGTCTTGAGGCATGCTTGAGGCCAGGGGTTTCGTGGTGAAGTGGGTTTCCATTCGATCATAGTCGAGAGACAGTGGTCATTGACAACCAATGTTACCAATGGCCTTGGGAGGATCTAAGCTTCCAGGGCCTATTATAAGCCCTCGATAGGCCTTGGGGGCTTGAATACCCAACCACGTGTGCCTATTACAGGACTTGGGAGGTTTAGTCAGCTTCCTATAGCTTGTTACAGCCCCTGGGGGCTTGGATACCTAGCCTACAACAGGCTTAGTTAGCGATTGGGGAACTGCAACATGCAATCTAAATGTTGTACTATGTGCATTGGCTCTAGTGACATACAAGAAGTGATCTCCTATCTCTTCATTAGACCATTAGATGTTGCAAATCATAATGATATGTGGTTGAGTAATTGCATTGTGGGTGAAGTAATGTGCATCCACGATATACATCGAAAGAAGCAAGGTGCATTGTAGAATGCATGTGGGGTCATAAGAGGGGTATCATATCAATATACTAGGTAGAAATATAAAGGGGTATAAAAAATGTTAATCAAAAAATTGATACATACAATATCTAGTGAATATAGGGGTTTTTTTAAATTGGGAAGACATATTGGGAGGGGGTTAAAAAAAATGATTTTGGAAAATATTTTTCAATATTTAGTGAAATTAGGGGTATTGTTTCATATGCCACGATCGAACGTGCTATGATAGCTGTTTATTGAGTGAAGCCCCCGTGACTATATCTAGTTGAATTTAATGAACCATGGCTGACTTTAGTTAACCAACTTTTATTTTAGTTACCCATGGATAACTTTTGGTGAAACATGCTTGACTATGGTTGACTTTGGTTAAGTGAGGTTGACCATGGATAGCTATTATTGACTAAGTTTTACTAGGGTTAACCATGTTTGACTATGGTTGAAACTAGTTTGAAAATGGTTGATTATGGTTGACAATTGTTCATTATGTTTGATTATGGTTGAAAATAGTTAACTATGCTACAGTATGGTAGACAATGGATAACCATGGTTAACCATGTTTGACCTTGTGTGATGATGTTTGAATGTCAGTAACCATGTTTGATTATGGTTGACTATTTTTTGTTATGTTTAACCATGGTTGAGATAGTTGAGCCTTAGATGACCATAGTTGACTATGGTTTGACCATGGTTGATGAATATTGACTATGCTTAACCATAGGTGACAATGGTTGACTATTGTGTGACCATGGTTAACTTTAGTTAACCATGTTTGACTTTGGTTAACCATGGTTTCCTTTGGTTAGCCATGGTTGAATTTAATGAACCTTAGTTTACTATTGATGTAGGAGCATCAAGACATAGCCAGCAATGTGATAGCGTGATCACATGTTATGGCTAAGAAGGGGACAAACTGTCCTGAAGATCTGGAAAAATAATTTGTTTCCTAAGTATTTTATTATTGCCGGATAATTAGAAGTAGTTAGCCTTGTTGTCAATTTTTGAAAGAAATTAGGGATAATTGGCAAGCTTAGACTCCATGCGAGGAGATCAAGCCAAGTAGGCTAGTTATTGAGTAGAGTTAGAAGTTTAGTTATCTAATAAAAGAAATTACTTCAATTGTGCAAAGGAAGTTAGTTAATTTGTTTGACCTGATTGTAATTCAAAGCTAAGTAAGGAAGACAAATATTTTTTTTGGGTGTGTGTTGATGGGGAGAGGGCTCGACTAGTGATATAGTGGCTCTGTGCAGCTTTGAGAAACCTAAATTTGGTGAAAGTTTTGTTTTAAGTCATTTTATGTGTGAGAAAACTATCAGAATTTATGAGGATTTGATGAGGGCTTTTAGCTATGTGCATATAACCTCAATATTTTATGAAAGAATTCCTCGTATCTGTTGTGTGTTGTTCTAGGAATGAAGCCACATCAAGTTCACATGCATATCAGGCATAAATGATCTCTTTGAGGTATTTTATTTCATTATTGAAGCTCTAGATTATTTTAATTGTCGAATTTGGGAACGGGACTGTAGATGGAGTCAAGTTTATAGCGAGGGTCGTTAGATTTGACAAAAATCAAAGGGTTAACATTCAATTTAGAAATTGTTCCAGTTCTATCGAAAAGTTAGATTCTTTTATAGCTCAAAATATTTTCCAGAATGAGCAAGATCGTAAGTCACCACCTACTTTCACATCGATGACACAAACTCCATATCGTTGTAGAAATTACACGATGGCTAACTTTTCAATGGAAGATCGATGGGAAAACAAGGTTGTTATGTGAGACACAAGTGTCAAGCTTTGATATGATATTGGTGATAGAAATGGGTTTACAAATATGCTTTTGATAAGTGCAATACTAGCTCATGTGGCATGTGTGTTGGTCTTAGATTTAGACCCTAACGCTTATGTATAAGTTGTCAAATATATCCAAGTTCGGATAAGTTAGTGGAGAGAGCTAAGTCTAGCTGAGATTTGGTAAATTTGTAAGTATAGCTACTTATCACCATTTTAGTCCTTTTGGCTAACTTCCACCCTGCTACCAACTATGGTTAACAATGCTTGACTTTAGTCAACCATACTTGACTATTTTTTTACCATGGTTGACTTTAGTGAACCATGTGTTTATAGTTTACCATGGTTAATTATTGTTTAACCATGCGTGACTTTAATTAACCATCATTGACTTTAATGAACCATGGTTGAACTGAGATACCAATTGTTGACCATGTTTGACATTGGTTAACTATGGTTGACTAAGGTTAACCATCATTGACTTTAACGAACCATAGTTGACTAGGGTTTACATTGGTTAGATAAGGTCAAGTCATGGTTCACTATTATTTGAACATGGTCGACTTTAGAGAACCATGTTTGACTTTGGCTAACCATGGCTGGCCATAGTTGACCATATGCGATAATGTTTGAATGTTAATAACCATGTTTGATTATGGTTGACTATTGTCTACTATGTTTAAGCATACCTAACCATTGTTGACTATTGTTTGACGATGGTTAACTTTAGGTAGCCATGTTTGAATTTTGTTAGCCATGGTTAACCTTGGTTTAAAATGATTCACTTTAATGAATCATAGGTCACTATGGTTAACCATGGTTTACTTTAGTAAACCATAGTTGAATATGGTTGATATTATTTAGCTAAGGTTAAGTCATGGCTAATTATTATTTCTACATGGTTGACTTTAGCAAACCATGTTTGGCTTTGGTTAACCATGTTCGACTTTAGTTTCACCATATTTAACCAAGGTTGAATTTAATGAACCATATTTGACTTTAGATAAGCACGGTTGAATTTATTTACCATGTTTGACTATATTTATCATGGTTAACTAAGTTTGGCCATAGTTAACCATGGTTGACTATTGTTTGACCATGGTTGACTTTAGTGAACCATGTGGCCATAGTTTACCATGGTTAATTACTATTTAACCATGCTTGAATTTAGTTAACCATCGTTTACTTTAATGAACCATGGTTGATTTTAATGAACTATAATTGATTATGGTTGGAATTAGTTAATAAGGTTAAGTCATGGTTATTATTATTTAATCTTGGTTTACTTTAGAGAACCATGTTTGACTTTGGTTAACTATGAGACTTTATGTAGATATAGTTAACGATGGTTGACTTTAGTTCACAATGTGTGACTTAAGTTAACCATGGTTTACCTTACTTATTATGGTTGACTATATCTACCATGTATGACTCTATTTACCATGGTCGACTATTATTTGATGGTGGTTGACTTTAGTGAACCATGTGGCAATAGTCTACCATGGTTAATTATTATTTAACCATGCTTGAATTTAGTTAACCATCGTTGACTTTAGTTAAAAAGGGTTGATTTTGGTTAACCATGGTTTAATTGATATACTAATGGTTGAATTTAGTAAATGAAGATTGATTATGGTTAAATTTTATTAGGTAAGGTTGACCATGTGTGACTATGTTTCAATATCATTAACCGTGTCTGATTATGGTTGACTATGCTTAACCATAGTTGAGAATGTTAGGCCCTCGTTTATCATAGTTGACTATGATTTGACCATGATTATGGAAAGTTGACTATATTTACCATGGTTGATTAAGTTTGACCATAGTTAACCATGTTGGATTTAGTGAACCATGTCTCCAAAAAATCAAATTTATATACACCAAAATATAATTACGAATTGATAATTAAATTATAGAATTTGTATACATTATATACATGATCAAAAAAAGCATATTCCTCGTAGACACTTAGATGTCACGAAACTTTCAGTCTTTTCCCTTCTTAGTTCCATCCATCCTTATTAGTTTTGTCCTTGTTAGTTTCTTCATTATATGTGTTAGTGTCAATCAAGTCCAACCTTTAAGGTCAACCCTTATGGTTGTTAAGATTAACTTACAATCTGCAACAATGCATCCTTAGCACTTGAGATTCATTTATTTAAACAGATTGTTGAAACGATTGAGTCATGTTGGGATGGTGCCAAGGTTTTCTTCCTAAACCAGTACCCATAAGGTCAATGCCTATATTAACCAGTACATCCTCAGATGAGGTGTTTTCTACCTTACCGCCTGTGACCAGGACACCATCATCCCCTGTCATAATGTGCCCCCTCCATAGGCATGGCCCCCAATACCAACTTAGTAGATGCCATCATGAACTTCCCTTAATTTCAATTTTTTTTGGACATGAATACTATAGGAAAAAAATGTCTATACTGTGATAACTGCAACTATGAGCATTTGAATAATTTTCAATTCATGGTTTTTTAACTTTCAAATGATACCTTGATTTGATAAAACAACCTTTAGATTGGTACATAGCCACATACATTCATAATTAATGACATTTGTTTCAAATTTACAAGTCAACCCTTATGGTTTTCAAGGTTAACTTACAATATTCGACAATCAACCCTCAACACTTGAGATTCATTTATTTCAACAATTTGTTGCATGGATTGGGTCATGTTGTTATGGTGTATGAGGTTTTCCACCTCAACTAGTACCAACAAGGTCAATGCCTATATTGACCATTACATCTTTGAATGAGGTAGCATCACCATCATCCCCACACACCATCATCCCCTGTCAACGTCCCTTATTTTCAGTTTATGTGTTGGACATGAGCAATATTAAGGAAATAATGTCTACATTGTGATAAGTGAAAGCATGATCATTTGAATAATTTTTAATTCGTGGTAATATTCGAGTTTAAATCACTACTACATAGAGTGGGGTATTAAGAAAATATTTGAGACAATATTTGTGTAAATTGTCTCAACTTAAGACCAAAAAAAATTGTGTATTGTCTTAAATATTGTATCTAAACGATTGTCTTAAACTATTGCCTTAAATTATTGTCCTAAACTATTGTCTTAAATTTAAGACAATAGTTTAAGACATTCGCTTAAAGACAATATTTAATACACTACATAATTTTTTCTTCTTCTTAAGTTGAGACAATTTACACAAATATTGTCTTAATTTCTTTTCTATGTAGTAGTGATAGAATGCAAATATTTATGATCGGGCACGGTGGAATCGAACCACCAATATTCTGCATTATCCATTGAGCTAGTACCCTGCAACTTCATATACAAGAATAATATTTGTATTTTTTAGAGTTTTTTTAAAGCAATGAACACAAGAAACATGAAATACTCACCGTATTTCACTCATTCAATGGATTGATTTGCAAGATCTGTGTCAAAGAACTTGATATCTCAATGATGAATAATTTATGAGCATTTCAGGTCCCTATTAATATACAACAAAGATAAGCATGGGAAATTTCAAATGATTAGTAGTATTCAACAAAGATATGATAGATCAATTCAAGAGCAAGATGGATTGAGGAGCAAACTCTCATTACTGGCAGCCGGCCCTTGTTTACCGCGAGAAGCAGTTATCCCAAACGATCTTCCCGTCAACAAACTCACAATTTAACTACTCTTTAAGAAAAACCTGTAGCCTAGCGATTGGGTTTAAATGGGAGTATGGGAGTCTTTAAAGGAATTCTTCATCAAAATTAAATAGCAATGAGACAATATGTACATTAAGGTTAAAACCGTGCTCCAGTCGCAGACGTATAGCACGCCATGTTCATTCAAAATTCAATGTGATCAACTGCCAAAATTAATTGCAAAGAAATCATGCTAGTAGGGATGTCAATGAGATTCCAACATCAAATCTAGACTGCAGAATGAGTAAAATTTAAATACAAGATATCGTAATAGGAAGCCTAACCATATCCCTAACTCTAATTGATAGATGAGATCGGGTTTTGAACTACGATTTTGTAGTGACTGTGCATAGGACTGAGAGGTCCATCTACCTCATTGAAAATTTCCGGCCAAGCGACTTCACTGAGCTGGAATTGCTGCACTCGATCCCAATTGCAGAATCGTGAGTTTGTTGTGAGGTATAGGTCATATATCTATTGAAAAAAAATCACTGTAATTGCGATCGGTGGTTAGAAATGGGACACAAATCTTGTTTAAAAAGATCGCAGTCTTGTCAGTGTCTTTTTATATAATACATGTTGAATTCCAAGCAAGTCATTTGGAAGTGTCAATCTACATGTTTTAGTTGTTATGGATGGATGACTATGAATATTGCAAATCATGGACTGGATTTTATATATAAATTATTTTTATATACAGTCCCCTGAAGTATGTATAGTCACAAACTTCCTGTGAAGATAAAAGTTTATTAACAGAGCATTATCAAGTTTAAACACGACAGCTTTATACTCCATGTAATATTAAGATGTCCATTTAGATTTAGCTCCATAGTAGTTATTGTGATTATTTCACCATTTGGGCCTGGTCAACCAAGTAAGTTACATTTCTGATAAGAGACATATGGAGAACATTGTAATACTGGGTAACGAGGAGAACATTGTAATACTGGGTAACGAAGGCATTCCCAACCTGGAAACACATGGCACATAAAAATTATAAGGATTCCAACTCAAAATAAAAATAAAAAATATTGTACAATATATATTTAACTTTAACCAGTACCATTCAAAACATACCATTTGTGGATTAGGAACCAAAGTTAGGCCTTGTTGTACTGCCATTTATTCTGTACTGAAATGAAATTAATACATAAGACAACCAAAAGGACAAGAAAATATGAAACTGCCTTTGAACTACTTGTAAATATAAATAAGCAAGCCCGGTTACTGAATTTCATGGACATGTAACATGTCCAGATTGCAATATAGATCCACAGTTTGTTCACATGAATTATTTAAAAAACATCAATCAAATAAAGATGTTTAAATTTTATTTGAGCAATATAGATCCACAGTTTAAACGAGCACATCCTATATTGCAAAACATGTTATAGGAACAAATTGTGGATCTATAGATAGGAACAAATTTAAACAACTATGTATAGGAACGAGCACATCGAGTGCTTGAAGACAGATTAGACCAGTGAGTGCCAGGGATGCTTTTACTACAGCCAAAAGTTATATCCCTAGTAGGGATGGTTTCCAGCGGGCGGGGAACCTACCAGGGCCTTTGAGGGGATCTTTTACAACAGATCTTTTTCGCAGTTGAAGTGGACTTTAGGGATGTTGAGAAGGTCGTTTGTGCAATTTCCGACCTGTAAGAGAATTGAGAAATTGTTGTTCAACATTGACATGTGAACACATAACTCTAGTCCATCCACCTACACCAGCAACATCTTTACCCAAATAGGGATCTCCTTCAACAGTCTTTCCTACTTCCCCTTCTTAAACTTATTTTATGCATGAAAGAAAGACTAGCATGCTTTCACTGCAAACTATACAGTGAAACTTTCAATTGGATATTCATCCAGAAATATATCATGTGCGAAAGAACGTGCTCGGTTTGCTTCTAGGAAATCAAGTTCACAACAATTCCCCATCTAAAAATAATTCAAATAAAATTTAAAAACTTAAGATTAAAAATACCTCCTTCACATCCTGCACGATCTCTATGAGAAATGATTTGTGTTATGCTATATAGAAATGAGCATACGACTTTAAATAATTTCTCCAGTACAGTTTTCCTCTTGCCAATAACCCAACCAAGTTCACGGATGCCATTAGCTGCTGAGACTAATATATTAATGGAAGTGACCGCCAAACCTACTAGAATTTATCTCTGCATAGAAATGATTGAGGGGCGTATGAGTCTTCATTCTTTCCATATCACAATCCTTATGGCGAACTCACAACTCCTATGGCTGGCTGAGCAAAAGCTTCATGCATAATGCTAAATGGCTTTACCTCTGTAGTAAAATCATAAAATCAGTTATGGTGATAAAAAAATAGAAACTTCAAAAACTTAAAAAGTAAAAAGAAATTTTAAAGTTAATTGTGTCTTAAAAATCGTCTTAAACATCATAATAAATTTTAAAGCAATTTAAAAAAATTAAAAACAATTTGAAATAAACATTTAAAACAATATGTTAATTTTGTCTTTAAAAATCGTCTTAAACATCTCCATCTTGTAGTAGTGAATAATGCCTTTATTTGAAAAAAAAAAAATTTGTTTAAACATCCTGATTTTGTAGTAGTGAATGATGTCAAATTGTGAGGCAGAGCAAAACTAAACAGAGTATGCTTAGGCTAAACAGAGCAGGGGCTGTCGAATTTTGGAGAGACAGAACAGCAGCAGATGAAACAGAGTATGAGGAGCAGAATTTCTGAATGGAGCTCTCGGCTCTTCTACCTCATTCTAGAACTCCCCACACCTGAATACGCAAAATACATTGAACATATAGCTGCCTCTCTTCATCCGAGGCACATTAACTTCTACACCCAATTGTATTAACTCCTTGTGTAGTGGTTGGTGGGTTTAGACAGATGACGAGAGGAATTATTTCCAACACTCCCCCTTAATTCCGACCATAAACAAACTACTAACATATAAAGCATACATGTAATGCCTTCATGGGCTTTCAACAAAAAACATTGAAACATTAATGCCTACTGGTCTAAGTCTCAGCTAGGCTTACATTAGTTCATGTCAAAACTTAAAATTATCTTACCATTCTTGTCTGCTGCATGCTGATGCAGCGGCTTCTTTTTCTTTCGCTTGCTCCAGACTTTGAACTCAACGTTCTTCTTCACCTTCTTACTCATGCTTTCTTCAAGCTCCTTGGGCTTGAATCTTCCATCAATGTCTGCAAGTTCTTCAATGGCTTTATGCCTTGTGTCAACATCTTCAAATTCTGATTTCAGCATCCTTAGTTCGTATGTTGTGGGAATTTTAAGATTCCACATGCTGTTCACATCCTTCATTTTGTTTTCATCCTCTTCATTGGCATGCTGCCATGACATCAGCTGATGATAGTGTCTGATTTCTTCAAGACTCCATTTCACAAAAATGTCTTCAACTAGTTTATCTTCTTCCTCTGCATCTTCAATGCAGATTTCTTCATGGATGGTGCTGCTAAGCACTCTTGGCATGTCACAATGCCCATCATCATTGAATTCAAATGCTTCATCTTCCATGCAGCTTTCGATAATCTTGTCAAACTCGGCAATAAAATTACAGTCTGCATGAGCTTCTTCATTATACTTATTAGCTCCTTCATCATTCATACCCATATGTGCCTCTGCACAATGGAATTTACTAGCTTCTTCATCATTCTCTGCTTCAAACAACGACATCACATTGTCCACATTCTTTAAAAACTCTTGAATGATTTCATCATCATATTCATTTACATTTTGCTCAATTGCAGGCTGATTTCTATATGCACCTGCACATGCACAAACATCTAACCTGTTAGGAAAAACTTCTACCCTCATGGGCATGCTCTTCATGAGCACTTCTTCTTCGATTTGTTCTACTGCTTCAGCTCCTTTTTCAGCCTCTATTGGCTGTCCTGCAACTTCTTGAGTTGCTAATTCATCATTTTCTGTTGCTGCTATGGCAGCTTCCTCTTCAACATCATCTCTGTTATATCCATCCACTTGTGGCTCTGCACAGTGGGCTTCATTGTTCTCAAACTCAGCAGGCTCTGCTTGGCTGACAGAGTCCTCAACCATTTCATGCGAATATTCAACTTCTACTTCATATGTGTTTGGGGAAAGTGCTTCTGCTGGTATAGTAGTTTCTTCAATTTCATTATCCACAACTGTGTGGGGTTCACTGAATTTCTCAACAGCTTCTATGGCTGGAGTTTCTATTGCTGCAATGGCAGTTCCATCTTCGTATTCGTCCACAAGTGCCTCTACACCGTGGGATGCACTAACAGCTTGGCTGTCTTCTGCTTTAACTGCAGGATTCTCAAATGCAGAATTCTCTTCTGCTACTTCTTCAACGGACTGTGACAGTGTTGGCTGCTTGCACATGTCGCTCCCCCTTTCACTGAACTCTTCTTCCAAGATTCTCCATGCTTCCTTGGAAGTCTTTAGTGCTGCAATCTTGTGGAAAATACTTTCATCCACAGCTCGTTGGATGAGATGGAAGGCTAATTCATGCTGCTGCAATTTTTGGTCTTCGGTTAGGGCTTCAAAAGCCTCTAAATCTAGGGGATGCACACATTCATTTTGAACTAAACACCACAAATCCTCTGCTCTAAGAAAACTTCTCATCTTAATAGCCCAAAATTCATAATTTTTACCTGAAAAACGTGGGGGGTACGAGGAGAACTCTGTTTCTCCAATTATCCTCAGCAACAACCTCCTTATCGGCACTTTTTCTTGCGCGTTCGTCATCCATCTTTTCTTCACAAAGAACCCTCGGTGCTTCTAACCCTGCCTCGGCTTTCACCTCTGCCCTTGTATTTCTTCTTTTAATCTGCTTGAGTCTCCTTTGATAACCCATTTCTTCTCTTCTTTGTTGCAGGTGTTTTGTGCTGGCACTTGTCTTTTCTTCTCACAAGTCTCCTACTTGCTTCTCCTTCCCTATCGCCCCCTAAAAAAAATATAAAATTGCTGGCTGGCTGCAATACCAGTCAATAACGCCCCCTTAATGCAAAACACTCAACCAGGAAACTCTTCCGCTCAACAAATTACACCCTCTCTTTGAACATGTCCAAGCATCTACAGATAAAGGCTTTTACACAGGTCTCTTCTCTACACATAGACTCTGTTATTTTCCTTCATGAAGGGATTCGAATCTCTTATAGCAGTCAACGAGGAGGCTTCTTCTAATGGTTCTTAGGATAGCCTTCTATTCACGCTGGGGTTTGCACACAATCGGTGGTCAGCAGACTTCAACAGGTTCTCTTTTTCAAAGGAGAAACTGCTGTTCGAGCAGAGCATCAGAGGAAGGGTTTCGATGACTCCGGGCGGAAAAACCCCGGGCTTGCAGGGGGCTGGCGTGAGGCCGTATGCACAGATTCATCTCGAAGGTCTCTGATGATCTTCGTTTCCGCGACGTCCTTTGGAGGTCGGCGGTGTTTTTCGATGTATACTGCAGAAGAGAGGCGTAGTTTTGCATTTCCAGAGAAGGAAAGGCGGTTTCAGGAAGACCACGGGGGTTTGGGGTGGTTTTCAATTGACGGACATCTACTGAATGCGGAATCTGCGACTTCCAGTGATAGAATTGGCGGGCATTTGAGTTGTGAGGAGGCGCTGGCGTGGGAAGGTTTTTCACCGCTTCTTGTTCTCAGTGCCTTCCAGACCCTCTTGAATATGTACAATGTGAAGGAGTTTTTTTTGGATGATGGGGTTTACTATGCCCCTGATGCCAAGATGAAAGAGATGCCCAAAAAATCCTTAGTGTATTACTATACAGAGGAAAAGTGCCGTGACAAGATGGGGTTTACCTTTGAGGTGAGGGATAAGCCATCTACGTTGTCGCTCAATGACTGGAGTCATGTCGAGGCAGTGTTTGTGCTTGGAAAGGAATGGCAGTTCAACGATTGGCCTTTCTAGGACGCGCCTTCTTCACCAAACACAATCCAGAATGGCGGCTCTGCAAACTCTTTGGCTCAGCTGCTTCAGATCGACGGGCATCTCTATTGCTCTGCGAAAGGGTATATTACTCGACGGCGTGGCTCCCCAATCTCCGACGGCGTCTATCCTTCAAATCTGCTACTCTTCACACGGACTTGGCGTTTCTTTTTAAGTTGGGACTACCTCAATAAGTATGCTGCGTGAGGGTTCTGGCATCATGCATATACCCATCAACAAGATCTCAAAAAGCCATCGTTGCTAGCAACAAAGGCTTCTGCTCTGGTCTTCAGCAAACTCAGAGCTGCTAATGAGTAGCGCCTTCTCCTCTAGCAATCAAGAGACAGGGGTTAGAGACAGGCAGCGTTACAGGCAATTGCTCTGCAGATTTCTCGACGATGGCGGGGCTTCCATCGACAATTTTCTCTGCCACGGGAATTTCCTCTGCAGGAGCTTCTTCTTCAGCAACCTTTTCCGTCGTGGCTTCAACAAGCTCTGTAGCCTTCAGAGCTTCCTCTACGGCTTTCACGTGTTCTTCGCTCGCAATCAATTCAGCTGGTGTGACAAATTCTGAGGAGGGGTTTCTCTTCCAGCGACTGTGGCTGGGGTTTCTCTCACATCAATGGAGTCGGCTGCTCTTTCTTTCCCTGCAACAGGTTGGCTTGGCTGACCAACTCTGGTTGTAACCCTGACAACGCTCGGATCCTTCACATGGCTGGTGAAGGAGGATTCGTCACTGTCGCTCTGATACCATGTCAAATTGTGAGGCAGAGCAAAATGAAACAGAGTATGCGCAGGCTAAACAGAGCAGGGGCTGTCGAATTTTGGAGAGACAGAACAACAGCAGATGAAACAGAGTATGAGGAGCAGAATTTCGGAATGGAGCTCTCGGCTCTTCTACCTCATTCTAGAACCCCCCACACCTGAATACACAAAATACATTGAACATATAGCTGCCTCTCTTCATCCAAGGCACATTAACTTCTACACCCAATTGTATTAACTCCTTGTACGGTGGTTGGTGGGTTTAGACAGATGACGGGAGGAATTATTTCCAACAAATGATACCTTTATTTGAAAAAAAAAAATTGTTATTTGGTGCTTAGGCATATACATTGGTTATTAATGACATTTGTTTCAAATTTAGAGTTCAACCCATATGGTTGTTAAGATTAAATTGCAATATTTGACAACCAATCGTTAACACCTAAGATTCATTTATTTAAAAAAATTCTTGCATGGGTTGGGTCATGTTATGATGGTGTCTAAGGTTTGCCACTTCAACCAGTACTCACAAGGTCAATGTGTCCATCTTAACCATTACATCTTCGGATGAGTTATCTTCTACCTAGGGTCAATCCCCTGTCATCACATGTACCATCCATAGGCGTGGCCCCCAATCCCAACTTAGTAGACGCCATCATGAACATCGCTTAATATCAATTTATGTGTTGGACAAAAACATTAGAAGAAATAATGTCTAGATTTTGATAAGTGAAAGCGTGAGCATTTGAATATTTTTTGAATTCATGGTTAATACTCAACTTGTTTTTTCAACTTTTAAATGGTACCTTGATTTGAAAAGAAGTAGCAGATGTTTGCATGATGTTATTGTATGTATTTTCTCTAGTCTCAACCATTGATTTTGCAACCACTAAAGAATTGGAGTTATAATTTGCTTTCCATATTGCGAGCTGATGCACTAGACGATGTTTAGAGCATTCAAGGTATCACATGTATGTTCAGAGTTACCTCCATATCCCTCTAAGTAGTCAACTCTTCTTCCTGCAGAGTCAGTTATCCCAATAGAATGCCGCTAAGAACTCTCGATTGTGTAGCAAACCGTTACTAAGTAACCTCCACGATGCCCGTTTATTATACCAACTAAAAGCCGTAGTTAGACTCATCTTTCTATCTTGTGGAGACTCCACGCATAGTAGTAATCATCTCCCTGTAAACATTTGAATTTCTCAATGCCTGCGTAGGTTAATTTCCCCACCGCCTTAACTTGTCATGCTGCCCAAATCAAAGGATGGCGCCATCGCCACGCGCATATGTAGAGGAGCAACCATTCATTACATTCTTAAACCCTACATTCATTAAGGTTACCTCAGTCGACACGATGAATCTTAATGTTTTTGGGATTCTCGAGAGTACTAGGAAAGTGGAGAGAATATGGTGAACAATATTCAGTTTGTTATAGACTATTTAATGCCGTTGCAGCAGATTTGTTGTTAATTGGATCTCAACTGAATATTGTTGGTCAAAAAATATAACTATCCAACATAATTAATTAATAAAACAATTTATTAAAAATTAAATTAACTAGAAAATAATAAAAATTAACCAATACAATTTTAAAACTAAAAAGAAATATTTTAAAAAGAAATATATTAAAACATAAATATAAGATTTAATGGAGGTAGTTCAAAATGGCTAGCAAAAAATGTGAGAAATAAATTCAAATGTACGAGATATATATATATATATATATATATATATATATATATATATATATATATAAAAAGAAAACACATAGAGGAGAGAAGAAAAAATATCGTGTGGCATACCATATAAATGACAACTATTAGGAAAAGAAATTGGATCCACAACAAATAATAAAGAGTATGAAAGAAAAGAGATGATAAAATATGTAGTTAATTATTATAATAAGATTATTTGTAAAAATAAATTTGTTGTAAGATTTTTTTTAATAATTACAATGTAATAATTAAATCATGTTTGACTTATATGATGTTTGAAAAGAAGATAAAACAAATTAAGACAACTAATTATAATAAATAATTTAAAATTGACAAAGTGAAATCATTATATATATTGTTGACTAAATTTTTCATTCGCTAAAGCTTAGAAACTCTTGATGCTTTTTGTGTAAAACTTAGAAACGTTTTTTCACGATCACGAAATTTCGGCAAACTAGAAAAAAATATGGCATATTGAATAATGCTAGAGGGAGGAGAGAGCAATCAATTAGATAACAACATTAGGGTAGATTATTAAGAGAGAAGATTGAGGTTACATTGAGGCATTTAAGGTTAAATAAAATTAGTACATCGCATCCAAATTTGGTGGTGAATATTGATAGGCATAAATTATCTGTAAGATAGATAAATTGGAGGCAAACATGTAAAACCAGAGTTTGGTTGGAGACTCGGAGATGGTTTCTCCATATTTCTTCAAACAAAGATTCACTGTGTATAATACAAAAGAGTAAAATTCTCCACCACAACAGAAATGAACCAATATTGATCTCCAACGTTACAGTATATGGAATTCGGTGAAAATAGCTTCCTCCAATGCTACTGGGTATGGAATTTGGTGAAAATAGCTTCCTAGATCTGCATCTGCTCTTTGGACTTAGCTTTGGGCCGGTTTATCTAGGTTTATCCATTAATAGAAAGCTGCAATGAAAAATGTTTGTAGTCTCATCAGTATGAATAAAATCGCAAAACAAATAAACGCACTTGTATCAGAGCTATCCCCACTTGAATTTATTGATTTATAAGGATTTAGCTGACAATATCCTAAATGATAAGGATTTATGGATTTATTGGAGATTTGATTGGGATGGCACATGACTTGAGCAAAACTATATATAGTAGTGCACTGAGATAGCATGGGATGCCATGTTGTGCATGTAGAAACTGTGTTGAGTGTTTCCTCTCTTTTCATAAGTCCATCATTGCTTGTTATGGACTGTTACTTGGCATTCTAGTGCATGGTGGTGATCCAACTCTGAGGTGGAGCTGGGAAAAAAGTTGAGTTCTCTCACCTATGGTTGGGTTGGGAGGAGCTGATTCTCCAAGGAGGAAACCATTTTTGGCTATTCAAATAAATATATTGTATCTAGCATGAGCTTTATGACTGTTAGTAAAGGTTCGATTGGATGTTGTTATGGATTAGTTGAATTAAAGAGACCTATGGATTTTCTTCTTGATGTATATATATAAATTGGAATGAGCTATAGAAATCTTTACAATCCTTACAAAAATTGTAATCTTTATTATTGTTGTTCATTGCATGGCGAAGTCGATTATTGTAGATCATTGTAGTCTTGACCTCGGATCTGTCAAATCATTTCTCTGTGGGTTGTATATTTATATATTGTCAAATAAAATAAAAAGATTCTGATCCTTATAAGTAAACTATGAGAATAAGTTACTCTTTGTTATTGAACATAGTTCGAATTTTCCTTAAAATATTGACTAATCTGTGTGGTTTACACATAGTATCTACAATGATACCCATTCGTAACACACAGAAGTTAATCTCCATGGAATTAGTAGATTGATTCCATTAGCTGTGATAACACATACAAATCTTGCTTTTATGCAGTCCGTCACATGGACGTCGGCTAAATGTGTATTAAATTTATCTGTCAAATGGGTTGTTTATAGTAGTATGGTTATCGAGTAAACAGTCAAATGGACCTTTCCCGGGGGGAGGGAATTTCCCTCTATTGGATACCTATGCGATTGTTGTTATGGTATCATAAATTTAATTCGGTATAGAGAGTCCCATTCCTGTCTTTAGCACAAGATATTGTGCTTATGAATAAGTATGATATATCATTAATTAAATACGTAAAACTAAGATCTATGGACCAAACTGATATATCCTGATATATATACTCTTTTGGTGGGTTAAATTATAGCCAGGGTTTAATCATAATTATATCCTGTACGATGGACCAATTCAATCTAGTAGATAATCCATTCATGGATTGGGCCTTTCAATCTATTATGTGAACTTAAAAAGAAACTGATATATATACTCTTTTGGTGGGTTAAATTATAGCCAGGGTTTAATCATAATTATATACTGTACGATGGACCAATTCAATCTAGTAGATAATCCATTCATGGATTGGGCCTTTCAATCTATTATGTGAACTTTGTCTCCGTTGTTTTCTATTAATAAAACCCCTGCCAAATATTTGGATAGATCGACAAGAAACGCCAATTTTTTGTGCAGCATTAAAGTTGTTACTGATCGCACGGTATGGTAATTCCTCACAGGTCCTTTGGAATGAGTTTTTTTAGCAAATATCATGTTCATATTAGTGGGTTTTTACTCCAAAGAAAACGTGGATAATCCACCCAACCCATTAACTATCAAATCTTCTTTCCCTAAAGTTATGCCTGTGTCGTTCATAATTCAGATTTTGTTTAAATATCCTCCCTACGTAAATTACGTTATGAGCTATTGTCTTTTACCACACCATGGCTAGCGAGTCCCCTGAATCGTTTTCTACTACCCAACAAGTAGAATTCTGCATTAAATTGGTTTTAAGAAAACTCACTATTAAGAATTAAGCTCCACCGGGTGGGTAGAGAGATCGAACATAATTTGGTGCAAGGAGGTGTGTCGCACACTGTTATAAATCCACGACTTGGTTACAAAATACTTTACAATTGTGTTCTGAGAGTTGAACTGCTAGTTCGAATTATAATTTGTGTTCGTCTTTGTTTTTTACTTGCGCTCAAGCTAAAATTTCCATACCTTTCAAGCTTGATATAAAGATATTGACAAGATAATTATGATTCCCCATGTAATTTACAAGTATTCAATTGGCATTAGGGAAAATAAAGACATTAATTGAAGAATTGACATAAAAAGACTTAAGGTCGATTTAAGAGTTATATGTAAACATGGAGATGTCGACTATTGGGTTATAATCGTCTTGGTTAAATATTATATACATATGTCCTTAAGTTTAAAAAAATAAATAAAAGAAAATAAAAAATTAGTAGAGTACATGGTCATGTAGAGATGTATTAAAATCACTCATGCATGTCATGGTAGTTTCATATACCACATAGATTTTAGAGACAATGTTATGCAGTCAGCTTTAGGAAATTGCATAGTTGATTATATAAATGTGAAACGGGCTAATGCACGAACCTTTGACTTTAGGTGATAATTAGGGGTACTTTCGTAACGGATTTGAAGATGAATTAAAAAGACAAAAGATAGATAATTGATTTAGCTTTCATAATATATAACATTTATCTATAAAAAAATTGTGTAAATGATTATAAAATTAGTTTCCCTTAAATTGGGTTTTCAAAGTTTCAGCACATCATAACATATATGTTTGTGCGGGGTGCAGCACTTATTGAGGTAAATGATGTCAATTTTGGAAAAAAATTTGCAGACATATAAAGGACATATGGGCCTAGTGCAACACTATTTATTCAAAAGATTTCATGAATTATTTTTTTATTATTAATTATTGAAGTCAGAAAACCTTGAAATGAAAACATTATGTGCGGGTGCAACACTTTAGGGGCAAAATTTAATGAAATCCTTGATTTATATATATAAGATTGTAGAGCTCACTCTCCTCTAGTGCACCATATAGTTTTATTGGGAAATGATGAAGGCAATCAAAAGTTATATAAAAACCAATCGATGTATGTAAGCCATATTATTAATATTGATATGGCTTGCTAGTAAATATTTAAACCAAGCTTTATCCATAATAATTATATTCATTAAATAATAATCTAATACAATAATAAATCTTTATAATAATAAACCAATTAATTAAAATTTTGAATTTACAACATATTAGTTATTAATAAATTAATATTAGAATAACAATAAAATAGAATTTAATAATAAATAATCATAATAATTAGATAATTTAGTAAAAATATGATTATACAATCATTATTATCTATATAATTCATACTAAGTTTATATATTTCTTATTAAACTTTAATAATATAATTTTATTAATCTTTCTTATTATTTTATTAATTTATCGTTATTATTTTATTGATCTATTTATATCAATTACTTAAATTTAAAATATTTTGCAATAAATATTATATATCTTTTTTATTTGATTATTTGATATAATTTTATTAATATTTCCATTATTTCACTAATTTATCATTATCATATAAATAATAAAATATACAACAATTATTCATACACGGAGCCTCTGGACTAGTGTGGTCTATCACAAATACATTGCTCCCTTAACCCTACTTGATTGGATTAGGCTGGGCAATAAGACGAGGGCAAATTGCTCCGTGGTTTGGAAAGCGGTGGTTCAGCATTTTCATCTGGTGGGATCGGGATTAGTCTGGAGAATTGGAAATGGGCATTTACTTCGTATCGGACTGGATCCTTGGGTAGGAAGTAGAGGGGGACATACCCTGCCGGTGGACTTAAGGACCTTTCTGGCAGCTAGAGGCTGTCATTTCTTGGCTGATATAGCCCAACCGGGATTATCCACTCTCTGGCACCAGGGGTGGCTCTCTGCCCAGCGTCTTGAGGTTCCTGCGGAATTGATCGGAGCTTGGGAGGATTACATCCGAACCTTAAGATTCACCAATATTCGTCTGACAAATCGGCCTGATGAACTTCTCTGGGATCACCATCCCTCAGGGAAATACACACCAAAACTTGGATACACTCAGCTTAATGTGGAGATGCATAATAGGGCAGTGGTGTGGTGGTGGAAAACCCTGTGGAAGTTTAAATGCCCGGGTAAAGCAAAAATACTTTTCTGGGCGATTTTGGAACAAAAGGCACCTACCTGGGACATACTGAAGAGACGATTTATACAGGGCCCGGGTTTCTGTCCACTCTGTAGGGAGGCGGACGAGTCTATCACACATCTTTTTGTTCACTGTCGGTTCTCTCAGGCGGTTTGGACAAATATATGCAACTATTTGGATCTAAATGCGCGCTGGTGGGGAGAGAGTGTTATTAACGCATTCCATGATTGGTGGTCTGATCAACAGAAATCAAACATATGTGCAGCCCCATGTATTTTTGCATGGGGCATTTGGATCACACGAAACAGGATCATTTTTCAGGACTGTAGAGTCCCGATGGAGCAAGTTGTGGCTCAAGCTGTGGCTATCATTTTACATTACAAAACTACACCCAAAGCGATTAGAACACGTCCTGTGATCCCTGAAACGATTTATAAATCCATACCGTGGGCTTTTTTCGATGGTGCATCACTTGACCATCAATCAGTGTGCGGTGGGGGGGTCGTTCTTCACAAATCTGAATCACATTATTTCCACATTGTGACTGGATTGGGTAGCGGCACAAACAACTACGCAGAAATCATGTCACTTAGACTATTGCTGTTATTTGCACTAGAACAAGGATGCCTCTCACTACAGATTTTTGGAGACTCTCTGATTGTTATTGAATGGGCCAATGAGAATACACAATGTAATGTGATGGTTCTCTCACCTATACTGGAAGATGTTTTACGGTTAAAGCGGCATTTTAATCTTATAACATTCACTCATGTCTACAGGGAGAGAAATGGCATGGCCGACCTTCTTTCCAAAGAAGCGTCGCAGCAACGTCTGAATTTCGGAACCTGGAGGATCACATCACACTCTACTGCTGGATCATACAGTTATTATCATAGGCCTTTCAACGAGGCCTTGGAGGACCGGGAGGGAGCATTTGGCTTCTGATAGATCAGTCTTCATAACAGTTCGTTTTTGGTTTTTGTATTTTGTATATTGATAATATCACTGGCCTGTTAATGAGGCTTTGGTGGACCGGGATGGAGCATTGGCTCCTGTGGATTATATATTTATGTTTGGTGCTGTAGGGCTGTTTGGACAGAATCTTCTGATAGGAACTATTTCATATTGAGACTTTTTTTTTTTTTTTTGATATATGTAACCGGATATATGAGTGTTGTATGGACAGCAAAGTATTGAATTTGTATGGGACATTAGACTAGTCAGAAACATGAACTGATGATATGCGATAATGTAGGAATCTCAGTGATTCTAATACATGTGCAGAATGTAATTTTGTTCAATATATTTGAAATAAAATTACGACTTTTTCCAAGGAAAATATATATATATATATATATATATATATATATATATATATATATATACAACAATTACACAAAATATAAAATAATTTATCATTAGTCAATGGATTATATTTTATAAAATATAAGATTACACAAAATCTGAAATATAGTATTTCATTGATTATATTTTATTTTTTATGAAATCTGTCTTTCAAAAAGATTTTTAAATTAAAATGAAGAGAAAGAAAGCTTAAAGTATCGCTATGTTATGGGTGAATGCATTGATGTTATGTGTGTTTATTATAAAATGGTATGCAAGGGTGTATGATGAAAGATTTTTGAAGATAAGATGTTATTGTGGAGAAAGGAGAGTTTTCTAATTAATGTAGGTTAAGATTTGAAAAACATATTGGCCATTTGTAATGTACTCATTTTAATGTGCTTTCCAAGCATTTTAATTATCTATTCATTTTCATTATATGTTGTATGTATTTGAAAAATAGAGTTTTAAATTAGAAGAGTAATTATTTATAAATAATTGAGAAAAAATAATATCTATTATTTACATTTTTTTAATGCATGTTATATATTTGTTTATGGATATATATAATTCCAAAAACAACAAAACATTTGGAATAACATGGAATGAATGATTCTTTAATTTGGGTTGAGGGTGCTCATTTAGGGTTGAGGGTGTTCATTAATTCTAATTTCAAAAACAACAAAACCGATGGAAAAACATGGAAGGACTTATTCTTTAATTTGGGTTGAGTGTCCTCGTTTAAGGTTGAGGGTGCTCATTAATTCTCCAAATTGTCTCATTAATTTAACTAAGATACAAAAACACAATGTTCATTTCTTTTTTTTTAAATGAGATACAAAAAATAAAAGTATGTTATATAAAAAAATGATTATGTTTCATTAAGAAAATGTATTTTTAATCACTTATTTAAATCTATTTAAAAACCCCAATCTATTTAAATCTATTTCTTATAAAAACCCGAATATTCAACATGAATCTACTTCATATAATTAATATGAAAACAATGGCAATAATCTATTTCAACATGAATTTATTTCATAGTTAACATGAATCTATTTCTTATAAAAAAGTGAATATTCAACATGAATCTAATCTCCACCTAACTTCAACCCAAAAGTAAAAATAACATTAACATTGTATTACAATTTAAAACTAAAACCTAAAACAATTTAAAACTTACACATAAAACTAAAACCAAAACCAAAATGTGAATATATGTATTATTTAACAAAAACATAATCCACCTCAATGTAAAAATAAAATTGAAAAACTAAAATCTGAACTTGAACATATTCAACCTCAACCTAAAAGTAAAATTAAAATGTGAACATATTCAACCTCAAAGCAAAAGCAAAACTGAAAAAATAAAAAACCTCAATAAAATTTTCATTTGTTCTTTTTTTCTAGTAAAATAGTTAATTCATTCATGAGCGATATCTTCATTCCGCAAATAACCCATTGTTAAAACTGGGTATCAAGTTAAATAAAATGCATAAAAACTATGCGAGCTTTAAATTATGTTAAGTGAAAACCATGCGATCAAATTAAAATTAAGTACAGATGGGAATCATCCAAAGTGATAAAAATAAAAACCTGGTTATCAACTTCAAAATAAAAAATCTGGGTATCAACATCAAATTAAAGCTGGTATCAACATTTGCTATCAAAATTAAAACCGGGTATTTTGAAATGTATATAGAAACCATGGAAGTTTTAAACCATAACATCTGCCATAAAAGAACTGGGTATCAAAAACATTTGCAATCAACAGTGGGCATTCAAAATCCCGTCGACGTATTAATAATTGTTCAAGTTCTATTATTTCAAATTCCGGTTTAGAAGATAAATTTATTTATGCCTACAAGCGTGGGGAGAATTAGAACTGGGAAAGCCTGCGACAATAGAATAATGGGGGAAGCCCCTTAGAATCGAATTTGGCCCCCAAATGGACACAACAGCGGCTAGACGCCGGATCTAACCAATAAAAAACTATTACTTTATTGAATTAAATTAAATAAAGGGATTTCTCCAACTGCTTCGTTATTCATTAGTTGGATCAAATTAAACTGAATTATAATTAGCTAGGTCAGACCAGATCTGAATTAGCTGGGTCAGAACCAAACATTCTGATCCAACTCAGAAACAGCTGGAGAAGCAGAATCAAGTCAGAACCAATAAATCCTGGGTATTAACATCTGCGATCAATAACTATACACACGATTCAATTCCCTGAAACCAAATAGACCTGTGCAAAAATTAGAAAATGACAAGTGATACCATTTTACCACATTTTTGGGGGCCGACAACTGATATGAAAGCGCTCCTTCCAAGTCCATTGATTTCGAAGGAAAAACGAACATGTGTAATCACTAATAATAATGTTTTAACCCTAGAAATTGAAACAATAGGGTTCAGCCGGGTGATCTCCATGGCCATCCTTTTTCTATGCGTTTTATTTCTTACAGGAAGCTACAGTACCGGAGCTTGAGGATGTTGCACCATGAGACATTTAAAACCATTAAGCATTAAAAACTGATATTTAAAATCATAGAAGCATATATTTGGCTACTCTCAGTTATGCAGAAACATAATTACATGACTCGTATTCATGGAGGAAAACAAATATTGAAAAAAATAAAATATTTAATCCTATGATTGTTGAAGCCTGATTTCTGGGCATGGTAGATACTATGATTGTTGAAGCCCGATTTCTGGGAATGCTAGATATGAATGTTTAATTGTTCCAGAGAGATTTCAGCCATCCTTCAACAGCAAATCGAGGGCGTACTGAATGAGGGAGTTCATGACAACCCGATTTCCCTGAGAAAATGTATTCAACATGATCCAAATAATTTTGTCTCTGATGGTTCCTTTCAAACAAAATGTCACATATGAAAATCCTGTTGCAGCGGAGCCTCTGATCTAGATGAGATAACCCGAGTATTTATGAATCCACACTGAGCAATAGGAGGCAAGGGGGCTAGAGCGATCCTCGAATTGCAGAGACGTCAAAGCGAGTATTGCTAAATCAGAGGAGTGCTACTTCTCTTGTTCAGTGACAATGCGCATCTCTAATCAACCGATGAATGAGTGCGAAAGAACAGTAACGCTTCGGAAACGTGGCATTAAAAACTTTTGAATTTCCCCTCCACAAGCTGGTACCATAGATTTCCAAAACAAAACGCATATGAATTTACTTTAAAGTTTTTTAATGGGTGTCCGTTTGAATTAAACATGCGCCTATCTTAATTCGTTAAATCTGAATGGTTCATTCAGGTGCAAGACGAAGAATATTCGGGAATAGTTCAAATCTGGCCATAGATTATTAAAAAATTAAAAAATCACCCACCCAGCCCCACCCCTAAAAGTTAAAATAAAACACTTATCGGCCAGTTTTTGTTGAAATCCATGTTTGACTATGGTTAAATTTTTGTTGGCAATTGTTGACAACCATGGTTGTGCATGTTTAGCCATGGTTGACTACGGTTAACCATGTTTGACTTTGGTTAACCACTCTTAGCTATGGTTGATTCTCAATTGTAATCTTACACTTTTGTTAATTGTAATATTTCATTAAAATAAGGTTGTAATATTATATATAGACCATTTAATAAAACAAATACAACTTACAATGTCTAATCAAATATTAAAATTGTTTTATATTGCTTACTCAAATTTTATGAGAATTGTTGTTAACTAAATTTTAGTGAAAATATTAATATAAAACATGTTTATGGCTTCCTAATTTGTTTTTTCTCAAAATTGTTATTAATTTAAATTTTATATTGTTATTAAAAGATTAAATTAACACGTGTTCATAATTAAAGTCGTATAATGTAATTATATAATAAAGATATATAAATAAAATTTGTATATTTATTAATGTTAATAAATTTATATTAATGTGTAGTATTTTTCATCAATAATATTAATAAATTAATAATGTTAATAAATTAGTAATGTTAATATAAAAGCAATATTTATCTTAATATTATTAATTAATTAATCAATAATATTAATAAATTAATAATGTTAATATAAAAGTAATATTTATCTTATTATTATTAATTAATTAATAGTAAATTGAAAATAATATTTATTATTTTAAATTTTAAAAAATAAAGTAAAAAATGTTAATTATAAATATAAATAAATATGATTTATTATTATTAATAATATTAATATTAATTAATTAATAGTACAATAAAAATAATATTTATTATTAATAACGTTAATTAATTAATTAATCACAAAATAAAAACTATATTTATCATAAACAGTAAAGAAAATGTTTCTAATTTTATTAATGTTAATTAATTAATTAGTAATAAAGTAACTATAATATTTATCATTAATATTATTAATAATAAAATAAATATTATATTTCTCATTAATGATTTCAATAAAACAATTACTTGTCATTTCAATCATAGTTAACAAAAATCAATCATACTTAATTAAAGTCAAATGTCTAACAAGGTCAACCAATAATCAATTATGTTTAAACAAAGTCAACCATAGTAAACCACAACCAACCAAGGGAAACCATAGTCAACCATGGTGTCAATGATAATCAACCAACCATAGTGTCTATGATAATTAATGTCACATAATCTATGACTACGCAATGCTACATATCTATCACATTGCAATGTGACATATTTATTATCATAGTGTGGCATTCGCTGTCACATCGTAATGTTGCCTAGCTAATTTCTAATTATCACAGTGTGGCATTTGCAATCACGTTGAGCCATGTTCAACCAAAGTCACCATAATAATCCATTGTCAACCAAAGTCAACCATGTTGAACCATAGTAAACCAAAGTCAACCATGTTGAACCATAGTAAACTAAAGTCAACCACGGTCAACATTAATCAACCATGGGAAACCTTAATCAACAATGGTCAACCATCAGTCAATTATGGCCAAACAAACTTAGCCATAGTCAACCATTGTCATCCATAGTAAACCAAATTCAACCAAACAAAACCATGGTCAACGATGGTCAATCATAGCTATACATGGCAAGACTTTATTATCCATGGTCAAAGAAAGCTAGAAAAAGTCAACAAAAGCCAGCAAAAGTCAATCATGGTCAATGAAATCTAGAAAAAGTCAACCATGGTTAATGAAAGCTAGCAAAAGTCAAGCATGGTCAACCATAATCAACTGTATTCAACCAGAGTCATCCATAGTCAACCATATTGAAATTATAATCAACCATATGCTTTTAAAGTCAACCCTTATGTCAACCAAAGTTGACCATAGTCAACCATGGTTAACCAAACTCAACCATAATCAAGCAGAGTCAACCATGGTTATCCAAAGTCAACCATGTCAACCAAATGCAATTATAGTCAACCAAAGTCACCCATGGCCAAGCACGTTGAGCCATACTCAACCAAATTCAACCATGGTCAATGAAGAATGAGTCATGTTCAACAAAATTGAACCGTGGTCAACCATAGTTAAGCATGGTTGACCAAAGACAACCTTGATGATGGTTGACCTTTGGTTGACTAATGGTCAACCATAATCAACCAAATCCAATCAAAAGTTAATCTTGGTCAACTAAAGTCAAACATGGTCAACCAAAGGTCAACCATAGTTAACTAAAGTAAACTAAAAGTCAACCATGGTCAACCAAAAATCAACAATATTCAACAACAGTCAAACAACAGTATAATTATTATCAAGAAGTCATGTCAAAAAGTCAACCAGATGATATTAAAATCAACCAATGTCAACTAGCACCAACCACAATCAACTATAGTTAACCATGGTTAGCCATAGTCAACCATAGTTAACCAAACCCAACCAAAGTCAACCATAGTTAACCAAAGTCAATGATAGTCAACCAAAGTCAAAATTCAAACAATAGGCATTTACATACAAACAAAGTCAACCATGGTCAACCATATTCGATTAGTTAACCATAGTCAAAAGTCAAACAAGGTCAACCAAAAAGTCAAATACAGCCAAACATAGTCACCCATTGTCAACCATAACCAACCATTGTCAACCCTTCTCATTTAGCGAACCATATTCAACCACAATTTAATCAACCATAGTCAAAAGTTAGCCATAGTAAAAATGTCAAATAGGGTCAACCAAAGTTAACCATGGTCAACCATAGCTAACCATGGTTAACCAAAGTCAAACATGGTTAACCATAGTCAACCATGGCTAAACATGTACAACCATGGTTGTCAACAATTGCCAACAAAAATTTAACCATGGTCAAACATGGATTTCAACAAAAAGTCAACCATGGTCAAACATGGTTGTCTACTAAAGTCAACCATAGTCAACTGTGGTCAACCAAAGTCAACTATAATGAACTATAATAACTTTGTCAACCAAAGGTAGCAATATTAATATTAATAACCATGATCAAACATTGTTAACCAAAAACCAACCATGGTCAAACATGCACAACCGTGGTTTTCAATGGTTGTCAACAAAAATTCAACCATGGTCAACCAAAATTCAACCATTGTTGTCGACCAAAGTAAACCATGTTCAACCATAGATGACCATGCCAAACTATCGTCTACCATGGTCAAACATGTGCAAAAATAAAGAACCAAAAGTCAACCATTATCAAACCGTTGCAACCACAAGAACAAAAAGTAAAAAATGCGCAAACATTGTCAACACCTGCATAACCATAGAGAACCAAAAGTCAAACATGCGTAACCATTGTCAACCATTGTCAAAGACTCATTGTCAATACTCAACAATGATTTAACATGCACAACAAAAAGTAATCGAGGGCAAACATGTGAAGCCATAGTCAACGAAAAGTCAACCGTAGGTAAACATGCACAACTAGAAGTCAAACATGTGAAACCATGGTCAATGAACGTCAAACATGCATAGCCAAAAGTCAACCATGTTCAAGCATGCATATCCATAGTTGACCATGGTCAAACATGCATAACCATGGGTGAATGTGTTTAAGTAATGCCAAACATGTACAACAATAGTCAACCAGAATTCCAATAGTGCACAATCTAAAGTTAGCAATGGTCAAATTTGTACAACCTAAAAATCAACCATGGTCAAACATGCAGAACAAAAAGTCTACCAAAAAGTTGAACACATGCAACCATAGTCAAGCAGAAGCCAACCATGGTTAAACATAAGGAACAATGGCCGACTATTGTAAACCAAAAGTCAACCATGGTAGAGCAATGTAAACCAAAATTCAGCCATGGTCAAATATGCGCAACCATAGAGAACCATGCTCAACCATATACAACGAGAGTCAAACATGCGCAACCATAAAGAAGCAAAAGTTAACCATTGTCACACTTGCGCAATCTTTGAGAACCAAAAGTCAACCATGCTTAAACATAGAGAACCATAAGTCAAACATGTGAAAACATGGTCAACCTATAGTCAACTATGGTCAAACATTTGCAACCAAAAGTCAACCTTGATCAAACATGCACAACAAAGAGACAACCATCATCAAATGGCCATTTATTCTTGATTATTCTTGAAAAATAGACCATAGTCTACAAGCCAAATAAATTCAATAGACTATACAATATTATAAGCCATATAATATTATAAACTCAATCATATATAAATTATAAGCCATTTAATACTAATTTTAACATAGTTAATGCTAATATTGACATAATTAACATTAATATTAACCTCAGTAATATTAATGTCAACTATTAAGGAGTTTAATGTTAAGAATAATATTCAACCTATTAATATTGGCAACATTAAGATTAATATTAATATTAATAATGTTTCCTAATTTTAATAATACTATTTATAATGTTGTCATTATTAAACATTTTTAATAATAACAAGTATAATATCTAAAATTAATGTTATCAATATTCATTATTAACACAAATATAAATATTATATTATATTATATTATAATATTAATATATATAATCTAAAATACCTTAATATTAATATATTATTTATGAAATCTTCACACATTAATTTATTGTTAGTATATTATAACCATCAATGTTATATATATATATATATAATTAATATTAATTTAGAAAAGAGAAGAAATATTGCTTATTAATTATTTATTTTTATTTAAAAAATAAATATTAACAAATTTTTATTTGCTTATTTATAATTGGTTTATTATTATTATATATTTATAAATAATCATATATATAAATATTAAATAATTATTATCTCATAATACTATTTTTTATAAAAATAATAATAACATAACTTTAACTGTATGATTGAAATATTTTATTATTATTGTTATTATTATAATAAAAATAATAATTATTATAATTAAGAATTAAATAATAAATACTATAATAAATATTACACTAAATATTATAATAAATAATCATGATAATATTATAATAAATAATTATTATTATAATAATAATTATAATAATTATAATAATTATAATTATAATTATAACTTTAATATTAACATTTATAATAATAATAATAATTTATTATAATAATAATTATAATAAATAATAATTAAAATTGAACAATCCTTCCTCCTCGTAGGGTGACTGTCAACTAGCAAGCCATATCAATATTAATAATATGGTTTATATACATCGATCGGCCTATATCAACCATATTTAAACAATAAATATACGTCGATCGAGGTATATAAGCGATATTATTAATATTAATATGGCTTGCTAGTTTATGCCAGCATACTACATCATCCCTAATTAGTTATGGAAGAAAAGCTCATTTGACTCATAATCCATCCCTGCAGGAAAGTTATGGAATTAAATCTACACCATTAAATTGATGACAGCAACTGTGAATATTCCCAATTATAAAATCAAGACCACAGAATTCATAAATGCAATTAAAAGACTGCCACCGGGGTCCTATATCAACATAAAGACACCTATGGGTGTAATTAGTTATGCCACCTAATCGTGATGGCGACAAATCATTTCCATAATCTTCGGGATAGACATAACAATGCTAAACCTACATGGAATGTCGCCATTGTCATTAGTTACATTAGTTACTTGGCTAAATCTCCACTAATTAAGGTTAGTTTGTTGACGACCATTAAAACAATCTGGTACATACAAGTGTCATACTTCTTCTTTGATCTAGATTTTTTTTAGATCTCCTTCCATCCAAGAAGAAAACTGGAGATATTAACGCCTATGGACATACTAATAATATATTTCTGATTTAGTTTTAGAATTTTATTATTATTTGACTTTAAATACCCCAATCTTCTATCTTAATAACCGAACCTTATTGTCAACCTTAATGTTTTGATCTAACCAATAGCTCTCTCCTCCAGTTTTATTTAATATGCCATAATCTTTTTTATTTTATTAAAGCTTCATGTAATCATGAAAATGGGTGGAGTGTCCACTCATTACAATGGCTTTTTCTTAAAAATATATTTTCTTCTCTTTAATTTTAGTAATTTGAAACTTTGATTATGACCTCAAGTAAATGAAAATCCCCATTCTTTGATTTTGGTAACTTGAATATATGATTATGACCTTATGTAAATCAAAATCTTCATAAATTGTGTATGACAGCCTATTAAATTCCCTGTCTCATCCATAATATTTGTATGAGCGCCTCCTAAATTTATGGACTGGATTCTTCCGTTTGTGGATTAAGACTGTAAAAAGATGGTACATGAGTGGAAACCAAAATGGTCCTATTTGGATAAGTTTTGAAAATAGAATGGAATGGGACCGGTTTGCGATCCGTTCTATTCGTATCAGTATGGTACGTTATTGTTATGCAGAATCTGTTCAAATAGTATGTAATGGGACCAGTAACCCGTTACATTAGGGAAGAATCTATCCAAATAAAATGTAATGGGACCCGTTCCATTCGATTGAATCCAAGGACATTGGGACTGATGATTAGGATACTTCCATGAAAATTGTGCTGCCTTGACCGATGGATTCCCACTTTTTTAAAGTTCCTATATGCAAACAAACTTTACACATTCAGTCGATTCTGCAGTCATTCCAACCTACTTTTCCAAGATTTTTTTCAGCGGTACTGCAACCTACTTTTCCAGGATTTTTTTCGGTGGTACAGCAACCTACTTTTTGAAAAAAAATTCGGTGGTTACTGATAGAATAATGTATCCTGATATCATTCTCTGATGGTGAGGATAGAAATTGTTGATATTATTTTTTTCTTTATGCGAAGAATTTGGTACATTCCCATGTGATTTCTTCCCTGAGGCTTGAGCTTATCTCTATTACTGATTCCCTCCATCCAAAAGAGTGGGTTTAGAATGGGATAGAGACTCGGAACAGGAGGTGCTCAAGTAGCGTAAGGATGAAGATATGGGGGCATTTTCTGTTTTGTCTTCACGTTGAAATCAAATTTTCCTTCGAGGTTTATATAATAGGCACTACAGAATTTCATACTTACTGAAATCACAGGAACATGAATACCAGAGACCATTGGGTGCACTGAAGGCAGAGAGATAGACAGGGAAAACAAGGAAAAAAGGGTAATCCTACTTCTGTGAGAGCCAATAACTCAATCCCAGTACTATAATCTATACATTGTCCATGAGTTTCAGTACATATTCTTGTAGTCTATAGATTCTAGATCTGATTTTCAGTAGATATTGATGCAGCTGCAATCAGATGGAATCCAGTATGAGCTTAATCATGCTTCTATTGCTCATTATTCTACCCGTACAGTGCAACGCCGGAGTTGGCCCTCACAACTACATGGAACATGCAAAATTTGCCACAAAAGAAGAAAATGCTATGTATATTTGTTATCCTAATCAACTGACTGATAGCACTCAGAATGCTTGTGGTGGCAATTCAGGTGTAGTGCCATCAAAGAGCGTAGGGATGCCCTTCAGTTTGCTTGCCAAGGGGTTTCCTATTCCCCCATCTGGCCCCTCAAGAGGCCACAATTGATTTGGCTCCTCAAGAGGCCACAATTGATTCGGTACAATACTTGTAAATTGGGAAACTCTATTTGCTGGTTGATCTTAGTGGAACTCGGTATAGACACGTAAAAAACAAATAAAGGTTGCAAGATTGGACATAATTCTTGTTGAAAGTTCCTAATGATGTGTCGTTAAACATATGATAGACAACTAACACTACTTTGGTTCTGCAATGTTAAGAGTTGTAATCTCATGGGTCTTGTTAGTTAAGTTAGTTGAGTTAGTTGTTGATTAGGACATTAGATGTTTCATGCTATTTAGTAGCCCATAGTATTAGCGAGTGGTTTTGGTGTTATGTGAAACTATATATATCTGAGTTTAATAACTAGAAGGCACTTAATATGCCCTTTGTGTTTCAGCGTGTCTTTGCAAACTTTAACATGGTATCAGAGTTGACGCCCTGATCCATCAACTATTGTTTTTTGGGGTAAGCCTCTTCACTAACTCGAGAGCACACACACGACTGAAGTTGCAGTATAGGACAGAGACGGAGCACGTGCGTGGCAACATTTTTTTTTTTCAAGCGGCATTGGCGCACACACTTGCGCCAATTAAAGCCCCACTGAAGAGACCTTGACACACCCTTGCTGAAGGAAAACTGTACCACCTTCTGAGCTGGCTCACCTTAGCTGAAGACAAACTGAGCCTTTGGCGCACCCTAGATGAAGGCAAACTGAGCAAGTAACACACCCTAACTGAAGGAAAAGTGCGCCAGCCTTCCTTTACTCTGTAAATTTTTGCCGGGCACACCCCAGAGTCTCACTATGTCCTTGAAAACTTTAACATGCAATAGCTTATAGATTTTAGCGTTCTCAGAGACACGTTCTTATTGATATGCTTTGGTACCTGTCTAAATGTCTGAATATGAATGGTTTAAATGGATGAATATTTAAAATAAAATGCAAAATTAGGCTCTTATCTAACTCAGTCAGAATTTGCAACAAATTAAAAAACTGTTTTTCATCCATCTCCAAAATGAATTTTCATTAATAACCTTACAACTAGCACATCTACTTAATTTGAAACATGCCATAAAATAAATGTAATTGAAAATTTTCAAGTTAGCTCTCTGCAAATCTTATAAAAACTCATCCTTATGCAAATCTCGTCAAAAACTCATCCTTCTGCAAATCTCGTCAAAAACTCATAAGTAGTAAAGTAAAATGCATAATAAAAGCTTGCTCACAGCAAAAATCTGTATTAAAAACTTTTAGTAACAACTACCCTAAATATCCGTTTTAGAAAACTCAGTTAGAATTTGCAACGAAGTAAAAAACTGTTTTTCATTCATCATTTTCATTATGTCCTGAAGGCACACTTTTACAGCCCAAGTAAAAGAGAAGTGTCTCTCTGTCCCATTAAAAAATAATAATAGTAATAATAATAATTAAGAAAAAATAAATAAATAAATAAATAAAAAAGAATAAAGAGAGATTTGTGTTGTAGTTTAGTGGTCAAAAGTTTGGAGATTTGATCTCTCTGCCCTTTGTAGAACCAAAATTAGATGGATCTATATTAGTTAATAACATTATTACAACTAAAACATATACTTAATTTGTGGCAAACCACTTAATTTTTAACCAACCATAAAATAAACTTATTGAAATTTTTCAGGTAAGCTCTTTGAAAATCTCATAAAAAAACTGATCCCTTTGCAAATCTCGTCAAAAACTAATCCCTTGCTCACAGTAAAATTCTGTATTAAAAACTACCCTAAATCTAAGATCTGTTTAAGAAAACTCAGCTAGAATTAACAACAAAGTAAAAACTGGTTTTCATCTATCGTTAAAATGAGCAAATCACTTAATTTGGGGCGGGCCATAAATTAAATGTACTTGATTTTTTTTACTTAAGCTCTTTCCAAATCTTATTAAAACTCATCACTCTGCAAATCTGTATTAAAAATTTGTAGTAAAAACTACACTAAACCTCAGATTTGTCAAGATGGGCCTCCATCATAAACTACATAATTACATTACAGTTGAATGACAGCATAAACCTGAATCACATATGGAAACACATTCCCCATAAAATACTTTTAATAATTTTATTACAAAACTGTTGTATGGAGCACAAAGTGCAAATATGATTTAGGCATATGTGTAAGAGTGAAGTCTAATAAAACAAAATCCATATTGACTACATATATCTAAGGTTACATTGCCCTATGTTGGTTATATTTTGAGAAAACTAAGCCTTCATATTTATCTGAAACTGCCTTTTAGAGTAATTCATTCTTTCATGTATTCATCCCATGGGTAAGCCTTCAGAAAATGAACATAATTTGGTTGCTTTTTAAGAATAGTAAATGGAAAGTGAGTGCCTTCTAGTAGTACTCCAATGGGCCGTTTAGTTAGAATAAGTGGCCGTTGTCTATTGGGAGGTGACATAGGGAAAGCTATTGCTTAATTATTCTCACTACGAAACAAAGTTATTAAATGAAAAATTGTATTTTTTTTTCTCTAATGTCTTAATTTCCTTTCTCTTTTCATTCTCCCTACTTCCCTTCTCTCTTTGATTCCGTTCTTTCGTCCACAACTCTTCCTCTCTCATTTGCATATCCTTTACTATTTCTTTTGTTGACATTGTAATTCTCTTTTTAGGTTTTTCAATCTCTATCTCTTCCATTCCTAAAATTTGAGATGCATTATTTTATTTCAATTCTAGATGCATTATTTTCTTCTAGACAAATTATTCTTTCATGTTCTTTATTAGTTCCAATTCTTTCTTTCATTTTGCTCAATGAAGATTTTAGGGGATTGTTTCTAAGTAATTATTGATGAGTGATGACTAAGTAGAACTCGATCCTCAACCCTACTCGTTGTATTTTTTTCTCTTGTTTTTCCATTCATATCTTAAGGAAATTGGCAAGCAATTCACCTCTGCAACTCTCCTTTACCTCACCATCATCCAGCTTACTATAAGTTATCCATTGCTTGTTTTTCATTCCATGGTACTTATTTTCCCCCAACATCTTAGTATCGTGTTCCCATTTCCACTTTACACACTCCACAAGTTATGTAGTAATGTACCAAGCAATTGGGATCAAGTTTAAATAGAGGGGATGGCATAGAAAGGTACACTTTTTTATCTAGATTTATTTGAGAAACTAAATGAAAGAGCATATATAGAACCACATACATAGATATATTCTAGGGAACGCAATGATACAGTAAACTCAAATTATAAGTAAATAAAACAGAATAGACTGTAAAATAAAAAACATCTAGAATGGTGGTAGCTTTATCTCTAACATCTCTAAGACGATATGTGGCAGCTATATTCATTCATGACAAGTTGATTTGGTGCAAGGGCGGGTCAGGTCAGACCCTCTTGCTTAACAATAACACACAACAAACACGCAAATGCGCTCACAAATACTATATTCAAACTGGAATGCCATGAAGTTGGCTTCTATTACTTGAATCGGTTACAATGTTAAATACAAAGCAAGTAAACAAGTCGGCCTTAGCCTGTTACAATATACAGAAGTAAAAATTTGTTTTCTCAGTTTGTTTCTCTGTGTGTGTGATCCTGTCCTTACTCGAGACGTCCTTCTCTGTCCGTCGAATTCTCCCTGATCCTGTAGACCTGTAGTTGTCAGTGCCCTTGATCGTGCCTACACAACCTCCTCCTCTGGCGATAGATGTCCTGGTCTCAACCACCTTCTTAACTTTCATTAACTTCCTCAACAACCGACAACGGTTGTTTCCTTAGACTCTGCACTCCCTTGACTTTGCTACAGTAGTCGGTCCTATCACTGGCCTCCTCGACATGTCGACTATTCTGTGCTTTGTTAGTTCTCGACTTAACTTGTCGGCTTAACATAACCTCCACAACTGTCAGTTTTCCCCATCCTTCACGCTTGGCCTTCGTAGCTTTAATCGGTGTCGATGTTCGACAACTTGTTGATTTCCGATTCCTTCATCTTCCGCTCTTGTCGATGTTGATCTTTATTCCCTTCGACCATACTTCGACAGCTTCCTACTCAAATACCATTATTCCTTCACACCAGTGGTTGTCGACAATCTGCCTGGTCGGTTCTCTTCTGTCGATCAACTTCGACTGTTTCTCCTAGGCCCCAATGCCCCTGCATCAGTCGCCCCATGTGAAAAAGAACTTGACTGCTCCATCAGTCTCCTGTATTCTTCTTCTGAAATCTATGTCACCTCCTTCAATTCGTCATCTTGCCATTGGACTAAATATTCTTTCTTCGGTGAACTCTGCGTGCGTCCGACTTCGTGTTCCTCCAATACTTCGACGATCTCTTCTTCGTGTTGACTTGGAATTTTCCCTGTCCATTCGATATTCGACACTTCTATGCTACTTCTTGTTGAACCTTCTTCATACTTGTACAAATCTGAGACATTGAACGTAGAAGATATGTTCAATTCCTTCAGCAACTCCAACACATAAGCATTGTCTGAAATCTTCTTCAGGATCTTACATGGTCCAATCTTCTTTAGCTTTAGCTTGTTTTATGTTCCTTTCGGGAACCTCTCTTTCCTCAAGTGCGCATAGACTAAGTCTCCCTCACCGAACGACTGCAGCCTCTTCTTCTTTTCGGCTCTCAACTTGTATTGTGCGTTGCTCCTTTCAATGCGCTTGCGTACATCTTCATGTACTTCCTTCATATGCTCTGTAAATGATTCCGCATCTGCACTATTTCTGATCTCTGTTGGTATCGCAACCAAATCCACCACGCCATGTGGGATTCGTCCTTGAACAATATGGAATGGGCTCATACTTGTCGAACGATTTACAAAAATGTTGTATGTGAATTCTACTTGTGCCAACACGTTCTCCCACTGCTTGGGTATGTCGGCCATCAAAGATATCAGAAGGTTTTCCAAACTTCTGTTTACTACCTCGGTCTGTCCATTAGTCTGCGGATGATATGCCGAGATAAAGTGCAACTTTATGTTTAGTTTCTTCCACAGGGTTCTCCAGAAATGATCCATAAACTTGGTATCTCTGTCCGATGTTATACTCTTCGGAAACCCATGCAATCTAACTATCTCCTTGAAGAATAGTACAACAATGCTTGTGGCTTCACTTGTCTTCCGACATGGAATCAAGTATTCCATCTTCAAAAATATGTTGACTGTCACAAAGATTGATTCATTACCTTGCTGCGTCTTCGACAATCCTAGCACAAAATCCATGCTCAAGTGCTCCCATGGGGTATTTTGCACTGGTAATGGTGCATAAAGCCCCGTATTCTAACTTGTCCCCTTTGTCAACTGGAAAAATCGACATTGTCACACCCACTTCCTGATATTTGTCGTCAATCCTAGCCAATAATACTTTTCTTCTACCAACGTCTTGGTCTTGTCATGATACGAACCGTTACACCAAAACCCCGAGGTGTTAGAGAAGGCCGCTCACTAGGATCTTAACATCTCACCACGACCTGTAGTCCAAACTCTGGGCTGGATGTGCGCCTGTACGGTGGTGTCCCCTTTGAGCCGTACGAGCCCCGGATGAACACTGCAATGCCGACGTTGCCACCTGCTCTGTGACTTGAACCTGGGTGGAGGCTCTGATACCAAATGATACGAACCGTTACACCAAAACCCCGAGGTGTTAGAGAAGTCCGCTCACTAGGATCTTAGCATGTCAATACCAAAATGACCTGCTAATCCACCAGTATGCAACTCTCGGATTAGGTTCTCTCTTATGGATCCTCTGGGAATACACAATTGTTGTCCCTTGAATAGGTAGCCGTCTTGGATAAAATAATCCAAGTATGTGTTAATGTTATTGTAACCGAGGAAGATATTCACATGTATTTTATATTTTATTTTATTTGTACCTCCGATAAAGATGTTTATTCCTCCGATCGGAGAAGTAATTATTGTATTTTGGTGATGTAAAGTTATTGAGGCAAATCCTCCCATCTAAGTCGAGGCATTAGTTCTCATAGAGTCATTTGTATTAGGTTTTTTAAGTCCCCAAAAGGAGTTGGCCCAGTCAACTTTAGTTGAGGCTGACTTGTCAAGTGGTAAAGGTAAAGTATAAATAGAGAGCTAGACTCGCTATTTATTCATTCACTCACACTCACTCAATTCACATTAGTGAGAGGGAGGAGGAGTTCGCACAAGTGGAGAAGAGAGAAGCTGTTGAAGACCATCTCTATTTTTGGGTTTTACTTTTGTGACATTGTATTGGTGATCATTCTATCTCTGAGAAAGTTGCGGGGTTTTCTCCTTTATGGTTTTCCCAAGGAAAGTCTTTGTGTCTCTTGTGTTTATGTCGTGCTTGTTATTCTCTCAGTAAGATCCTAGATTAATATTGATTAAATTGTGAAAAACTAACATGGTATCAGAGCTAACCTGAGAAGAAGGCACTGTGCAGTTGCAGAAGCTAGGGATTCATATTTTTTTGGTTTCTCTCCACAAATCATAAACAAAAAGAAGCTAGGCTAAATAACCTAAGAAGGGTGCACCTTTCTGTCGAAGCAGAAGTTGATTATGAGCATTTTCACTTTTTGGCCTGTCACTGCTGCCGCAAATTAGGGATTTTCATAGAAGTAAATTTTTTGAGTGTTATCAGCATGGAATGGTGCACCTCTCCAAAAATGAAATTTTGATACCAAGATCGAAATTTTTGAGTGGTTGAAGCTCCTGGAATGTCAAACCTTAGTTTGACTTTAGACTAGAAAAATGAGAGAACCAGAAAAAGCCAGAAACTATCGATCTGAAATTCGCAAGTCAATTTTTAAGGGTGAATTTTTGGAATATTCAGAAACCAAGTGTACCAGCATACTCACCTCATCCAGGCGCAGCTTCATGTGAAAAAAGAATTCAATTCCGAGAATTTTCATTTTTCGGACCGTCACTACTACTGGAGGAAAACTAGGGCATTGGGTATTGTGGGTTTTTGTTCACTGATTTAGGGAAGTGAGTACATTGGACAACTCGGCTTAAGGAGGCACATCTATCTGTCCAATCAAAAGTTCCAAATTCCAAATTTGGAAAATTAGTGTTTATCTGACAAACCCTAGGCCAACCAGCTCCAAATCCAGCCTCGACATCTCGAATTGGTAAGATCTAAATATTTTGTATTTCCATTTGAGGTTCTCATTAAACATGTCTCACCACACCAAGCTTAAGGATAATCTTGAAGGGGATGATATCTTCTGAGCATGGAAGTATAGGATTACACTTGTCCTTGAAGAGAATGAATTGGACTCATATGTGAATGAAGAAGTTCCAGTTGCAGAGGGAGATGAGGCTAAAGCTTTACACGAAAAGAACTTGGTCAAGCCCAAGGGGATCATTGCAGATTCTATTAAGGATCACCTCATCCCACATGTGTCATCCTTGAAGAAACCTAAAGAGATGTTTGATTCCTTGAACAAGCTATTTGAAAGGAAGAATATAAATCGAAAAATTACCTTGAGGAACCAGTTGAAGAATGTGAAGATACAAAATGCGGAGACCATACAGTCCTACTTTACAAGGGTCTCTCAAATCAAGGAACAACTTGAAGTTGTGGGAGAAAATATAGAAAATGGAGAAATTGTGATGACCACCTTGAATGGTCTCCCTAGATCATCGGATTCTTTCATTCAAGGGATTTGTGCTAAAAATAATTTAATCACATTCAGTAGGACGTGGGAGGAATGCTCACAAGAAGAAGATCAACTTGTAGCTCCAAAAGAGAAAACGGGAGCAAACGACGATCAAGTTCTCATAGCACACTCCAGAAGGAAGACCACCAAGAAAAGGAGCCATGCACACATAGTAGAAGATGATGAACCTCCAAGGAAGAAATCTAAAGAAGAAAGTGATAAATCTTCAAGTGACGAAGAATATGTCCTGATATCAGCACTCATAGGCACTGTCACACATAGAAGTAATGATTGGCTTGTAGATAGTGGGGCTTCCTAGAACATGACATGATATAAAGAATCCTTCATGAACCTATCTAAACATGAGTCACCTCACAAGGTGAAACTTGGGGATAACTACCAATATCCCATAAAAGGAAGTGGAGAAGCTTCTTACAAGCTAGACTCTGGAAAGTCTTTGAAGATGAAGGATGTCCTATATGTTCTAGGACTCAAGAAGAACCTTCTCTCCATATTAGAATTGGATGCAAAAGGTATGATGGTTTCATTTTTTTATGGCCAAGTACTAATGTGGCCAAAGGGAAAGACCACAGACGATGTAGTTTTGATTGGAGAGAAAGAGGGAGGTTTGTACAAATTGAAGGGAACCAACTACAAGGATTCATTCAAAAAAATATAGAGATGACTTTTGTATTACATAAAAGAAGTAGGAGAAGCTCCTACAAAGTTTGACTCTGGAAAACAAATAAGATCAATGATCTATGGAAGAACCTCTCATCCATTTTTAGCATTGGTTAAAGAAGAAAAGGTCAAGAGGGATCACAATGCAATAGTTCCCGCAAGGAAGCAAATATTGAGAGGGAGTCCACCCAACAACCAAACAAGCATAAGTATTTGAATTCTTGTATATATAATTATTTAATATTGTTCCATGGTGTACATACTTATGTTCCTAGATTTAGGCTGTGTATTATGCATATTAGGATATTTGCATTAATGAACAGTATACTACTAATATGCATGTGATGGGTAAGTGGCCTATGGTACTGTACAACATTCCATTGCTACTTATTGCACCGAGAGGCGCTCTACAGCCCAGTATGAAGGAGATCTTGTAACATGTGTCAAGTGTTTGTCGAGTTTGTTGAGTGTTTTTCGAGTAACAAAATAATACAAAGTAAAAAAAAAAGAATAATACAAAGTAAAAAGTAATAAATATTATGTTGGCCAGAAACAAAAAATAATAATACAAAATAATAAGTAAATATAAGGGAGATCCTGTAACATTTGTTGAGTAACAAAATAATACAAAGTAAACAAAAAAGAATAATACAAAGTAAAAAGTAATAAATATTATGTCGGCCATAAACAAAAAATAATAATACAAAGTAAAAAGTAAATATGAGGGAGATCATGTAAGTTTGTCAAGTAAAAGAAAGAAAGTAAAATAATCAATGGAATAAAATAAAGAAGTAAGATTTAACGATAAGATGCATATTGATTTGATTATTTTTTACTTTGTGCAATACCTCTCCTTGAATAGCTCATTGAGTGCAATACTTGAGTAGTTTGCACCTCAGGAGATTTGATCCCTCTCGGCGCTTGCACCTCAGGAGATTTGATCCCTCTCGGTGCTTGATAGAGCCTAGGATTTGGATCTAGGCTGGTCTAGAATGAAACCTCTTTGTTGACATGTTAGGAGTAGTGCACACTCTTAACGATGTTCTGGTAAATATGGAAGGCATCCATAAAGTTATCATATAAATATAGGATATGGATGAATGTTGTGTTGAAGCATTGGATAAGATAGTTGCATGACTGTATGACTTATGCATTTATACATAATAATTTGTTTTGAAAATTATGAAATGTTTCTAATCACGCAACTAAATTGACTTGTAGGAAATATCGTGTACAAGGGAGACTTGTTTCGAAGAAGACAATTCAAGAAGACCATGAAGATCATGAAATAGAAGAACCACAAGAACCTGTAGATCCACTCTTCATGAGAAGAAATCCCACAAGAGAAGACCGACATGGGCACGAGAGGAAATGCAAGATGCAGATAAGTATGGCTCTCTAGAGGGGATGCATAGAGAAAGAAAGAGACCTAGGCCATACTCTAGTTATGTAGCCCTATTGTGCGACATCATTGACAAAAAACCTTTCAACTATGAGGAAGCAACATAAAAGAAAGAATGGAAGGATGCCATGATCGATGAATACCAGTTGATCATGAAGAATGATGTCTAGGATGTAGTTTCGAGACCAGAAGGGAAGTCTGTTGTGACTTCCAAGTGGATCTGGAAAATCAAGCATGCTACAAATAGCATCATAGAAAAACACAAGGCAAGGTTTTTGGCATGTGGCTTCTCTTAGAAGGAAGGCATAGACTATGATGAGACATTTGCACCTGTATCCAGATACACTTCCCTTAGATCGGTACTTGCATGGAAGGTACACCAGTTGGATTTCAGGACAATGTTCTTCAATGGTGTAGTAGAAGAGGAAGTGTACATGGAGCATCCACTAGGATCTGAGACACATGGCAGGAAGACTCATGTATGCAAATTGAAGAAGGCCTTGTACAGATTGAAGCAAGCACCCAGGACATGGTATGGTAGGATGAATAGTTTCCTGATGAGCTTGGGATTTAATAAGAGTAAAGCAGATTCCAAACTTTACTACAAGGTTGAAGTGGGAAATCTAGTAATACTTCTACTCTACGTAAATGACCTGTTTGTTACAAGAGAGGATGGGATCATTGCATATATGAAGAGGAAATTTGCCGCAGAGTTCGAGATGAAGGACTTGGGTATGATGCACTATTTCCTAGGCATGGAGGTGTGGCAGAATCCAGATGGGATGTTCCTTGGACAAGGGAAGTATGTAGTGGATATTCTGAAGACATTCAGAATGATGGACTGCAATGCTATGGCCACACCCATGGCATCAAACTTGAAGCTACTTTGTGATGATTCATTTGAGTCAGTTGATGCCACGATGTATCGTCAGATGATTGGGTCATTGCATTGATGTACTTGACGAACACGAGACCAGACATATGCTTTGCTGTGAACACCTTGAGCCAGTTCCTGACGGATCCGAGACATGTTCACTTGATTGCTGCAAAGCATATTCTGAGGTACCTGAAGGGTATAGTTGATTATGGGCTTAAGTATGATGCGAATCAGAAGGTTAACCTGGAGGATTATGTTGATTTGTATTGGGAAGGAAGTGCCACAGATAGGAAGAGAACTTCAGGGTGCTGCTTCAGCATGGGATCATGTGTGATCTCTTGGTTTAATAGGAAGTAGTCCTATGTGGCACTAAGTACAGTCGAAGCAAAGTATCTCGCAACTTGTTCATCTGGTTGTGAGGCAGTATGGATAAGGAAGTTGTTGTCTGATTTGTTTGATCTCCAGCTAGAGGTGACTTGTATCTTCTGTGACAGCCAGAGTTGTGTGAATTTGTCTGAGAACCTAGTGTTCCATGACAAGTCGAAGAACATTGAGATCAAGTATCATTGTATCAAGGATATGGTGTAGAGAGGAGCAGTGAAGCTCTAGTATGTTGTGGCAGACAATTAGATAGCCGATGTGTTGATCAAGCCGCTGGCCAGAGTGAATTTTGAGTACTTCAAAGAGAAGCTTGGTGTACTCCAGATCAAGGTTCCTTCCAAGGGGAAGTGATGAGTCTAGAAGACGTAGATGCACATGATCAATTCTCACATGGTGGTAGGTGTTTCCTCCCATGGTACAGATGTAAGGGCTGAGGCCATTCGACATGGTTAAGGTTTGTCTTCCCATGGTTATTGATCTAAGTGTTGGGCCATTCCGACATGGTTGAGGTGTGTCTTCCCATGGCCATTGATATACGTGCCAATCCATTCCAGCATGGTTGAGGTGTGTCTTCCCATGGCTGTAGATGTAAGTGTTGTGCCATTCTCGCATGGTTGAGGTTTGTATTCCCATGGCGTAGATGTAAGGGCAGTGCCATTCTCGCATGGTTGAGGTTTGTCTTCCCATGGAGTAGATGTAAGTGTTGAGCCTTTCTCGAATGGTGGTAGGTTTGTCCTCCCATGTTGGTTAATGTAAGTGTTGTGTGATGTGCATCTAGGTTGTGCTCTGTTGACGTTGAGATGATCTAGACGTGATGACGCGATAGTAAGAGACACAAGTTTTTGCAGAGGCAATATAATAAGTCCTGGGATGTACCTACTTGATGTCTTGCTCACAGAGATGATAAAGAACTACATGGAGGCTAGGCCTACATCCAACATGAAAAAGGGTTGGCTCTGTAGAACTTCCTATGACGAGTAGAATTGAGAGATAGCACCAATCGATGATCGACATGATGAATATTGCAGCAGCAGTGAAGACGATGATCCAGTGTTGATGATGATGTTCCACAACATTTTTTATCCAACGAAGAAGACTTGTGTTGATGACTGTGTCAAGAGAATACCTTCCTAGTTAAGAGGGAGTGTTAATGTTATTGTAACCGTGGAAGATATTCACTTGTATTTTATATTGTATTTATTATTGTACTTTATTTGTACCTCCGACGAAGATGTTTATTCCTCCGGTCGGAGAAGTCATTATTGTATTTGGGTCATGTAAAGTCATTGAGGTAAATCTTCCCATGTAATTCAGGGCATTAGCTCCCCTAGAGTCATTTGTATTGGAGTTTTTAAGTCCCCTAAAGGAGTTGGCCCAATCAAATTTAGTTGAGGCTGACTTGTCAAGTAGTAAAGGTAAAGTGAAATATAAAGTAGGCTCTCTATTTATTCATTCACTTGCAATCACTCAATTCGCATTAGTGAGAGAGAGAGGACGAGTTCACACAAGTGGAAAAGAGAGAATCTGTTGAAGACCATCTCTATTTTTGGGTTTTACTTTTGTGACATTGTATTGGTGATCATTTTATCTCTGAGGAAGTTGTGGGGTTTTATCCTTTATGGTTTCCCAGAGGAAAATATTTGTATCTCTTGTGTTTATGCCATGCTTTTTATTCTCTCAGTAAGATCCTAGATTAATATTGATTAAATTGTGAAAAACTAACAATATGGAGTTCTATCGACACTACATGGTTCGCTACTATCCTTCCATGCTTTTTCAAAATCCTAGTGGGTCTCATACTCTGTCTTCACCGACTCTATTCCTGTTTCCTGAATTGTCGTCTTGTTCAGCAATGCAACTCTTCGACTCAACGCATCAACAACCTTGTTTGACTTTCCCGACTTATGTTGCAACATGAAGGTATATCCCTAGAAGAATTCAACCCAATTCATGTGCCACTGATTCAACTTCGACTGACTATTCAGATACCTCATTTCTTGGTGATATGGGTATAATAAAAATTCCTTGGGAAACAAATAATGCCTTCACTTATTCAATGCTTGCACAATAACATATAACTCCTTGTCATAGATCGAATATTTCCACTTCACTTCATCCAAATTTTCGTTGAAGAATGCAATTGGTTGGACCTCTTAGCCCAATATTGCTCCAATTTCCATTCCACTCATGTCGTAATCAACTTCGAAAACTTTGTCTAAATTTGGGAGAGATAACAATGTGCTCTCTGTCAGCTTCAGCTTCAACTTGTTGAGGGATTTCAAGGTAGCTTCTGTCCACTTAAAATCCCCTTTCTTCATGCACTCTGTCAATGGTGCACATATCCAACTAAATCCTCTGTTGAACTTCCTGTAGAAACTAGTAGGTCCATGAAAACTCTGCACTCATGTTGTGTTTGTTGGTTCTGGCCATTTCAATATAGCCTTCACTTTTTATGGGTCCATCATTAACCCTTTAATCGAGAATACGAATCATCTTATCTTCCCGCAGTCTCCGTAATACTTTGTTGAGATATTGTAACTTCAAAGAATATTATATTTGTACTTTATTATTCCGGAGATGTTTCATTCCTCCATGAAGATCTTATTGTATATCCGGAGATGTTTATTCCTCCGTCGGAATGTGGTAACTCGGGTTATTAGACTTCCCTAGTAGGGGTCGGCCCTGTATGTGTTATGTGGGTCATAGGGTTATTAGACCACCCTAGAGGGGTCGGCCCAGTTAGTTGTAGTGGGGTATTTAACCTATTGGTTAAATACGAGCCTACGTGTACTTGTGTAAAATACACATCAGAGTAGTGTATAAATAGAGGAGGTGTGTTCCTCATTACATACACTCACTCTCACTTGAGAAAGGCGCACTTGTGGAGGAGAGGTCTGCTACTATGGAGAAGGAGCTTATGCTCAGGGTTTGCATCTTTGTATATTGCTGGTCATCTATATTGAGGAAGCTTTGCTGGGTTTTCTACCCCATGAGGGTTTCCCAGGATAAATCTCTGTCTCTTGTGTTTATGCTGTGCTTGTTGTTTCTTCAGTGATCCTGTATATGCTATTATTGTGAAATGGAATGTAATGCTGCTATTTTCTGTCTTAGCATATTGAATTCTAACATGGTATCAGAGCTAACCTGAAGGAAGACAAGGTATGGCACTAAAGACACTTGCTCTACTTACGACAATTTGAAGGTTAGGGTTTTACATAGCAAAAACCAGTCATCGTAGAACTTTCGCTATAAATCCGTTTTGGCGAATTTTTCGGATCTGAAATTGTTACAGGACGAAGATAAAATCTCCAGGTACCTTGTGTCCAAAGGACAACCTCTAATTCGTTGTACTTTGTGATTTATGATCTGTACAATATAGGGTTTCTGCCTCTTCCAGATCTGAGTCAAAATCAGGTGACCTTGGGAAAAAGGTCATATCTTGGGCTAGGAAGCTCCAAATGAAATTTCGTAAAAAGTGACAGGTAGTACACAGTCTGCACTATCTCAGAAAACTTTTTCAGAGGCCGAAGTTGAACCAGTGACACGTGGAACTCCGTACAAGTTCGCTCTCCTGTATTATCCCATAAACAGGTCACGTTGCGACACTTGACATAACTCTCTCTCAGAAAATCCAATTGAGGTCAGACCTGTCAGGATGGAAATATAACAGGCAGAGCTATCTCAGAAAACGTTTTCAGAGGCCGAAGGTAAAACAGTGACACGTGGAACGCCGTACAAGTTCGCTCTCCTGTATTTTCCCAAAACAGGTCACGTTGCGACATTTGGCATAACTCTCTCTCAGAGAATCCAATTGAGGTCAGACCTGTCAGGATAGAAAGATAACAGGTCAGGCTATCTCAGGAAACTTTTTCAGACCCTGTGGATCAAAAATTTCAGAGTTACACCAGAAACAATCAGGTACATATTTCTGTCAAAACAGAATTTTTTTTTGGTACCTTCATTCATGACTTCCGGAATTTAGGGCTTTGGAGAAAGTTGGAATTTTTGTAATCAGAGACCACGGCTGGATGCTACTCATCAAAATAGAAATTTAGAGACCAAGATCAGAATTTTTGGTTGGGCAGAAGGCCGGGATTGATTAGACCCTAGTTCGGGACTTTGATCAGAAAAGCGGAAAATTAGGGCTTCTGTAAAAATGGGAATTTTTGAAATCTGTGACCACGGCTGGAAGCTCCTCAGAAAATTAGAAGCTTAGAGCTTTGAATCAAACTTTTTGATGGGGCAAAAGAGTGGGCTTCATCAAACCCCAGTTCAGGGTCACGTCCAGTGAATCCGAAAGTTTCAAAGGCAAAATTGAGGAGTAAAACTTTGCAGTTTTCAAATTCTGAATATATCAGTTTGATCAGCTCATCAAGGCGCATATCTCTATCCTTTCGGAAGTTTGAAATTCAAAGTTTGAATTTTTGGGGTTTCTCTGACAAACCCATATCCAGCTCCAGGTCCAGTTCTTGCAAATCAAGTGGATAGGGTTAATCCTAGAAGAAGATGGATTGGTCACCTACATAAGTGAAGGAGTTCATGTTTCAGAGGGAGATGAGGCTAAGGCTTTACATAAGGAGATTACAAGTGATCTCGACAGGTATGACTCATCGAGGTATGTTTTGAGATTTGTTCATGATTAAGTTTATGGTATGTTTGTCTTCATGTTATTTCAGTTAGTACAATCTTGATTTTAGATTTGTTGTATCACCTTAACAAAATTATGAATGCATGATAGAAGATATTCATTGGTTAGGGTGTTGACACTTATGATTGTACTAATGCATTATGGTGTTGTGTGAGGTTGAGGTTGTCTGCTAACAAGATACAGGTACATCACAAAAGACAAATCAGGCTCCATGACCATGAAAACATGAAGACAAAGAGTCATCCATAATCTCTGTTCTACTTACGAGGTATGTATGACTTTGTTATATTATGCTTAACCTATGAGACATGCAGGTTCTAGCTCAGGATCTCTAAATCATTGAAGAGATTGTTTAGGTATGTTGTACATAACCAAGTAGGTATACTAATCCAGGTATGTTTCCCATGAATCTTACCTTGTGTTAGGATCCCTTATATACGTATACTTGGAATGATTGGTTATGCTTATTCATAAAGTTAGTAATCAAGGGATTATGCATATTATATCTTTTATCAATGATATGCATGAGTAAAAGAAGACTTCCTTGAAATCTTGAATACTAATGTTTATTAACTATAATCATGACTATACGTTTTCAAGATTATTTAGTACTATAATGTTTTGATAGCATTTAGAATATACTAATGAGTGTATGTTTGTGTATGAGATCATGAGGATGACTCTTGAGCATGCACAGTGGTACAGAATGAATAGAAGTTCAAAAGACATACAGAAGATCAAGCGGGAGGCAACCACACAAACATAAAAGATAAGTATTTGAGTTGTTATTTGAAATAGTAATAATATTGCCTACAATAGGTTGTATGCATATTTGTATTCCCATAATATATAATGCTGAGTGTAAACATTCATAGAGCATTGAACAGTATACTACTAATGTGCATATGATTGACAAGTTGGACAAACATTCCATTATTGCTTGTCTAGAATGAAACCTCTTTGCTGACATGCTGAGAGTTGTGCACACTCTCGATAGTATGTTCTGGTAGAGATGGAAGGCATCTAGATAGCCACTGTATGCATACAGGATATGGGAAAGTGTTGTGACAAAGTATTGGTCAAAATAGTTGCATCACTATGTAAATGATATCTGTATGCATAATGGGTTATCTTTTGATGATTATGAAGTATTACTAATCATGTACTTAATTTTGATTTGTAGGAAAGGTCATGAAGAATGATGGACACCGTACAAGTGGTGGATGTTCAAACAAGAAGATTTACAAATCAAACAAAATATAGAAGGCTCATGGCTAGAAGATTCTCTTAGAAAGAGGAAGAGAATCACGACAAGATGTTTGCTCCAAGTATGGTGTAATTAAAGAAGAAGTATGAATCAGGTTCTGTATAGGTACCTAGGATCGATAATAATTTGATAAGCTTAATGATCACCATGGGTGATGTGGATCTCAACCTTTGCTACAAGGTTGAATATGATACACATATGACATGGATGCAAGAAGGAACTCACCACAGAGTTCAAATGATATTGAGGCTCATATCAGTAGACCCATCTAACGAGAGATGGCACAGATAGATATGCAGAAGATCATTCAATGCAGAAATGAAAATGAAAGATCTCAATTTGATGCTTTACTTCCTAGGTCTGGAAGTATGGCAAGGCTCAGAAGGAATATTTCTCAACCAGGGAAAGTATGATGAGAAATATGACTTGAGGTGTTGGAATGGCCACTCTTATGGATTCCAACTTGAAGCTGTTAGGGGATATAACTCTGTACAGTCAATTTATTGGGTCTTTGATATATCTAACATATACTAGGTTATATATATATGCTTTGTTATGAACACCTTGAGTTAGTATCTAGTGGAAACTAGATGTGTTTACCTGATAGTTGCAAAGCATGTGATGAGGCACATAAAGGACACAATAGAATTTGATCTATGCTATCTTGAAGATCATGACTTCAGATGGCTATTCAGATTCTGTTTGGGCAGGAAGTGTTTCAGACAAGAAGAACACATCGAGAGGATGTTATTGTCTGGGATTAGCCATGATCTCGTGGTTTAGCTGGAAGCAGTCTAGTGTGGCTCTCAGCACAAGCGGTTTATATGGCTGCTTGCTCTGCTAGTTGTGAAGAAGTTTGGCTTTAGGATTGTTTGACTTAGAGATAGAACCAACTGAGATCCTATGTGATAATTAGAGTTGTATCAAGATGACATAGAATCTAGTGTTCCATGATAAGTCAAAGAACATAGGGAACTAACAAGATATGACACATAAAGGAACTCTAAAAGTTTGAATTTGTAACAGGTTACCGTTGTATTAACCAAGCCTCTACGTCAAGTGAAGAAGTTACCAACCAAACCTCTGTCTCGAGTGAAGTTTGAATACTTCCGAGACAAGCTTGGTGTAGTTCAAAAGGACCCTCCTCGAAAGGGGGAGTAGTATAGTCACTACTGATGTGTTTGTCTCATCAAACAACAAGGTCGTTGATGAGGTAACCTGTTCTCTACACCTAGTCACTTAGAAATAGTTAGATTTAGGACTATTTTTATTTCTGTTTAGTTTTACTCATACATGATTTTTGATGTTAGATGTATTGGTGAGAATACATGCTAGAGGTATACATGCTTTTGATGTTAGATGTATACATGATGTTAGATGTATTAGTGAGAATACATGCTAGATGTATACATACTTTTGATGTTAGATGTATACATGATTTTGATGTTAGATGTATTGGTGAGAATACATGCTAGAGGTATACATGCTTTTGATGTTAGATGTATACATGATGTTAGATGTATTAGTGAGAATACATGCTAGATATATACATGCTTTTGATGTTAGATGTATACATGATTTTGATGATAGATGTATTAGTGAGAATACATGCTAGATGTATACATGCTTTTGATGTTAGATGTATACATGATTTTGATGATAGATGTATTAGTGAGAATACATGCTAGATGTATACATGCTTTTGATGTTAGATGTATACATGATTTTGATGATAGATGTATTAGTGAGAATACATGCTAGATATATACATGCTTCTGATGTTAGATGTATATATGATTTGATGATAGATGTATTAGTGAGAATACATGCTTTTGATGACAGATGTATACATGATTTTAGATGTATTAGTAAGAATACATGCTTTTGATATATGACGTATACATGCTGTTGATGCTAGATATTGATTATGTACTTGTATGGATGAGGATACTTGTACTTGTATTGATGAGAATACAGATTGAGGGGATTGAATCATCCCTGGACTTTCAGTCCCAAAGAGAGCCGTAGACGTGAGGTCTCCGAGAATGAAGTCCTTAGTGGACAGTTGAGGGGATTGAATCATCCCTGGACTTTCAGTCCTAAAGAGAGCCGTAGACGTGAGGTCTCCGAGAATGAAGTCCTTAGTGGACATGATAGGATTGCATCATCCTCAAGAGAGCCGTAGACATATGTCTTCGAGAATGAAGTCCTTGGTGGACATGAGGGGATTGGATCATCCCTGGACTTCAGTCCTAAAGAGAGCCGTAGACAGGTGTCTCCGAGAAATAAGAGGGATTGTATCATCCTTGAACACATGTTCTAAAGTGAGCCGTAGACAGGTGTCTCCGAGAAAGAAAAGGGATTGTATCATCCTTGAACATCTGTTCTAAAGAGAGCCGTAGATGTATGTCTCCGATAAATGAAATCCTGAATTAACAGGTAGGGGATTGCATCGTCCCCGGACTGATGTCCCAGAATAGAACCGTAGACTGGGTCTCCGATAATGAAATCCTGAATGAACAGGTAGGGGATTGTATCGTCCCCGGACTGAGGTCCCAGAATAGAACCGTAGACTGGGTCTCCGATAATGAAATCCTGAATGAACAGGTAGGGGATTGTATCGTCCCCGGACTGAGGTCCCAGAATAGAACCGTAGACTGGGTCTCCGATAATGAAGTCCTGAATGAACAGGTAGGGGATTGTATCGTCCCCGGACTGAGGTCCCAGAATAGAACCGTAGACTGGGTCTCCGATAATGAAGTCCTGAATGAACAGGTAGGGGATTGTATCGTCCCCGGACTGAGGTCCCAGAATAGAACCGTAGACTGGGTCTCCGATAATGAAGTCCTGAATGAACAGGTAGGGGATTGTATCATCCCCGGACTGAGGTCCCAGAATAGAACCGTAGACTGGGTCTTCGAAAAATGAAGTCCTGAATGAACAGGCAGGGGATTGCATCGTCCCCGGACTGAGGTCCCAGAATTGATCCGTAGACTGAAGTCTCCGAGAACTGAAGATTGGATTGTATCATCCATGGACCTATGTCCTAAAAGGAGCAGGATTGATCATCCTAGGAATATGATCGTATGATGATGATAGTGATGACGATGCTGATGATCGTGTGATGACGATGCTGATGATCGTGAGATGACGATGCTGCTGATCGTGAGATGACGATGCTGCTGATCGTGAGATGACGATGCTGCTGATCGTGTGATGACGATGCTGCTGATCGTGTGATGACGATGCTGCTGATCGTGTGATGACGATGCTGCTGATCGTGTGATGACGATGCTGCTGATCGTGTGATGACGATGCTGCTGATCGTGTGATGACGATGCTGCTGATTGTGTGATGACGATGCTGCTGATCGTGTGATGACGATGCTGCTGATCGTGTGATGACGATGCTGCTGATCGTGTGGTGACGATGCTGCTGATCGTGTGATGACGATGCTGCTGATCGTGTGATGACGATGCTGCTGATCGTGTGATAACGATGCTGCTGATCGTGTGATGACGATACTGTTGATCGTGATGTTGATGTTGATGTTGACATTGATGTACCAGTAACTGTTTGAGTTACTGATGAAGACAAATTGAAGAAAGCTTCCAATGATTTATAGATGTATCATGTATGATGTTGATGACTCCTTGCTCGAGCAGATGTTGTTATAATATCCTTCTCGTTAAGGGGGAGTGTTGAGATATTGTAACTTCAAAGAATATTATATTTGTACTTTATTATTCCGGAGATGTTTCATTCCTCCATGAAGATCTTATTGTATATCCGGAGATGTTTATTCCTCCGTCGGAATGTGGTAACTCGGGTTATTAGACTTCCCTAGTAGGGGTCGGCCCTGTATGTGTTATGTGGGTCATAGGGTTATTAGACCACCCTAGAGGGGTCGGCCCAGTTAGTTGTAGTGGGGTATTTAACCTATTGGTTAAATACGAGCCTACGTGTACTTGTGTAAAATACACATCAGAGTAGTGTATAAATAGAGGAGGTGTGTTCCTCATTACATACACTCACTCTCACTTGAGAAAGGCGCACTTGTGGAGGAGAGGTCTGCTACTGTGGAGAAGGAGCTTATGCTCAGGGTTTGCATCTTTGTATATTGCTGGTCATCTATATTGAGGAAGCTTTGCTGGGTTTTCTACCCCATGAGGGTTTCCCAGGATAAATCTCTGTCTCTTGTGTTTATGCTGTGCTTGTTGTTTCTTCAGTGATCCTGTATATGCTATTATTGTGAAATGGAATGTAATGCTGCTATTTTCTGTCTTAGCATATTGAATTCTAACATACTTGTCAAATGTGCTCCAAATGTTTAACTTTGGTTCGACTGAATATCAAGATGTCGTCGAGATACACTATGATGAACTTTCCCAAGTATGGTTTCAGTACTTCATTCATCAACCTCATGAACGTACTAGGTGCATTAGTCAATATGAAGGGCATGACTAACCACTCATACAGTACTTCCTTTGTCTTGAAGGTTGTATTCCATTCATCGCCTTCTATGACCCTGATATGGTGATACCCACTATTCAGTTCAATCTTGGTTAAGTATCTCACTCCGCTCAAACAATCCATCAAGTCGTCCATTCTTGGCAATGGAAACCTATACTTGATCGTGATCTTTTTCATAGCTCTGGAGTCTATACACATCCTCCATTCGCCACCCTTCTTCATTGCTAGTACAATTGGTACCACAAACTGGCTCAAACTCTCTCTGATCAATCCTATGTCCAAAAAATCTTGGACTTGTAGATTGAGTTCCCGACCTTCTGCCAGAGTCATTTTATGTTGTTCCTTGTTTGGAAAACTTGATCCTGGAATCAATTTGATCTGATGGGATATGCTTCTCATCGGTGGAAATCATATCGATTCCTCATCGACTATTATGCTCTTGAACTCATGGAGCATCTCTTCGAATTCAACCATAATTCACTCCATCGTCAACCCTTCGACAGTCCTTTCAAAATGATGGTGAAACATCCCAACTGTTTCTCCTCCTCTGCTAGGAATTCCTTCAGTAAGCACATTAGCACTCACTTCTCCCAATAGTTTCTTTCACCCTACTTGTAGTTGGCTTGATCCTCCTACTTTGCCTTCAAATTCCTTCGCGTGCCATTTTTCCACACTGTGATTGTGTTGTCTCGACCATCATAGATAATTTTTTGATCATATTTCCATGGCCTCCCTAACAACATATGACAAGCGTCCATTGGGATTACATTACACAATACACTGTCTTCAAGTTTCCCAACCTTAAAGTTGATCATGCGCCGTCTGGTTACCTTCACATGATGTCCTTTCTGTAACTAGGATATCTTGTATGGATTTTGGTGTTACTGACATCTCAAACCCAACTTGTCGATGACCTCTGTCGACACTAAATTCTCTGTACTACCACCATCGACAATGGTCTTGCAATACCTATCGGAAATTAGCACCCTCGCCCGAAACATGGCCTTTCATTGTGTGGCTCCTTCTCTCTGCGCTAGTTGTCATGGACCATTGTTCTCCTGGTCATCATGTTTTGACCTTTTCCTCTACCATCTTCACCACTGTCGGATGTCGAATCCGTCTTTTCGTCGCCCTGGTCTTCTCGTCGATGTCTGGGTTTCGAATCCTCTGCCATGTGTAGATTCTCCGGGCATTCATAAGCTTTGTGTCCCACTCCACGACACTTATAACAGACTATAGTTGGTTTGTGATATCCTTTCTTTTCTGCTGGACCACCTCGACCAAACGTGCCCCGACGACAAGTCTCTAGACCTTCCCATCGGTTTCCCTGTTCTTTCTCTCTGGTCACTGTCCTCTCTACACGTCGATCATCTTCAACAGCTTCTCTCTTGGTTCCGCTACTTTGTCCCTTCACGGAAACAGTCTTCGAACCTAGACCAATCATCCTCCCTCTAGTCGATGTGATTTTCCTCGAGAGATTCTCTTCTTCCGTCAGAGCTAAATGGTAAGCTTCACCAACTGCTCTGAACCTCGACAGGCTCAACTCATCCTGTATAGAATACTTAATCCATTCACATATCTCATGACAACTTCTCCTTCATCAGTTAGACCACAGTCTATAGAAATCTTCTGTGTATGCCTTCACGGTCAGCTCTTTCTGTTGAAAGTTTCGTAAATTTGTGAACAAGTAAATCACATAGTCACTAGGAAGGAACTTCCCTTTTAGCTTGGAAACCATTCTGTCCCAAGACTTGATTTTCTCCTTTCCTTTCTTGACTCTGTCAGCTTGTACATTGTCCCACCACAATGAGGCATGACCCTTCTATTGATGTATTTGTAACTTCAGAAGATATTCACTTGTATATTTTATGTATTACATTTGTACTTTATTGTATCCCAAACAAAGATGTATTATTCCTCTGATTGGAAGTGTCATCATTTGTATTTGCAAGTGTCGCAATTATTATTGTAAGTGTCGCAGCTTATATTTGATGGGTTATTAGACCACCTTGGTGGGGTCGGCCTTGTATGAGTTGTGTGGGTCAAAGGGTTATTAGACCACCCTAGTGGGGTCGGCCCAGTGACATGTGGATGGGTTATTAGGCTTCCTTAGGAATGCGGCCCAGTTAGATTAAAATCCAAGTCAAGGCATTGTATAAATAGAGAGTGTGTCTCTATCATTCTATTCATTCACACACTCACTCACTTCGAATTAGTGAGAGAGAGGAGGAGTGTGCACAAGTGGAGGAGGAGCAGCTTCTAGGAGAATATCTTTTGTTGTGGGGTTTGATCTTTGTGATCTTTGTATTGGTGCTCATTCTATCTCTGAGGAAGTTGCGGGGTTTTCTACCTTCCTGGTTTTCCCCAGTGAAATGGTTTGTGTCTCTTGTCTCTTGTGTTTGATATGATGTACATGTTGTTCTCTCAGTTAAGAGCCTAGATCAGATTGAAATAAATGTTAAAAAACTAACACCTTCAACCTTAGACATGAATTTTTAACCCTTTTAGGATCCTCTATCTGCTCCATGTCGAATTATTTCTCCATTTCTGTGAACTAGTATATCAAGTGTTTTGGATCCAAACTTCCTGAGTAGGTATGTACATCCATCTTTATTCTACCTCTCATCTCTGTCATAAGCTTGATGAGTTTATATTCTGGTTCTTCTTCCCCTTCTTCCTGAGCTTCCACTTCTTCAACTTCCTTGTCACTATGGTCAAGTGCATCGGGCATGGATCCACATCTCTGGCTTTCTTTTATCGCTGTGACCTCTCTGGTCAAACTTATCATTATTCACATGCACTTGTTGAACATTTCACGATCAACTATAACTCTTGTGCCTCACACTCTTCATCCTACACCACACTAATTTACACCTCTTTGTGCCATTCTTTCAACTTTAGCAGAAATCTCCTCTCATCCAATCGCAACCAGACTTTCACAACTCGCACACAACTCTACCCAACTGTAGTTGGAGCAGTTCACGCACTCGTAGGATCTTCCCACTCTTAGGATTTTTCCACTTTGATACCACCTGACGTAAGGGAAATTCAGGTTGTACCCTCTTGCTTAACAATAACAAACAACAAACACACAAATGCGCTCACAAATAATAGATGTGAACTGGAATGCCATTAAGTTGGATTCTATTACTTGAATCGGTTACAATGTTAAATACAAATCAAGTAAACAAGTCGGCCTTAGCCTGTTACAATATACAAAAGTAAAACTATGTTCTATCAGTGTGTTTCTCTCTGTGTGTGATCCTCTCCTTCTCCCAATATTATGGTGAACGAAGAATGAATCAGATCCACTCCTGTGTGCCTCCGCACGAATATTCTACTCTGATATATTGTTGTTCTCGAGGTCCACTTCGACTGGCTTCCCCGAGATGTCCTTCTTTTTCCATCCAATTCTCTCTGATCCTGTAAACCTATAGTTGTCAATGCCCTTGATCTTTCCCACACAACCTCCTCTTGTGATGACACCTGTCTTGGTCTCAACCACCTTCTTAACTGCTATTAAATTCCTCAACAACCCACAATGGTTTTTTCCTTCGACTTTGCACTCCTCTGACTTTTCTACAGTAGTCCGTCCTATCACTGTTCTCCTCGACATGTCGATCATTCTGTGCTTTGTTAGTTCTTGACTTAACTTGTTGGCTTCATTTAAACTCCACAGCTGCCATCCCACCCCATACTCCATGCTCTACCTTCACCGCTTTCATCGGTGTCAATGTTCGACAACTTGTCGACTTTCAACTCCTTTATCTTCCACTACTTTCGATGTCGACCTTTAATACCATCGAACATACTTCGACAACTTCCTGATCGACTATCTGGATTCGAATTCCAGTCTTCATTCGCACCAGTGGTTGCCGTCAATCCCCCTATTCAGTTCTCATGTGTCAATCAACTTTGACTGTTTCACCTAGGCCCCAATGCCCCTGCATCATGATTACAAATGGAGGTTGAAAGGTCTTTCTATCATGAAGGAAAAAAACCTAAACATCCAAAACATAACCATGGGTGATGAACCATAATAAGGTTTGCAGGCCTCGAGGTTGTTAGTTGATGTATCAACTTCCCGGGGGCATAATTTTGAATACGATCTATGTTTAGTGTGCTTGGTATCCCATTAAAAAGGTCTAGATGAGAAGTACACATTTTGTTGATCCATACCTACGTTTGGCTGTGAATGGACTGTGGCATCACAAAGAAACATTTTTAGGGCCTCAAATAAACCCCAAAAGTTTTGGACGTGATAATCCATAAAAACTATCAAACTGGAAAAAAATTCTTGATCTCATGGAATAGGTGGGTGGCCACTAATACCCATCTGGAGCAGTCCTTCGACTCGAAAATCTACCAAACTAGAAAATTTGTTTTGAGTCAGTGGAATAGGTAGATGGCTACTAATATCCATCTAGATCACTTTTACATGATTCTTATTAATATTTATCATGAACTCCATGGTCACCTCATTTACCGAGTTAGGTGGGATAAATTGTGTTTCTTTCGTGAGATGGTACCCATTAGGGTCACATTGTTCTGATGTAATAACTTGGGATTCTAATTGAAATTCCACATTTTGAATTACAATGCATTTCACTTGATGTATAGTTTCTAGATTAAGCATTTTCTCCACAACAACTTATTCTATCTTGTGATAAAAGTTGGATAATATCATTGGTCACCTAACTTGTCCAAGGGAAATAGGATTTATAGTCGAATCCCAATCCTTGTAAAACCTAGCATTAATATGTTTTTTTATTTCATTGCATTTTCTAGTGGCTTGTTCCACAAATAAGCTAGTTGAACCCATTTTATTTCAATATCAATATTTCATACCATCCATATTAATCTCAATCCTTTGAAATACCTCTTATATGGTAAAAAAACACTTAGATCCAATGGTTGAAACAATTCATTTGTATGAATAGGAAACAAATCAATGCTAAAAAATATATTCTCCTTGGTAGTACCTAATGCCACATCATGGATTCCGGCTTGATAAAAAAATAAGATTGTGATGAATTATAGAAGAAACCACTCTTGATGCAAATCTAGCAAAGTGATTCAAATAGAACTTGGGAACAATTGTTTTCTCATTTGGTCATGGTATTAAGCTTCCATAAACAATTTTAATTATAAATAAATGCATTTAGAATTATATTTTTATGTTTTTTTACCCTTAAAGAAATGTAAGTCTAGCTTCATTTAGCTTCGTTTAACAATAAGAATTAACAAAACAAATTATTATTATTCGGACTGTACTCTTCAATATTATATGTGTCACACATGTATTGCCTCTCTCTGAGAAAACCCTCATATCATATGGTTTCCTTTATTTTAATCCTGTCTCATCAGTGTTCTAGAAGCTATGAGGCTTGTAAGGATCAGTGTCACACCTATTAGACATGTTCTAAAAAATATATCAAACAATGCAAGATTTAAGGAAGATTTCCTAGTCTTTATCCAAACCCTCAACTATTTTGAGTGTCAAATCTAGATGCCTTGATGAATCCATTCCAGTTTGAATTTCTCAATAATCCATCTCTGAATGGATTAATCTTGCTCTAACATATGTCGAATATGTAGGCCTTTAGTTAAAGAATTTGTATACAACTGCATGTTTTTTCTATGTATTTTCATTGATTCTTTATTTCAAACTTGTGCTCATTTATTACTAAAATGGGTGGCCCCATTCCTATTGTAGCATGTCGATGCAACTAATATGTAAAACATCTAGTATATAAGAGCTAGGTATACAGAATATTGTCCAATTTCTATTGAATTTCTCTTGATACATAGTAATTATGGTCGACATGAGAAATTCCCTGAATGAATTTCCTTTTGTACCATGAGCACCACCATTAACATGAGAAACATTTCTTTGCATTCTTATGTGCAAATATTATATTAGGTTTTGATTCATGTTCTACATTGATGTATTTCGGTGTTGTTTAGTGACCCTATCTAGGTGTATCCTACCAAAAGGTTGGATTCTCTTATGATAATTCGTAATGATGGTTGTGCTAAGGCTGTTAAGATAATTGAGAAAAAAAAATATTTACAACAAAAGAGTAAATTTTGACATCTTAAACAACCATGAATCCAACTTTGAGCATAACCCTTTAACCCTAATTGTAAAAATTTTTATGCATAAAATACCCATACAAGAGAACTCTAACTTAATATTTGACAAAAATAAAATTGATATATTTTTAAAGAATTTAAATACTGCATCAAATATGCTATCAATTAAGGGTAATATTGAAGTATTTCTACATTAATTTATTACAAGCCTCTATAATTTATTTAATAAGTTCTCTATCAAGGTTTCATTTAGAAAGGAAAATTGCACAACCAACCCTTGGTATGATCAAGAGTGTAATATTGCTTGAAAAATACGTTAGGGATGCTTTTAACAAGTATTTCATTTATGACAAAATAAATAGATACAAAGCCCTAATTGAAAGTAAAATAATTACTATATAAATAAAAAGGAAGAAAATATAGCATGTACCTATCTAAGCTAGATCCTATGAATTTCTAAAGACAAATTCTAACTCATTAAACTAAAGAAAAAAATTTGATTCTTCTAAGGGACTAGAATTACTACCTTAAGAATATTTATGAATCCCCTAATGTCATGAGGAACATTAAAGCCTTTCTATATAGGGAGGATTTTTCTATTTAGAATACATGGAGTTTGGGGCTATGCATCTTAAAATGGGAAAGATAAGGACCTAAAAGGCTACCAAAAAAAAATCTTAAAAATTGGAGGGTTTCCCAAAAACCTTTCACCCAAAACATCATTTTTCCTATTTTTAAATTTGAGATTTTATTTCCTCTAATTATAGGACCATTATGATTGTCCCTTTTTTATCCAATTTATATGAAAATATTTTTGAAAATAAATCAACATATCTACAATCCTAGATCCGGGTGGGAGCAGGGAAAGGAAGGAGATCGTGGGTGAAGCACTTGGTGAGTCGATGATACCATGTGTTGCAGGATCTTCTTAATCTTGATGTACTATGGAATTGATTATTTAATGATCATGGAAGTTATTAAATGACGTGGGAGATGGGAGCATGGTACAAGAGACATCATACAAATTAATGGTAAGATTAGACAGAGGCTGAGGAGTATGTCTAGTTTGATGGATATGATTGCAGGAGGTAATTCCATACATATGAGGACTAGTCTATAGGTGTGGTTTTTATGCGAAATAGTTGTTGCAATAAATGGGGAATTTTCTCGGTGTCCATTTTATTTGTTGCTCGGTCCGAACAGAGGTTAATATGGCTGTGTGGGAGTGGTGGTAAGTAGTATGTGGGTGGAAAACATGTCCATATTTGTGATCTTATACATAGGTGGTGATTTTTCTATGAAGCCAATTGGAGATACTGAGAGGAAGGAATGGATTGGAAAACTCCGATCCAATCGTGAATAGTGCCACTCAGGTGGAATGGATCTATAGAGCCACAACCTAGCAGGAAATTAAAAGTGAGATAGAGGAGGTTGAGAAATATTTATGGGATGAATTGGAGGTAGCAAAGTCGATGGACGAGTTTGCAGCATTGGAGAATTTGATTTTTTTATCCTGGTTCTACTTGTCAGAGATAGTTTTTGTATGGATAGGCTATTTCCATGTTCTTGGTAATGAAAGGGATATTGTCCTGGGTGTTGTTGGAAAAGGATGAGAAGAATAAAGGATAGGAGGAGTGGATTCAATTCTGGAAGGAGCATCATGTAGATTTAAGATTGATGCACAAGAATATTGATGTTATTGCCAACCATTTGGGCATTACTTTGCTACCGAGAGATCTTGGTCCTAGTGGTTAAATTATGAACGCATAGCCAGCATGCATGGGCGAGTAGAAAATGGACAATCAGTTTTCATAGGTTTTTTTGGTCTTTGAAGTTTGTTTTTTGTTAGAATCGACAACTAGTTATGGAGTAGCATGGTTAGTGTATGATAGGATTAATAGTATAGAACTCTGTGTTTTTTTGTCATTGTTTGGAGATTATAAATACCTTGTTTTTCCCTGTGGACAGAGGCCTTCTGGACTATGATGGCCTATGGATGATATTATGTATGTACGAGTGCTAAACCATTAGGGAATGAGGTATTTTTGGACTACTGAAAAAAATATATAGTCTTCTTACTTACAAAAAATAAAAATCAACATATGTACAAAATGCTAGAAAAAAAAAGAGCTAAAGGATATGACAAATTTAGGACCTAGTATCAAATTGTGGACCACCTTGTTACACATAGGGTCAATGTAAATAAAATTCATTAGGAGTTGATAGATATTGCAATAAGGTTTTATAGGAACATTATTTCCACATTTAGGAACACTAAGGACTAGTTGGAAGAAAATAATTGTAATATAGGAGTTAAGCAAGGTTGTCCCCTCATCCCAATTAGATACTCTATTTTAATAAACTATTTTTTAATCTTCTACCATTCTTAAGCTACTATTTGTGTGAAGAAATGACACCTAATTTTCTTATGTGAATGATTTATCCTACCACCAGTATCTTAAATAATTTTGAGATATGTATATATTGACTCCATACCTAATCGATTTTTTTTTATATTCAAACACTTTGTTAAACCATATATTGTAACCAAATATCTGGCCATTGTTTTAAAAATGTGGATTGTTGTGAGTGACCTTTAGACAACAGATTCATAAGGTAGCCCCCTTTGGATTGAAAGCGCCAGTTTTCAGTCCTAAAGATTGGTTTGAGGTTACCTTGGAAAATTTTCTCTTGCAGTTTGGGAAAAAATCTAAGTGATAACAATAGTAAAGCACACTCAACATCATAATGTTTTATAAACGTATTGAGATGATACAATCTAGCATAGCACTTCATGAATGTCACATTTTAACCTAAACATTTAGGGCTGGTGCAAGCTTATGTTGGCCACTCATGATGTGTTAGTTGCAATGGACTTCTGGAAAAACAAAAATTTGAACATCAAAAAGAAATATTAGAGCTACCTACACAACTTTTTGGGAAATGGTGTAAGAAGATGAAACATAGACAATCAGATTACCTTCCGGAATATATAACAATTATTTATGGAAATTAAGTATAACTCCCAAAAAATGGGGTTCTACTAAGGTTAGTATGTTATTTTTTAAAGAAAAAATAATTAATATGTTTGCATTAGGCCCAAGGTCTGTGTGCAAATGGTGGAATTTTGTGAAAACAATTATATAGAATCATAGATAACATGTCGTTCTAGTGCAATGCTATTTTTGCATATTTATTTATGTTAGTTTTAATTTGTTTTTAAATTAAGGAAGTCATCCAAGTCCTAAAATGACTAGGTCGAGCATTGGGTCCCGACATCATGGTCTTAACATAATCAATGACCTTATTTTTTATTAGGATGTAGGTCTTTGTGTGTACTTGTGCGGGTTATTTTCCGTTTTCAAAATAGGTGAGCCAATCAAAAGTTATAGACAGAAGAAATAAAATAATTTTTGTGTAAGATTGACGTTAGTCCAATTAAAATTAAATAAAAAATAGAAAAAAAAAATAGATTTAATAAAAAATTACATATACAGAATCTGGACACATAGTTCTACAAGTGTGTGCAATTTCATTAGCGGTGGACAAGTGTAGCATATGTAGAATCATGCTCAAAATATAAGAAGTTACGGAATAAGATGTATTTTTTTATAACATAGTCCACGCAACTTGGTTTGGCAACCTGAACCTAAAACGAAAGCGGCCAATTCATCCACCACGTTGGTGGGAAAGGCATTGCCCACCAAAATTTAGAAATTTAAATAGCATGTACACATTATTTTAAATACACGTGTACGCACTAAAAGCGCATACGCACAAAAATCACCTATGCACTAATATCACGTCCGTGCATTTGTTTACTAATCTAAAATGTAGTTTTGATTTCATCTTCATCTATCTCAAACCCCCCCTGCGACCCCTCACCCTAACTATAATCCTCCTCCTCTCCTTTGTATGCTCCTGTCCCTCCCTAACCCTCCTCCCCTCCACCTCATTTCAACCCCTCTCTCTCTCTTTCTCTCGCTCTCACTCTCTCCCCCTTCATTCCTCCTCTACCTCCCTATATACCTAAAATTCCTCTTCTTCTCCCTCTCCCTCCTCTCTACCTAAAATTTCTCTCCTTCTCGCTCTCCCTTCTATCTCCATCTCCCTAACCATAACCATCGTAACCTCTCTCTCACTCATCCCATCTCTTCCTAAGAACCCTCCTACCCCTCACCCTCCCCCCTCAGTCACTATCTACTTAACCATGCTCCCCTCTCCCCCTAACCCTCATCTTCTCACTCTCTCTCTATAACAGTTATCTCTCTCTCTCTCTCTCTCTCTCTCTCTCTACTTAACCCTCCTCCCTTTTTCTCCCCCTATGTCCCTATCTCTCTCTATTTCTCTCTTGTTAATCTTCCTCTCTCTCTCTCTCTCTCTCAACTACAAGGGAAATACGTTGTAGTGGAGGTTTCCCGCAAATTGGCCTTTTATACTGCCCCTAAACCAATGCTCAAGAATTTACTAAGAAGCGTAGGGAGGAGGAGGATGACTTGGCCTTTGAGAAACATTAGGGGATTATCGATAGAAAAGACAAATACAGGAAAAGGAGGCTTAATAGAGCTAATTTCACTTACATAAGTTATGCCTTCGCCATGGGTGACAATACCCCCATGCCCCTATATGGACTTATGTTGATATCATGCAGAAGAGGCTCTCAAGAGGGAAAAGGAAGAAACCCTAAGGCTAGTTGTGAAGAAGCACCAGGAAGAAGATGAACATAAGGTGAAGGATAAGGATGGGGTCACTCAGGCCTCGATGATGCAGATTTCCTAGAAGCAAAGGAATCAATGGGACCAAGCTTGGGATTAGGACAATGCTGCGAAGAAGGTGGAGGCTTCATTGGACTGGGATGCCCCCGATGCCGCTCATTGGATTAGCAGGTGGTATGGTAAACATACTATATGAAGGATGAATAGTGATGCGACTTTGGGTATTGATTGGCATAACATATTAGAAGGTGGGATGCTACACCTACCCAGGAAGGCTTAACAATGATATGACTCCTAATTATCTACCAATTGATTAACTACTCAAATCGAAGATGAAACGGTTCCTTGGTAAGAATGTAAACCTAAAACATTGGAGTTGAACGGTCTTTCTATCTGTTGGCATTCCTCTATCCATGTGAAATATGTAAATTTTGTATGTGAGGAGGGATAGGAGGAAGTATCCATAAAAGGGATTAAAGGAGCAACAACATTAAGATGAGAAGTAGAGCCATAGCAGTGACGTTTGGTTCTCGATTATGCCAATGTATAGGTTGGGCTTGAAGTAGTAGTGCATGGCCCTATGAATGTAATTTGGAGCAGCATGAATAATGAATAAAAACTTTCATACATTTCCTTATTCTCGTTAGTTGCATAATGTATGTATTTATTATGCATCTCTATGCTTGTATAGATTGAATTGGTTGTTGGTTCAATTGTAGTTTTGTTGTCCATCTTTGTAGAATCTTATTTGCTACGTTACCCCCCCCTCTCTCTCTGTAATCGTCTCTCTCTCTCTCTCTCTCTCACACACACACACACACACACACACACACACACACAGAACATGTCACCTTACGTCGCCCATTACGTTCAATCAGCTTGTACCTAAACCGACTGGGGAGAGGGTGAGTGAATCCATTGTATGCCTTTCAGTAACGATATAGATTTTGTTCAGAATATATATATATAACCTTCCCCTGCCCCTCTCTCTAACCTTCATCTCCCATCTCACTCTTTATCATTATTTGGTAAACCTTCTCTCTCTGTACTGCAAAAAAAACTTACAAAGAACTCTTACAAGGGGATCATGTGTTGGTTCGAGGAATTGTTGAAGGATCTTACACATTACACTATAGAATTTGAACCCAAAATACGATGAGAAAATTCGACGAAAATGATTGTGTCGTCATATTTCACCTTCAAAATTACGAAATTTGATGATTTTTTTTTAAATTGGTAGAAGGGTTCGTCGGATATCCGATAGCCCTCGGATATATGATGATGTTTACCGAATAATGACCAGTGTCGTCAACTTTCCAACATAATTTTATGCTAGCGGATGTCGGATATCCGACGTCATATTATGCCCGAGAATGTCGAATATCTGACATTATATCATGCCCAAGAATGTCGGATATCCGACATTATATCATGCCCAAGAATGTTGGATATCTGACATCTATTCTATAATGGTAACTATTCTTAATTCGTCAGATATCCGACGAATGGTTATACTTTAAAATCTATAAATTTCGAAACATTTCAACATGTTTTCTATACAAGCGACGGTTTACGGAAGTTTTTTTATTCGGCGGACTGTTTTTCATTATTTCTATTGTTTTTGTCATTAAAGTGAGCGAAGTGTGGAGCTTGATTTTCTAAGATCGATAATCTTCATTCAAGCTCTTTACGAGAAAATGTCAAATAGCAATATTCCTAATCTAGAAGAACAAAATCGACAATTGCTTGCTAGATTGTGGGATGGAGTGAAAAGAAGGGGTGATGGGAAATGTTATTGTCCATGTAGTCAATGGAGGGGATTTAAGAGGAGAAGAATAAAGATCACAACAGCCAAAAAGCATTGTAGGGAACATGGACACACTGAGGGGGGACATGAATATCATCCATTTGTAAGTTTTGCAATATATATGTTTTTATTTTGATTGCTTTTGTAAATGTACATGTATTATTTTAATATTTCTTATATTAACTTTTATCTATTGATGGTTTCATGTAATTATAAAGGAAATAAATCTTACGGCATATCATCCGGAGGAAGTGCTTTCAGAACAAGTACCAAAGGAACATGGAGCTATGAATTTAATGGAGAACAAGTTAATGATTATATTGAAGAATGTCATCATACTGATAACATAGTTGAAGATGATGGTACAAATACTTTGATCCGTGATTCATTTAATGTTAGAAAGGGTGATGATGATGATGATCATTTTGATGATATGCATGACTTACCTCTTCTTGAGAAGGCATATGAACCCCTTTACAAGGGCTCCAACACAAATCTTCTCTCTGCTATATTGTTGATAATGAACTTGAAGGTTATGAATGGTCTTTCAAACATATCAGTCACACGGATATTAAGGTATGTAATATATTCCATCACATAATATATATGATCTTCTAATAATTTTATTGTTAATTCATAAGTCAAATTAATATGGATGAAATGTGTTTCATTAATATTATTTCTATATTATATTAACTAGATTTTTATTTTTATTTGTTGTAGCATGATAGGTGAATATTTGTTACCACCATAAAATATTTTACCTCATGCATATTGAGTTTTATCTGCCATCATGAAATAAATTGGAATGCAGTATGAAGCAATTCATGCATGCACCGATGACCATGTTCTATATTATAATTAGCATGAATTTGAAACAAAATGTCCAGAAGGTCATATCAGTAGATATCGAACAGATCAATTAACAAAAAAGGTGCCTCGCAAGGTTCTTCGTTATATTCCCATTATTCCACGTTTGCAACCATTGTTAAGGTGCAAAAACATAGCACAGTTTATGCATTACCATGCACAGAACAGAAGTCAAGATGGCATTATTCGAATGCCTGCAGATGGGTCTACATTTAGAGATATGGAGGAAAAATGGCCTCACTTTAAAGAAGAACCTCGTAATCTTAGGATTTCTTTGGCAACAGATGGTGTCAATCCATTTGCAGAGATGAGATCTGTTTACTCAGTGTGGCCTATTTTTGTTATCAACAATAATATTCCTCCATGGTTGTCAATAAAGAGGGAGCACATAATGTTGTCGATGAATGTTCCAGGTATATTGTGTCTACAACTTTTTTTTAATGTAGTGGCATCTCATTCGTCGTATTTTGTTGCATAATGTCATATATATATTTATTGTTTTTCTCTTGTGCAATATGGTTTATATATCTAAATGGTACATCTCATAATTATACGTTTTATATGTTCAAAGCAATCAGGTAAGTACCAAGTCAAAGATATGAATGTATATATCAAACCTCTTATTGATGAGCTACTAAAGTTATGGAATGGCATCATTATGTATGGCGTATCTAGACCAATACGACAAAGGAAATTTCAATTCTATGCAATGCTTGTATGGACAATACATGATGCCCCAGGGTTAACCCATTTTTGCGGTATGTAATTATAAGTTCCACTTTATTTGCATTTAATTTTATGAACTAGTTAATATACTATGCACGCATGTTTTTCTAAATAATCCAGTCATTTAGTATATAATTATAATTGACATAGATTTTCCATCTCTTTATGTAGGTCTTCAGACAAAGGGGAAATTTGCATGTCCAATTTGTGGTCCTAAGATCAAATCTCGTCATTCAAAAATCTTAGGAAAGGAGGTGTTTCATGAGTATCACAGGTATCGAACTACCGAAAACATCTGTTCAATGGAAATCAAGAGACTACATTAAAACCGCAGAGAATGACACCTCACCCATGGAAGTTGCAATATAATAGAAATCGTCAAGGTACGTATGAATCATCGTATATGAAATTTTATATTGTATTTTTTTATTGTGTTGATTTATGTAATTTCTTTATAAACTACTATTCATGATTGTCATTCATGTGATCATGAAGGCATTAATGGGCTTCCACGAGGAATGAAAAATTATCCTAGACAATTTAGTAGGTTTCCCTAATATGAGCACCTACAAATTGCTCATCTGTTTGATACAATGCATATCGGAAAGAATGTGACTAAAACATTATGGCGAATATTGGATGGAAGGAGTGAGAAAGAAAAAATTGTCAAAATTTGTAAAGACATTCAAGAAGGAAACCATGCAATGAAAGACATCATTCAATTTCATAGCAACGGAGAGAAAATTAATATAAACTCACTTCCATGGATGTTAACGGACCAACAAAGTAATCTTGTAAAAGAAGTCATGCGAACAATTAAATTTTCCACCGGATTTTGTGCTAACATGAAGAATATCATAACAAAGAAAGGTGATTTTGCGGGGGTGAAAACGCATGATTGGCATGTCTTCATGAAGGTAATTATTATGGTATGCATTTAATTTTTTTTTTTGCCATTCCACTGAATATGGTTGGTATTTTTGTTTGTCTACTCTTTGTTTAAAAAATGAAACAATTTGTATATCGTTACAGTATGTTCTACCTCTCTCTCTCCCAGACAAGTTCAACAACAATGTGAAAGAAGTAATATATAATATCGGGAAATACATGAGGTAAGTAGCGATTTTTTGCATGCTCTTAGTGTTTGTTTAATTCATCGTAGAAATTATAGTTGATTTTTGTTATCTAATTCATGTTATGTAATATTTAATGTTTTTTTCTAAATCTCTTGATTGGGTTGTCACGTCACTTGTAGATGGTTGTCATCTAAAGAATTCCATAAAGAAGATATAAAGTATTGGAGGAGGGAAATTCCTCGTCTCATGTGTGAAATGCAGAAGCATCTACCTTCGACCTTTTTCAATGCACATGAACACTACCTCATACACCAAGTTGATGAGATTGAATTGTGTGGAATTACGCACTCAAGGTCCATGTGGATGGTTGGGAGGCACTTGAAATTTATGAAGGGTTTGGTTAGACAACAAGCAAATGATGAGGGTTCTATGATGGAGGGATATATGGTATACCAAAACATGTTGTATATTAGTGAATATCTTCCTATATTAGCACCGAAGCTCAATTTACGTCGCATTTGTGATCTGGACTCCAATAAGATTTCGAAGGGGAGTACCCGAAGGGGAAAGGTAGATCGAGGAAGGTGAAAGGTAATATAACACATTGGACTGTTGATTTTTATGTATATATATCATATATATTCTATTTTTATGTTCAATATTTTTCATCAATTTAGAGTGTAATATACTTTGTTAAGTGACTATATGTTTGTATTGAATTTTAATTTTATTGTCATCAAACGGTTGGTCGAGAGTGGGATGCAATTCATTTATACATTGCAATCAATCTTGACTGGATGAAGGTATGGATTGAACGATGTGAACAATATGGTCATGGAATATCATGGGAAGGTGTGGCTTCATTGGTTAAAGCTGCACATCGCAATGGAGATACCAATCTAACACAAAGGGAAATCGATTTAGCATATGGTTTAAAAGATAAGCAGGTAAGCATATTAATCAACCACACTATTTTTTTTTATGCAAACATATTGTCGTTGTACACGCTGATTTCTTTCCTTGTATGGAATTATATACACGCACTTAATCATAAATATTGGATCATTATGTAATATTTTCTTATATGGATTATTGTAGTTAAAACACCATAAGGATATGTGGTGCAATGGCTGTAGATATCGCATCCAAAAGTTGGATGAAACGGAGAAAAATTCAGATTGTGGGATATCTGCAGTCTTTGACATGACCAATGTTTCCTCTAGAAGTGGCAGACATTCAGAACTCTCTGAAAACCAATACTATGGGTATCTGGAAGACATTCTTCAGTGTGACTTTAACTCTTTCAAGTTATTTCTTTTCGTTGTCAAATCATACAGGTGTCGATTGAATCAAGGTGATCTTAATAAAACAATTATTGAACATGATAATGCTTTTACCATGGTAAATACAAGGTTGTTTGAGCCTGGAACGGAGCCCTATGTTCTTCCAATCCAATGTGAACAACTGTTTTACTCTGAGGTTCTAGGTAGAGCGGGTTGGTCATTTGCTGTGAGACACGATCTAAGGGAAAGGCTAGTAAAGTATAACGTAGATGAAGTTAATGAAGACGTTCTCAAAGAAGAAGACGACGTTGAAGATGATCATGATCAACATGAGTTAGATGATCTTGTTCCAGAAGAAGATGTCGAAGAATTAGTTGAATCAGATGATGCATCAGACAATGGACATGAAGATTATATCGATGATGACATGATGATCATAACTGACATCGATGATGATGATGATATGGCCAATCCTTAAAATGTTGAATCTGGATCGGATGATACAAATGATGACTTGGATGAAGAAGATGATTGTTGTTCGGTATTTCTACCCTATAGTGAGGAGATGGACACTACCAACTGGGTGGGGTTGACAGGTAAACACATTGATTATACTGCATGTAGTTATTGCAAAAGAAATAGATTGGGATTGAAAGACATACCTCTTTTCGATGTTTGATCCTAGCTTTCGCTTGGTCCTTCACTTGATCTCCTGCACGATCTTCTATTTGACGAACCTGCAATACAAGAGATACCTTCCTCAACGTATATTGACCATATAACATATGATGAAATGACAAAGAAATCTAACATCAAATATAATCAAGAATTAATACAAATAGACATGAAATGCAATAGTTATCATATTTGGGACAGGAAGGGTGTTTCGACCTCTTTATTGTCAAAGAAACATGAAATCAATACAATATACTTGACGTGTAAGGATGTTTCTGCAACCGGATCGTGGGCTCTTGCTCTTCACTCTGACTTGGAACTTTCCTCCAGCATAACAATACTTCAAGCCTCCTCTCAAGATTTTATGGCTATTATGAGTCTTCTAAACATAATGAGTGTAACCCCTCTCATGGATCCTCCTTGTATTTATGGGACAAGGTAGGGAGTTTAGATCAAGAGGTGGTTGGATTAGGAAGTTGGGGAAGTTACAGAACCAACTGCAACTAATCCCAATTCGTCAAATTAATATATTTTTGATTTCATATTAAGATGTACGCAAGTTTCATACAACAAGAGTAGCGTACATGAAGCAACTTTTAAGCTTTACAACATCCGTTTACAACTTTTTTGGAGGTGTATGCTAGTTTCCCTTGAGGAGAGTAGGGTACAGTACACAGGTCTTATGTACAGAGAGGGGCATATAGGTGGAAAAATCAGAAGAAACTATTAAATTCTCAGGTGAGAAGTGTACTTCTAGCAACAAGTCATCTAAGGAAATCATGCTCTTCAATCCTTTGTGTCCTTTTGTGTGATCTACAAGGAAAGGTGATCATGGGATGGAGAAGTGCATATTTGACCTATAATAGATGCCCCATAATGTGTGAGGCCAGAGGGAAACGATGGCCGAAATACATTATAAGTCCAAGTCAAAGGAGGAGCAAGAAATTGCAAAACCAAGTAACAAAAAACACCTCAAACAACGATCAAGGTTAGCAAGCAATTACAACCTTGCCATCATATAGATGTGTAACATGATATCCGATACATAACTAGGAGATGTTCATATAAAGCATGGCCACTGAAATGCAAGCATGGATCCATTTCAAAAGAGAGATCATAGCCATAACAACAAGCTAAATCTATGTCTTATGAAGAGCCTAAATGAGTAAGGCTCAGTCTTGCGCAGCTTGGGGGATAACATAAACATGGTGATGCTATCATAGTCCCAAGGTCTTCATCCAAAACAACCCAAGTTACAAACCCTAACCATGCAAATAAATGAGTTGAAGTCGAACATGGGGGGTATCGTTTGATTACCGGTCATTGATGTATACCGTTAACAAACGCAAGGATTTCCATCGATAATGATAATGGGGTATAAGGTACCTAGTATGATCCAACAAGTGTGAATAAGAGGACTTGAATTCGAACACCTGAGGAACCTATCGAATAAGAGACATTGATGTATTCCCATTTATTCAACAGTGAGGGAAACTTCCACTGATGACTGCAATCCCCAAGGTACTAACCAAAACTCTAAACTTCGTTCCCAAAGCATAATGAGCTAAGGTTGATGGGAAGAAGTCCGCTGGAAGGGAGGCATTAATGCATCCTCCATCATCCAACACGAGGAACACTCACAGGTATGAGCTGATATGGAGTAGGATGAGTAACAAGATGAAACAAACTGACACCAGGATGGTCGACACATGAAAGTCAAGGTAAACTGCAGAATGGCTGACATAGGATGTATCCTTGAATAGTGAGCACGACACAAAGTGACTTGGGTAGTTTTCAACATAACAGGGAAAGTGATATAAATATGCTATGTAGGAGACATAACAGACCCTCTATATGGTTGGAAGAATAACCAACCGGGGAAGTTGACAACTCGAAGATCAAGTTCACCCTAAGGTCAAAAACTAAAACCCAACTGACATGAAAGACTCAAGAAGGTGCTATGTTCAAGGATATGACTGACATAACTGCCTTTGAAACTGAAAAAGATATGATACACCCTTCTTATGCCTTATTCTTTTTGGTAAAAGAATGTTCTTCTTGTTTATTTAACGAGTCCAAGAAAAATAGAAAACTCAATAGGTCCAACCATGTAATAAGTTTAATGAGCCCATGGGAGGAAGACTCGAGACCTTCTTCATTTTTTATAGAGTTCGAAGAAGAGATAGAAGAATACTCTATAGTACTGATCTCTGGATTTTAATATCGAGCCGAGATCTATTCTTGCTCGTCGGTGTTTTCAATTTTAAGGAGTATGAAAAACTTAAACAATAACTCCATACACCTACTCGTGGATTTTAATATCGAGCCCGAGTAGGTTAATGCTCTTCGGTGTTTTCCTATTTATAGAGTCTGAAAAACTTAAACAATCCTCTATTTACCCTCTCGTGGATTTCACATCGAGCATGAGTAGGTGAATGCTTGCTTGGTGTTTTCATATTTAGAGAGCCTGAAAACCCTAAAGAGAGGCTCCAAAAGGCCTTTTTTGTATAGTTAGTCCCCTCTCTCGAAAAAGTATAAAACAATGAGAGGAGAACTCTTCTACCCATGGATGACTAGAGTATTCCTTTTTCATAAGTAATCTACAAAGGTCCGGAAAAGGGTTAAAATTATACCTAAGCGGATGGACCTTCAATTCCTTTAACAAGCTTGAAGAGGCAATCTTGTTTAGTTTTTCATAGTCAAAACAAGAGCTTAAAAAGACTTAAAAGACAGCTACTAGGATCATATGTTCATGAGCTGCCAAAGAATAGGATCTCAACAATCATATTAGTAACTATCGATAGAGTTCCTCAATGACAAAATAATGACAATATGATACTAGATACATAAGAAAAAATAACTATACAAAAATATACAGCTATGATACAGGAAAAAGCACAATAGCACTTCTTCAAGTAGGATTAGTGCCTCGGATCTTATCATGAGATCGGGCAAAGATGTCATGGAAATCATTAAACAAATTGGTATACGAAATGATCTCATCAAGATAGAAATCCACTCCCATAAAGATATTTTCGGTGACCCCTGGTTTAGTGGAGATGTTGATTGGGATGGTTCTCACTATACTTGTCCTATTCCCTTTAGCAAGAACAACTTGTGAAGTGGAAGGGACAGAGGACCAATCAACATTCTCACTGGGTCTCAGAGAGAACTCACCTCTCTCTATCAAGTTTAAAATGGGAAGTAGATAGGACCTGGGGTGTAACTGTTCCCAAGGGTGGTCCAAGCCTATCATAGCTTCCAAAAATGTTTCGTTAGAAGGAAAAACCATGTCTAAACAATCAGGAGAGTAGGTTGATTCTAGTGACCGTGCAGGAGCATAGTCCATATCTGACTCAGCAGAGACCAACAGAGTCATGATATGTTTTGTTGCAGTTTGTTGTTAATCCAAGTAGGTTACCTGTGCAACAGATACAGGAACAACTGGTTCTGATTCAGTGGGAGACTCCATGTATCTATCGTTGAACAAATGGTGGAGGTCTTAGAAGGTGAACATCCTTCAGAACCAATGAACAAGGTAGGAGCAGGTATGTCAAAAGTGCCTATTAAGGAACCATAGATCCCTGCTCCTAAACTCTCAGTGATGGGGGTAGATTGATCAATCAACGGAATGGATAAGTCTGATGAAGCCTAGTTGTTCTTCCAGGTAAAGGAAATTTGATTTACTATGACGATCTTTCCTTCAGGTGGGAACATTATGACCCGAAAGACAGTTGATGGCATTGCCTGCATGGCATATGTCCAGCTCCTACCCAACAACAAGTTGTAATCGAGTGGGGCATCCATAACTTTGACCTCTACTGATACTAGCTTGACTTCCAGTTCGACGTCGAAGGATGGTAAGACTCCATGTGGATGAAAGGATCTTCCATCAAAGGAAGTGAGTATCATGTTCGAGAAATCTAACTCAGGTTCACCCAAGGCTCTCCAACAAGAAATCGACATTACGCACGTAGATGCGCCCTCATCCACTACAGCTTGTCCGATTGTTTTAGGACCATGGATAACCTTGATTTGGAGAGCGACATGATACGAAAACCGGTACTTGATATCTTTCATATCAAAGTGTGTAAGCGTGCTGGATGAATCAACACTCCCAATCGCTGCCAGAAGAGCACTGTGTTGCAATGGGCATCTTTGCAGTACCTCCAAGGTGGACATGGCATGGGGGGTTTGGGCTAAGTCTTCCAAAACATTGAAGTTGGGAGTAGCCCGCGCGTCAGGGTTGTGCACAGCCTGTTTGTAGACACCTTTCGGTATCTTAGGCAGCATCTCCACAGGTATATGAAGAGGAGTGGAGGATTCATGAGTGTCCTTTTGCTGCAGGTCTGGGGTATAATTGTTGGCTCAAGTTTGCAACAGAGCATCTGAATTAACCATGTTAATAAAAGACTGATCAATTGGGGGCCCCCAGCACTAGAGTTGCCAGAAGCTGAACTTTGTCCATGAGGAAAAGGATCTTTCAAGACAGTCGGTTTCTTCTCACAGATCAACTTTTGGGCTTCTTCTATAAGAGGGCACTAGTGGGTAAAGTAGTCCCCTTGACACAGTTTGCAAGGGAACTTAGCCTTCTGTTTCTCTTTTTTTCCCTCCTCAACATTTTGCTTATTGTTGGGCTTTTGTTGGTTTCCCTCCCCTTTCTTGCTCTTTCTTTTGGGCTACCAAGAGCCCTTTTGATTTTTCTGCACCTGCTATACAGATCTAGTTATAGAAAGGGAGGATACAACAGAAGTTGCTTCTACAACAGTTTGTTTGACTGACAAGGCATGCACCTGTTTTGTTAAGGCATCAAACGCTGTAGAATCGATTGAACCCACTATGCCATCGGCATGTGGTCCAGTTTTAGGCTTACCTAGGTCTATATTAGACTTCGGTGCATCAGGAATAATCACGTACAATAGCCCTGGCTGAGCATAAACTAAGTCGAGCTGCTAAGTTCTCAAAATGGCCTCCTCCTTGAAAGACACCCTTGAATTGGCAACTTCCTTAGAAACATAAGGAAGAAGAGACTTAAGGTAGCATTCTAACAAGAATGCTGGGCGAATGTCAGCGTTTATGAGCCTCTTTCACCTCCGCCACTCCTAAATATGATCAGACAGATGAGTGGCCTTGTTTTGCTGAAATGTCGACAAAAGGTCTATACCGACATCATACCAGACAAGAAGCTGAAAGTGGTTCAAAAACAAAATGGCAAGATCCCGAAAGGTTCTAAAGGTGGCCACGGGCAGTTCAATATACCACTTAGCAGCAACACTCGTCAAGGTTCTTTGGAAGAGCCTCAACCTCATGGAATCGTCATTTAGTGAGTTGGAGGAACACCAGAGATGGAAGGTTGTTACATGGTCACCAGGGTCCTCACCCATCTTACCTTCAAACTTTCGTATGTCTGAGGGCAGTTTGGTGGGAACGGGTGGCCATGTAGCATCATAGTGCATGGGGTCATTCGTAAGCTTTGAAAGGTCTTGCAAGTTTAAAGTTGCCAGAAATGGTAAGCGTGGTTGAACCGATGGCATCTGGTAAACAGGAACTTGGTATTGGGGACCACCCATGGCTTGGTTCGTGTACTGCTGGTTGGGGTTGCCCCCAACCACCGATTGTGAAATGAAAGGACTAAAATTGTTCCATCCGAAAGTAAGCAGATTAAATCCTTGGGCAGCAGTCCATTGTGTCTACGGGTTAACCCCACCGAACTGCGGGTTAATGATATTACCCCCTCCTCTAGAAAACAAAGAGAAGGGGACACTCCCTACAGGTATGTTCGACAGATTAACGTTATAACCTTGATAAGGGTTGAAACCCGGTGTGGTAGTAGTGGATGGTGTCATCATCGTACCCATAGCGGGCATGGATGGAGAAGGGATGGATCTGACCATGGATGAAGAAGCAATGTTCTGAGTCACACCTTGCAATGATTGTGTGGCATAAGACTAAGTAAAACTCACTGCTGGTACCATCGATATGGGTACATTATTGGGTCCAAAAGTGGGTGTGGTGGTTGAGGTAGATGTCGAAGTTGGTGAACTTGGCATGCCTAAAGTGCCAACATTGAAACTAAAGGACAGGGTCGAGGCCGAAGCATTCTGCGATGAAATCGATTGTGCAGTGTTTGAGAAAGAAGGATTAAGAATCCTTGCATCCATAGAAGTTGTGGGAGTTTGTGGAACTCCCTGCTCGTCTCTTGGGTTAACCATGGTATAACCCTGTGTAAAAAGATAAGCACTAAACTCAGGCTGCTGGAAACCAACAGGTACTAGAAGTGGATCGTGGGGTCCTGTAAGCGAAGGGTTGAAAGGAGTACGAAACTCTGCAGTAGTTAGATCCTCCACATCGACAGTGTCCAAGACTTGTCGATTCGATGTTCTAGGCTGTGGTTCTCCAAGAACCTCAGTCTCACCCGTAAGTTCAAAAGAACCATGGGAATCAATTCTCCTACATCGCGGTGGAAGTGGAGGCTCCACTATAAGTGGGGGAGGGTTTTGCAACCTTCAAGACTGACGAAGATCTTGGTCCTCCACAACTATAATAAACTAAAACTAAGTAAAAACCTAGTGGCCACTACAACTAAGGAGCAAACAACAAACCACTAAAAATTTTCCTAAGTAATCAAACCAATCAAATGGATATCAAATACTCTCGGAAGCAAGTTTGGGATGATCAGGGCGCAGAACAGACTAATAGAGTATCGATGGTCAGTTTTGTGGCATCCACCGTAGGTCCACTAGGTGTAAGCGCTTGAATCACCAAACCGCTTTCCCGGGATTACTGCCAGAGGGTTACCTCCCATGCCTATCCAAGGTGAAGTGGGAATAACCACCCACTCTACCTATGTATAATCCTAAAGGTCTGATACTAAGGATACCATCAATATGAAATAACCTGGGGAGACAGTCGTCAACCTAGTTGGAACGCATGGGCAGGGTAGCAAAGCCTGAAATCCGAAAGGATCCCCGTACGCGAATCGACTCTGGTTTATGGTCAAAAGGAAAGTGAGGGGATATCCTCAGCAATTCTAGTCTCCCACGGCCTTTTGCTTAGCTCTGGTTTAAGTAGATTTTCCCAGGACTATTTGATATAGATGGGTTTACCTAAATGAAAGTCTTACTACGATTTTTGAGTAATGAAGCCAGTTCCAAGTAGTTTAAGGTGATTTAAGCTCGAAACTCTAGCCTAAGCTAGTTGATGTCGTGTATTCCAAAAAAGAAAATGTTGCTAATAAATTTTATTAATAATTTCTTTTTAAGGGTTACTTGTTACTCAAAGGTTGTAGTGTAGTGTGTGGAATGATCTGTTATGAAAGTAAAGTACTTGAAAAGATAACGCTTTCGAATTCACAAAATTTTCTCTTTTTTGTTTACAATTATTTCAAAACTTGAAACCTAAGTCATCCTAAAACATCTTTTTGTATTTTCTTTTTGAATATTTCAAAGCAAATAAACTACCTCGAAATAAAGCAAGATCTTACTATTGAGCTATTGAAGCAATTTTTTGTCTTTTTCAGATAACTATAAATGAAAGAGAACTTTGTACAAAAGCAAGCAAGATCTAACTATAAAATGTGTGCAAGGAAAACATCTAAATGGCTCAAAGCAAACGAATCAAAAGACTCGATGAAGACTTGACTTACCAAGTTTTTGCAAAAGAAAAACTTGAGGCTTGAAAACAAAGTGAAAAGAAAACAGGGGAAAGAGACACTTATGACGAAAAGGAAAACCTAAAAGGGTGCTTCTACATATCAAAACCCTAAGAAACACTAAGCCAAACAAAAGTAAGCAAGTGAACCAAGAATGACCTAAACAACACACGGACTCAACAACAAGAAGACTAAGAGATTTTGACTTACTTGAACAAATTGATAAAACAATCAGCAAGTGACTGAACCAAGCATACTTCGGGAGTGACCCTAAGGACTCAAAGTTGACTGTAAAACCCTAAAGAAGGATGAGATCAAGTGAAAGTGTGCTAAACGTTGTAATAGACAACAAACAATCAAAGTGCAGGTCTGTAAGACTGCAACAGCAACTAGGGTGAAGAGACGTAGCTATGTCTAAAAAGAATAGCGCATGAACTTCAAGGAAGGTCTCGTAAGTGGCAAAGACACTTAAACAAAAGGACAAGTAAGAAAAAACAAGATCAAAGAGATTGGAGAGGCTTACAAGACTCAAAAAATGTGTAAGAGGTTTCAGGGGTCAATGAGGACAACAAAGCAATAGGCTGGAACAACAACCAAAGCTTAAAAAACAAATCCTAATAGAAAAATAGGCCACTATAGGAACATACCCTACTGTGCTTTGTTGCAACCAGCATACATCAGGAGGTGTACGCTACTGTGCAGTGCAAGGAGGGGCATACATCATGAGGAAAACAATAGGGAGACCAGCGTACATGCCTGAGTAGAGTACGAATAGGCTTTGCAAACCAAAAACTGAGTTGAATCAAGCAAATAGGAAAGATGACACAGGCCTATAAGGCCTCTCAGACAATCAGAAACTGAGAAAGGGGCTGGAAGAAAACAAAAATTAAGACTCCTAGAGCAGAACAACCAAGTGGTTACTCTCCGACGGAGTCGCCAGTCTGTTGTTCGGGATTTCTACCCTATAGTGAGGAGATGGACACTACCAACTGGGCAGGGTTGACAGGTAACCACATTGATTATACTGCATATGGTTATTGCAAAAGAAATAGATTGGGATTGAAAGACATACCTCTTTTCGATGTTTGATCCTAGCTTTTGCTTGGTCCTTCACTTGATCTCCCGCTCAACCTTCTGTTTGACGAACCTGCAATACAAGAGATACCTTCCTCAATGTATCTTGACCATATAACATATGATGAAATGACAAAGCAATCTAACATAAAAAATAATCAAGAATTAAGACAAATAGACATGCAATCCATTAGATATCATATTTGGGATAGGAAGGTTGTTTCGACCTCTTTATTGTGAAAGAAACATGAAATCAATACAATATACCTGACGTGTAGGGATGTTTCTGCAACCGGATCCTGGGCTCCTGCTCTTCACTCTGACTTGGAACTTTCCTCCAGCATAACAATACTTCAAGCCTTCTCTCAATATTTTATGGCTATTATGAGTCTTCTCAACATAATGAGTGTAACCACTCTCATGGATCCTCCTTGTATTTATGGGACAAGGTAGGCAGTTTAGATCGAGAGGTGGTTGGATTAGGAAGTTGGGGAAGTTGCAGAACCAACTGCAACTAATCCCAATTCGTCAAATTAATATATTTTTGATTTCATCTGAAGATGTGCGCAGGTTTCATACAACAAGAGTAGCGTACAGGAAGCAACTTTTAAGCTTTACAACATGCGTTTACAACTTTTTTGGAGGTGTAGGCTAGTTTCCCTTAAGGAGAGTAGGGTATAGTACGCAGGTCTTGTGTACAGATAGGGGTGTACATGTGGCAAAATCAGAAGAAACTATTAAATTCTCAGCTGAGAAGTGTACTTTTGGCAACAAGTCATCTAAGGCAATCATGTTCTTCAATCCTTTGTGTCCTTTTGTGTGATATACAAGGCAAGGTGATCACGGGACGGAGAAGTGTAGATTTGACCTATAACAATGATGAAGTCTATTGAAGTGTACGAGGTATGTAGTAATATATATACTCTATATATTTTGATTTAATATTGCAATAGAAATATTGAATTTTATTGGTATGTATAATATATTAACTGTTTCTTAGTGTTTTTTCCATTTTCCTGTATGTTGTAATTAGAAACATTGCCTGTTATAGAGTATGACAAAAAACACATTTAATTTTTTTGTACATAGATATTTTTGTCAGGTTATGGGGATTTGAGAGTGATGTGAGGGGGGGGGAGGGGCCATAAGAGCTTCCAACTTCATGTGGTTGGCCTTGTTTAGTAGAGAATATTAAATTATTCTTGAAACAAAGAGAATCTTAGTAAGGAAATGCACAATTATCATGCTAACCCAAATGGCATGCTTGATCATGTACTGCATGGGTCCAACATTGAAATTTTTTAAATTTGTGCTGGCTTGGACTAAAATTTGGCATGGCTAGACTAGACACATGCATTGATGGTGTGGCAGGGTTTCCAGACTCAAACATGATTGGCACCAACCATTGGATCATCAAAAACCATACCTATAGACTAATTAATGTGCTACATGGGGCCAACATTGAATTTTTTTAAATATGTGCTGGCTTGTACTGAAATTTGGGATGGTTCTACTATATGCATGCATTGATGGTGTGGGAGGGTTTCCAAACTCAAACATGAATGACACTAACCACTGAAGCATCAAAAACCATACCTATAGGTTAATTAATGTGCTACATGGGGCCAACGTTGAAATATTTTAAATATGTGTTGGCTTCGACTGAAATTTGGCATGGTTCTACTAGATGCATGCATTGATGGTGTGGGAGGGTTTCCAGGCTCAAACAGCATCATCATCATCATAGTCATCATCATCATCATCATCATCATCATCTTCATCATCATCTTCATCATCATCATCGTCATTATCATCATCATCATCATCATCATCATCATCATCATCATCGTCATCGTCGTCATCATCATCATCATCATCATCATCATCATCATGGACGTTTTCATCGTCGGATTCTTTTGAAGTCATAATTCTTATATCCAACGCCTCTTGCCATTGGTGGTATGGCGAGGTCATCGGATCCATCATCATCATCATCGTCATCATCATAATGATCATCATCATCATTGGCATTTTCGTTGTCATCAGCACCACCATCTTCAACATCATCAGCACCTTCATCATCATCATCATCATCATCATCATCATCATCATGATCTTCATCATCCTCATCATGTTCTTCATCATCATCATCACCTTCATCATCATCGTCATCATCATCATCATCATCATCTTCATCATCCTCATCCTCCTCCTCCTCCTCCTCCTCCTCATCATCATCATCTTCTTCGACATCATCATCATCACCATCATCATCATCATCATCATCATCATCACCATCACCATCATTGTCATCATCATCATCATCATCATCAACAACAAAGGCCTTAAAAATTATTCAACACTTTGAGCCAAGAGTACAAACATAATTCACAAATACTAATATCTCCATTTAAGATCAATGAAAAGAGAAAACATAGTTTTTTGAGCCCACTTTCTAAAATGAAAGATGTAGTTGCAGGTCACATACAACCAAGGATATACCAAGATTTGAAAGGGTTGTACGAGTTCATGCAGAGAAAAACACCTATTATCCATGTAATATAGGTAGTGCAATTTGAGATTCTAAATCATTTTATATGATATAAATTATATTATCAGCTTAAATTTGACAATGATTCATTGTTATAGTTGAGAAATCCACGTATCACAACAAACTCATATCAAACATTATCAACGTTGGTAATTTTTTGATGGTATTGTTGAGGGTAACATAAGTAATTTTATTTAAAATATTGTAGAAATACAAGTTAAAATTTTATTTATACAATTCACTTATATCTTCTCTCAATTTGTAATATTTAGTGTGATATATCCTTAAAACAAAATAAATTATCCATGTAATGTAGGTAGCGCAATTTGAGATTCTAAATTATTTTACATGATATAAATTATAAAATTAGCTTAAATGTGACAATGATACATTGTTGTTATAGTTGAGAAATCCACATTTCACAATGAACCCCGCTAATATCCAACATTCTCAACATTACTAAAAATATTGAACTTCTTGATGTTAGACATTGTTGACTTCAATTATTTTCTAATGATATTGTGGATGGTAACCCATATACTTATATTATAAATATTGTAGACACATGTAAGTAATAGAATTAGTTGTATTTTGTGTAATGTGCTCTTAATCAAAACAATGCAAAATGTTTTTTATGGCATATATACTCTTAGGTTAAAGAAATGATGTAATGAAACAAGTGGAGTCAAACATGCCAACAATCCAACTAATTCTAAATTTGAACTTATAAGATATGTTAAAATGTGAATTAAGTTATAATATTTAAATCATGCAACAATCTTCATCTAGTATACTACCATTTTTCTGGTATTATTCTAATTATTACTTTCTACAAAACAATCTCCATCCGGAAACATCATTCCATGACCAAGGTCTAATGTCTACCTGGGGTCCAAAGACCAAGGAGATCTTTTAGAGTACTCGATAACTTTCATACTGAAGGGGGATGGTAATTCCATGCAAACAATGCCATTGGGTGACACAACTCTATGGATATTTATATCAACTATTTTACATAGGTTTATAGATAGGTTGATTTTGCATGTAAGAAGCACTTACTAAATGTACTCATTTCTCTTCAAAATAGAAAATGCATACTAAATGTACTCATTTCTCTTCGAAATAGAGAAATACAGTGATGATATAATACTTTTTAATAAAATCAACTTTCCTACATTATATTATAATATAATATTCAAAGGCACTAACTATTTTAGTTTAGAAATTGATGAACCTAGCTATCCAACTCAACCAAAAAGAAAACTAACTATAGACTACCACAACGAATAATTGCATTTAGGTTTGGCTGGAAAATTAATTCAACCCTTTGAAATTAGAGAATGATGGTTGAAAATAAAATGTTTTTTTGAGGGTGAAAGTAGTAAATAGTTAAGAGTTATGTAAATTTAATGATAACCTAATTTCAATAACAATCCAATAACACGTGGTCATAATAACCCACATGGTCATCACCCTAATAACATTTATGACCCCAATTACCTTATGAATCCATTGACAACAACCTCAAAAACGATGTGATTCTTTTGCTAATAGTTATTAGGTGTTAGTAGCTAGATTGTGTAATGATTAGAAGTTACAAGTCAACAATTAGGTATTTAGGATCAAGGATTAGTGTTATAGGGGTTATGAACTTAGGTGTTAGGTGTTAAGGTCTATATGGTATATGGATTTTATATTTATTTGGGTAGTGGTGAGTCATAGAAGATATACATTTATTGGTTCAAGGAGAAATTGTATATATATGGTTACTATTTATAATGGTTATGAGTTATGGTTAATGGTTATAAAGGTTAAGGCCAAAACGGTTACATGATATAATCATGAGGTTTTAATATTTAAGATTTATAGAGTTGGCTGGAGATTAGAAGGATTAATGACTATATATAGTGGTTAAAAGGGTTACTTAAGAGTTATAATAGTAAATATTTACATGATTTAGGATGGGGATGATGATGATGTCGACGATGATGTGATGATGACGATGATGACGAAGATGATGAAAATGGTGTTGTTTATGATGATGATGTTGATTAATGACAACGACGATGTTAATGATGATGCTTATGATTATGATGATTAATGACGAAGACAACGTTAATCATGCTATGTGTGATGATGATGATGATGATGGCAATGACAATGATGATGGTGACGATGTTGATGTTGTTGTTTATGATGATTGTGATGATGACAATTATGATGGGGATGGTGATGATGAGGATGATCATGACCATGATGAGGATGATCATAACCATGATGATGATGATCCCGATCATGATGATGATCCTGGTCATGATGATGATGAAAATGAATATGGTGATGATGATTATGATGATGATGATGATGGCGATGATGACAATAGTGAAGATGGTGATGATGATGATGATCATGACGATGATCATATGTATGATGATTATAATGGTCTTGATGACAACGACGATAACCATGATGATGACACTTATGATGACGATGTTGTTCTTGATGTTGATGACAATGATTATCATGATGATGATTACATTGTTGTTGTTTACGACGATTTTGATTATGATTAGTGATGGCATCGACATTGATTATGATGATGATGATGACATTAATGATGATGCTTATGATGACAATGATGTTCTTGATGATGATGATGTTGATGATGATGCCAATGATGATGACAATGATTATCATGATGATGACATTGATGATGATGATCAAGATGGTGGTGATGGTGATCATCATCAAAAATGATTTCGTTAGCATCATCATCACTTACATTGTCATTAAATTTTTAATTTAATTTTTTTATTATCAATTTTTTAAATAAAATCTTATTTTATTTTTTTTTTTAATTTTTTTCAATATATATATAAGGGCGGGAGGTTGAAAGGTGAGCCTTTTTTGTTATATATATATATATATAACTAATAAAAAAATCACACATATATATATAACAAATAAAAAAATCACACACATATATATATATATATAATAAGAAAATCACAAACAAGAAAGGCTCACCTTTCAACCTCCTGCCCATGCACCCATTGAGTTCATAAGTGATCTGTGAACAAAGCATCCCGGCTAGAGATTGAGCAAACAACCTAGCAAGAAAGCAATGGCGATTTGGGCCCATGGATTCTAAGCAAAGTTGCACCCGTTAATTTCATGAGTGAGCCATGAGTAGATCATCTCGGCTGGAGAGGATCTGAATCAACTAAGCAAACAACGCAGCAAGAAAGTAGTGGGAGAAGCGATTCGGGCCTGTGGACACTGAGCATAGTAGATTTGGATTGTGGTCGTGTAGGGAATAGGGAGGCCGAGCAGAGAAACTCTGAGAGGAGCCAATGCCTCCAAAATCTGAGAGTACCGAGCCCTAAATAGTTTCCCATTGATCTTGAGATTTGGGTTAATGAGTCTGAATGCAAGCATAATGATTAATTTCCATAAATGTTATCATCAAAATTCATTTGGGACAAATTCGTTTGCATTAATTTTCATCCTATGAAATTGTTCAAATCAAACATTAGAAATGGACGCATTTTTCCATAGTTGCGTTGGAACATGTTCCCACATCCCAGAGAACTTTGGAATGGTTTGGGAGTGTTCCCCTTTGAAAGCAAAGGGAATTGGGAACATGGGAATGTTCCCAGTCAAAGGGTGTGTTCAGGGAACTTCTAGGTGTTCCCATATAGCTTGTTGGGCCCCAACAGGCATAAAAACAGGCCTCCAAAGGATCTGTTCTGGCACCAACTCAACCAAGTGTAGGCCCTCATGGGACCAACATGGCTAATACACCCAAAAAACAATAAAAACAGGAAGACAAATGATAATTTTAACCCCCAAACCAAAACCCTGAGTTGACAAACATCCACCACCCAATCCACATTTTTTCATATATTACACATGTTTGGAGGCAAGAGGAGTTGTAATTAGTCTACCGAGCACACAAAAAACCATAAAGCAATATACAAACATCATTTGGTTTTCAGAGCATCCCTGGCAGCCATTATCAACTTCTGGAGACTTTTGTATTGAGTATTCAGAAACTCGCAATTGAGATTTGAAGTGAACAGACAATTTATTGGAAAAATTCTTCACACCGAGGGAATTTTATCTTTCCTTTAGCTTTACATGCTTTTTTTCTTTTCATAATGTATGGAGAGAGGGTTGCAAGCAAACCCTTGCTACAACATTTGGCATTAGTCAACACTGGCCTTGTGTGGTTAGAAGTGGTGGTTATGCAATCTTCGTGCCCATTGTTTAAGGGCACGTACACCAGACAAGTTCATCATCTTTTGGGAAAACCTTGGAATTCATTGATTCCATGCACCTATTGACCTGAACAAAGAACAAATTATTCAAGCAAATCTTGAGACAAAAATTGCAATTAAAAATTAGGAAAAGAATGGCAAACTTCCACTTGTGACATTGCTAATTCTGGCCTGCTACAGGCTCAACTGGATACTGATTGTCACAATGATTTACAACACCTCACCTACGCATTCTTGTCTCTCTCTACAATTTCTCACATATTAAATTTTTTTATGAGGTTGGAATCTCTAGGCACATAAAAATATTGTTTTTTCAAGAAATAAATCACTTTCTCTTGGATTATAAATACTGATATTTCAATAAATAATCCACACTTGTCTTTGTTTTGGGTTATCTTTCCCTCTTATATCCAACTTGTGTGTGAGAAATCCCTCAATTCATCTATGATCAATGGATTCCCTAGGTCCTTCTCCTGCTCTCTTCTCGAATTCTCCTCACCTTGGCTCTGATAGTTTATCAGAAAAGAAAACAAGTACCTAGATAATAAATGTAAGCCACAATATAATAAAAAGAAACATAAACTCGATTCATTATTCAATATGGTGGATGTCAATAAATATATAGTAGGGGAGAAAATGTCCCATACCAAAATCTCGTAACTAAAACTAATCTAACTTGACTTTATTAAAGTCACATGACTTAATTACCATAAGTCACTTTATTATATTAAAATAGTACACAACTTAACATATGACCAGTTGGTGGAAATCCATTGGCGTATGCAGGATAGAGAATTTAATGCTACCATTTAGGCTAATTGGCTAGGGTTTAGGCATTGCTATTTTCAGGTTTTATACTAGGTTTGGGAGGATGAAGAAAGGCGGTTGCAACACATTTACCTTGGGAAGGAAATACAAATGTACTTGACATTGGTTGAGAGAAAGTTGAGATGATATTGGTAATTAAAAGCACTCAATTGGGTCATTCAAACTTATAGGATTGGTACATCCATATTTGTGAAGGATCTAGTGCTTGTTCCATCTTCCATAAATTTCTTATCTTGTATTTGCAATTTTAGTTACAAAATAGAGGGCAGACATCAAGTATTTGAGAACCTTTGGACAACATCTTGCTTTAACATTGGGATTAGGAAGTCAATATACCATCATCATAATCATATTCCAACTATGGTATATTGTTCCTTGGAGATGAAATCCATATCACAAATGAGAAATGAAGCATACCACCTGATGTGTTACTGTTGAACTACAAATTGATTTCTTCAAAAAATCTGATTCATAACTTTCGATGGGCATGGAAATTAAATTTCGAATTCATCTTTAATCTTTGTGTTCCATTCCTGCATTCATCTATTATTAAGAAAATACAAACAAAAACAAGAAAAGAACAACAATCAACATAAAAAATGAGCTCATTTTAGTGGTATCATAGTATGATTCTACCAGCTTGTGGGTGCAAATAAAAGAGCATGAAATTTTGCATTAAACCTGCTCAACAAGTGTTTTCAAAAAATCCATGAGATAGAAACACTCAGAATAGATTGGTCACTTTCCAACCAAGTTTGGATGGATTATTGTGATATTTATGACTTTGTTGAACCAAATTATAGTGTGGGAATGAGATGCACACCAAGTATTTGAAAAAATTCCTCAAAGGCAGAAATTGGATGAAATCAAGCCTATCAATTTTTATGCTGTTTTGTGCTCGATGTCTTAGAAGTCGGTGATTTCCAATTATCCCACATGTAGCATACCCCTAATTTTTAGCCTAAATTCTAGGGATGACCATAGTTGTTCCTATAATTTGGAATGATGGGATAATTTCCAGCAAATCCTAGATGCTTTTGTTAGAGACTTCTTCTAGGTCTCATGAGATTGAATACAATGATCAATTTCAATATGTTATATGGTGTGTTGATGAGACATCTTATCTTTGCTAGTGGTTGAGTTTACCTCTCATGTTCCTCATGACAAGTTTAAAGAGAAAATTGTATGACAATTTGATTGCATGTATGCTCTCAAAAGGTTTCTTGCTAGATACACCCCACAGAGATCATATATGAAAAGTATTATATTAATACTTTAATACTTAAGGATCAAGAAGTGGGTACAGTTTACTTGGCTCTTGAGAGGCCTCAAATATATTGTTGGCATTCTTATCTAGGATTCTTAACATGCTCCTGCATCATTAATGGTTATTGAAGTGCCCACTATCAATATGAATGTTATCATTCTTGATGTCGAGAAAGAGCTACCTAGGAGGGAGGAATTGGTATTGCTCCCTAAGGTAGATTCATGAGTAGATGAACCTCAATATGATACCAAGGACAAGTGTGATGTTCTTAAGTATAGTTGTAACATCTTAAGAAGCAATACCGTTTTGAAAATTTTGATCTACCTAATTATTTAGAGGGTAAATATGAGTTGACTCCAAGAGTTCCACATAGGTGGATTCTGTTGCACCTTCACCTTATTGAGTTAGTACAAAAAGTGGTCCATAGTCCATAAATGATATCATTTTTTTTAATTGAGTGGGGTGACATTACCGTATGCCATCTTGCATTAGATCATGATGAGTGATGAGTAAGGAGGTTCCAGTTGAGAGAGGGAATCATTGGTATGATATTGTAGATGAGAGCATTAGGAGGCCATTGAAATTTCCTACCTACAAGGATCCAGATGGCCAGTTAACAAAGTTATAGAGTTGTACAATAACACCATTTCCATAGGATTACCTTTCCAAAGTGACCAATCAAGACTATTTACAAATGAACCACAACTGCTTGATTATTTGCTTGATCCTCTAATGCAACATAGGTCGTAGCTAATTGTGCCATTTGGAATGCATTTTCTTTAGAAACCCCAATTTCTCCTACAACTAGATGTAGAGCAAGTGCCTTTTATAAAGTGCCCCCACCATATGCCTCACATAGTACATACATTACTATTTATTTAAAAATAAACAAATTAAAATTAACATTTTAAAAAGAATGATAATATATAAATGAGATTGAAAGGTTAGTACCAGTGGCAATCCTTTTTTTCTTTGAGTGCATTAATGATGGAAAACAATCCATTTGCAGTGCTCAATTCCTTAAATTGCCTATGAACAAATCTTGTGACTAGAATACTTATGTCTCAAGCATTTCTCAATGTAGTTAAACATGCCCCTCTTCACATCTACTATGCACAAAATCTATTCATATTGTAACATTGGGATCATATAGTACCCAACAACATGTGAAGGCCTATGGAATTGGTTAGCATACATGTTGCCAACAATCTCTTGAAGTGGCATGTATTTTTTTGACAACATTATTCCTATTATCACTAGGAAGCAAGTGTTCTCTTCCTCTATATGGAAATATTAAAAAGCAATGTGATTAGCTTACAACGCTAGAGGAAGATCCCTTTGGCTAAGAAGATATGGTTCAAGGGTATCTATTTTTCCAAAATTTCCCAATACTTGTAGTTGGCCCTAACCACTTGAAGTAGCCCACTTCACAAGCAAGACCAATAAAAAAGGGTGACACATGTATTTGACGATATTTGAACCTTTGATGAGGAGTATACAACACCCTCATTTTACCATCTAACCAATCCCTCGTTAACATAGTAGCATGTATTTGGCATCATCACCTTCATGGGTGGCTCTATTGGCCTCCTTGACCATATCCTTGGCCTCACAATGGTATGCACTAAGGGTTTTTCACTATCCATCACATGCAATACCCTTTGAGTGCCTCAATAAATGTAACCATTTCCCCAACATCTCTCCAAAAACCTCAATATATCCAAGATTTCCAATTTGAATACCATATGTGGTGGTCTTTGCATATTTAGATTTTTTCTGCTCACGACACACAAACATACTCTTCAAAGACAATTATTGTGTAACAATACAATGCAAAGTAATTAAGTTGGTGGCAAATAAGCACCTTGCCTTCAATGTGAGTCCTCATCATGCTAAGTTTCCTGGTATCATTTTAAATATATTTCATGAGGGACTTATCATTATCTACAATTAATTGGACACAAAAATATCCCAGTGCAACCTAGAACAAATTGTAATATAGAATTTGATTCTGCTTTGGTTTCTAGGAAAGTTATGTAGTCTTATTATTGTCCTATGCTCTAAAGCAATCAATGAAACATAACAGCAGTCTCACAAGCATTGATTCACACAAAGCAAATCAAATTTAAACTAGAGAAAACCCATTATGGGTTTTAATTAAGACCTCTTCATAAATATTAGTTGAGTATTATAAAACTTGATTTTAACTAATTGGACTCCTCACTAATTCTAAGTGATGGATTATATGAGTTAGGTGTGCCAATGTACTATATCTTAACAATTGAAAACACATGCACTAGAATATACAAATCTTCCTCAATGCTGGTCCGAGGTAAAAAATGCACCTATCTATGGCAGCTAGGTAGAAAGAAGCAATCTCAAAACTTGTTTTTGTGAAATTATGGGAAATCCTATGGAATTTTTTCCATCATTCAGTGACCAAAAGTTTGTGGACAAAAATAAACTAGCATAATGATCAATTCTAAGCACTTCTGGGAAGTTCTGTGTGTAATTCCACCTTTAAGGACATCAATATTTTCAGTTGTGGAACATTTTCGGTGGCATCATCCCTAAAAACCAAGTGTACTTATGTGCATTAAAGGGTCCATGTGCATGTTTTGGCTTTTCAAATCAGCATTTTGTCCAAACGTGGGCATGCTAAGTAGATTTCAGGAAGACTCTCTAAAGTTTGTGTTATTTTGTTATTTTAATTGAATCTCCAAGAGAATTTCCTCAATCTTAAAAAACATGTCATCAGCGTATAGGAGCCTTCAAATGAGCACATCGTCAAGTCCATGGTCTCATGGATCATCATCAATCAAGCATATATCCATCCACAAGAGTGTGGTCTTCATGATTTCATCAAACCAACAAATGACAACAGAATGGGTCATTTGTCCATTCATACCATTCATGGCTTCCAATGCCCAAGCTACCATTTGTCACTCTTTCTTTCTATGTCCTCCAACCTTTTGTGCCATCAAGAATGTCTTTATCCAAGTCCTTGTCCATCCATGACCTTGTCCTCAAAATTTTCTTTATTATGTCATCGTGTTCAGCAAATGACCACATTATGGGTCATTTGGCTCATTAGGTGTGTCAATGGGGTGTGCCTATGGCTCCAATGCCCACATCCACTATCCTTCTTGTGCTTTGTCATCTCTTTTCATCCACAAACTTGCTTGCTTTGGATTAATGTCATGTCATCACATTTCAACTTTGTCATTAATGTTGTCATCAATGATAATCCTATTCATCATATATGTACAACATGGATGGTATCAAGCACTTGATTGTTTGAAGTTGTATGCACAAAAAGAGTGATTCTAGTGATCACACACGTTTCTCATGATATCAATATTTCATATCCATGTTCGTAATAAAAGTAAGCATATTCTTTTGGTAGTTGGGTCATATCTATTGAGACTATGTATAATATATGGTTAATATATGTTGAATAAAAGCAAGTGCATGACATTATTGTGATGATTATGGTTAATATACACTCTGGGTATCGAGACTTGTAGAGTGACACACATACATTATATTATTTAGGTGCATCACTAGAAAACTTAATTAAACATAGGTAGTTGTTTGCTCTCTTATTTATTTCATGTGAATACACATTCTCATGTATTTTAATCATTAGAAGTAGAAGAAATTTATTGTTGGATTCATTTAATTTGAAAGAGTAGTTCTAGCTTGGCATAAAAGGAAAACAACTAAAAAATGAGTAGTTTTTCTCTTTGAAAAGTTTGTGCTTGTGTTTATTTTTCTTTTTGGATCGAAGAACTCTCTCCTTCTTGTAGCTAGTTTTTCATCGAAAAGAAAAGTGAATTGATTCATTCACTTATGCATGGTTTGAGTCGAGTCATAACACTATTGAGTTGCACTTCCTCTACCCGATTGAGTAAGACATCAAACCATTAAAATTTATCTCCCTAACACAACACATTTTAACCTCACTTGAGGATAAAAAAGAAACTATTAGTTAGGTAGGACACCGAGGATAAGAATCCAAATAATTACCCCTTATTGCTTTTCATCTGATACATAGTTTTTTTCCTTTAGGGTACTAAAATCCTCTAGTATTTGTTGACACGGTCATCAACCAGTTTATCGAGAGGGACCCCCACTACACGGGAGAAAGCAGTGAGGACTGGTTTTGGATGGACTTTGTGGAATGCCGCACTCCACTTAGCACCTAAGGAGACCTCTGCATTGTCTTTCTTGTATTTTCGGTATAAGTGATACAAGGGCTCAAGGGTAGAAGTTCTGGTTAAACTTCTCGGACGTGTCATGAACGAGGTAGCTTAGTGGATTTTCTTCTAGGGCTCTTTCACCTAGGATCCCTTTCAGTAGAGGGATATCCTTCCACTTTGGTCTCTCACTTCGTATTGTTTGACTTGGATTTCATCACCTTACAGAGGATACGATCTATTGAGGTCTCCAGACCTTAGTTAGGAAGATTGCTTGCTCTCATACCTTTTAAATGGTATTTTATTTTATACTGCTTCTTGTTGGAATTCTATCCTTTTTGTTGTAGCTCGCTTGCTGTGACATCGGTCTCGGTATAGTTTTAGAGCTTGCTTTTGTCTTCTGTGCCTCTTCCTTTTCTAGCTGCCCTTCTGCACACGCGATTTCTTGAGGGTTTTTGAGTTCTTACACGGTCATTTAACAATTATATGATGATGTGTGATGTCCTCTTCTCCTAGGTCTTCAAGATGGTTGAGTTATATGGTCTTCTCAAGAGTCTGGACACCCATTGATGGAGCCACTAACACTTGACCTTAGGAGTAGTGTAGAGGACCACATGATCACATCATCCATGTGGAATTTTTCTTTTATAGTGATGATGGACTTTCAGGTTATATGGAACACTGATACATTTGAGAGAGAGATGATTGGTTGTACCCCACCTTGGTTGATTGACTTTTGGTCCTTTCATTTTGTTGATAATATTTTTGTGGTACCTTGCCTTTTACCTTTTGGGTCTTTTACTCATCTTGAGTTATCTTTTGATTTGTACCACCTTTTATGTTTTTTTTCTTATGGGTACTATGGTAACTTGTCCACACTTGAGGTGCACCCCCTTAGTCCAAATGGTTATGAGTCTTTATACCCACTCTTTTCTTTTTGACTTATACCTTACTAGTTGGTCTTTTTACCCTCACCTATTTAATTGTGTAACCCTAGTACCCACCTAAGACATTCTACTTTACTTTTTATTTATTTATTTTATTTTTATATTTTATTTTCCATATCTGTCTTTGAATTTTGAAGTTTATTGAGATTTGATTGGTAACCTTTCTTCCTACTGTTTTTTTCGATTTGATCTCCTTCTCCCTATTGGGGAGGTTGTGACACTCAGACTCAGCCGTGAGCCCTAGTTTTTCTCTTCTGGTTGTTTTAGTAAGGGACGTGAGGTCTTAAGGGTTTTCCTTACCCTTTTGTGTACTAATATGTGGAGGTTGTGAGTCTCTTTGGCATCAGTCTGCTAGCTATCAGCTCATCTATGAGGGCCAAAATTTTGTATGGGAAGTTTGGATTGAGTTTTTAAGTTATTTTGTTTTTTTTTATTGACCTTTGTTTTATATGCTCAGATTTTGTGTGTAGTTCTTGATCTGTTGTTATATAAATTTGTTGAGTTTTATTTGTGATGTTGAGACTTATTAAGGGATGATCTTTATTGTGACTGTACTAAGCCTTTTGACTATAATTGAATTTCTTTGATTGACTATACCATAGCCCAGTCATCTCTCTCTCTCTCTAGTTTGTACTAACCCTCTAATAGGGCCACTTGGTTCCTAGAGTTGACTGACCTCTAAGAGGCACAATCATTTATGAAAGTAACTCTTCTGAGTATATTATAGGAAACGTCTACACCCACGTAAGTATCTTCATGTATTTATTTATTTGTAAATTAAAATAGTTTATTATTCCATGTTACCGAAGATTACTTTAACACATTGACCATCTGGTAGTGTTAAAGGTGAGAAGTTGAATTTTATTTTTATTTTTTATTTTTTGTACAAAGTAGTTAAGAATTGTCCTGTTAGACAAAATTGTTGGTGATGAGATATGTGTTGGTAAAGATTTTTAAGAGGGTTAGAACTGCTCAATTGAACTTGTGAGGAAACTTATTTTGGAAAATAAGTGTCGTGACTATGGAACAACAACAAATATCTATTCAACAAAATATGAGATGTTCTTGGCACTAGGTGGGAAAATAATTATACACCTTCAATTAAGAAGCACTATAGTGATGAGTGACTTAGTGAAAAGCATGCAAATTCCATCATTTAATAGGATATATTAGGTCAAAGCCATCCTTGATAGGTGGGGAATGGATTTTTAGAGTTTTCCACTAAAATTGAGAGATTTAGATGTTCCAACATGATAGGGACATTGGATTAAGAAGGTATATAATTAATGGGTAACACATGGAGTAGCATACACTCTTTTACAATAAGTCATCACAGGGTTCCTTTCTTAGGTTAGATCATACTTTTGTTTCAAGAAGAATTGGTGCACATATGAGAACGTTAACACTTTGAAAAACAACCATCTTGAATAGTCAAGAGAAGAGAGAAGAGGTATTCACGTATGTTCACAGAAACCTTTATCTTATATATAGGACAAGGGAAGAGTGGTCAAAGGGAAGGACATAGATGGAGGTATTTCCTATCGATATGGGTTTTGATAGTATAATTGAGTTGGAATTGGGAAACTTGGATATTACTACACCATTCCTATAACCAATCACTTTTGATAATGGTGATCCGATTGGGGATCCCTCAGAATAGTTATATTCAAATATTGCACTGGATACAAGGAGGTGAAGGAGGAGGAAGGAGAGCACTATGGTAGTGCTAGTGGTGGTGATCCAAATAAATTTGATTATGAGATGTATAGGAGGATCGTTAATTAGATATGAATTTATTCTACATTTTTTTTCTTTTGAATTCCCATCCATTGTATCAACTTATCTATTACTCCATACAATACATTTTGATGACATTGAATGAGAAAATACAGTTTATGGTTCTCTTATCACTCAAAACTGTCCTTGAAAAATTTAGTCCCAAGGGGATCGAACGAACACTTATCCTAAACTGACAATATCACCTCACATAGTCCCATAGCATTGGGTTTTGGCCATTTGTAACTTAGGGCATGGATCTTTACATAATATTTGCATACAATCCACAATATCATCATTTTTGTTTTCTTCTAGTATGGTAAAAAAGGATTCATTAGCAAAACACCCATTCACAATATGGACAACCTTAGGTCTAGGAGTAGGACTGAAAGCTACCATTTTTCAAAACAACTTACATGTTTACGAGTTTGTTGTTGCTTGATTCAATTACTTTCGGTCCTCTAAGAAGACCATGCTTGATTACAAAACTACCCATGTGTTACCAATTTTCAATGAGTTCACCCTTTTCCTCAAGAATATTTCAGTTTAAATTTTGAATAAGATTATACAGGTTTCACAAAATTATATAAAATATTGTTTTTGAAGATTTGTGAACACTTATTAACCACCTCAAAGATATTAGTTTTGAAGGTCATCAAAACTTTTAGAAGTTTTCCATAATGGTCAATTATTTTTATTTTATATTATTATTGGTAAATATAAATATCTTACTAAATGTGAGTGTTATTCAATGACCAAGGTGATGAACCTAAACTGATGGGATGAGAGAGAATTTAGGGCCATGACAACAAAGTTAGTTAGATGGTGTGATATGGGACTCAAGACCCCAAAGAGAAATAAAAGACAACTCATAAATGCATGTATTTCTACTCCTAATAAAGATAAAGTGATTATCTTCCTCATCACTTGAATACCTACATTTTGAGAAAGGGAATGCGGTACAAGTCACCTTATAAAAGGCGCTACCCGTCACCTTTTAAGAGGCTCTGTGCCTTGAGGTCCTATCTAAACGTTTTTCCCGTGGTGCAGGTAGAACCACATAGGTATTTTTCAGATCTGTCTTCCTCGAGTGAGGGGAGTTTAGGAAGGCTAGAGGAAAGTGAGACATCCAGTAGGCCATCTACAAGATTTTTATCGACTAGATGTCAAAAGATCAGAAGAAAATTCGATAAACACATGGAATTTTTTCTCATTGAAGGGGGTTCATGTTCCTATGATGACAAGACAATAAGATACATCGAGGTGCCCTTGAGGTACAGACACATAGTGAAACAATGGGTACCCAAGGATCTTCCTCAACTGAACACGGATTTTTTTGTGAACGAGAGGATATGTCGAATTGCACCATCGTCATTACATGGTTTGGGGTTGTTTTGCGTGGATGGCATAAAGGTCGGTTACGATAGATGTATAGAATTGATGGAGTATGTTGGACCCTGTTAGAACTACAAGGATTGGATGAACCTGGTCCAATATAAACGAAGTATGCGTAGATATGGATTGTCAGCAAACTAATTATAGTTGAGAGACAAAGATCAAAATAAAGGAGCAACGTTGTACATTGACGGAAGTCCAAAGGCCACATAGAATATTGTGGGGTTTATAAACATTACACAACTAGGGTCTACAATTAAGCAACCTAGCTGCGAATTTGAGGGGTGTGAAGGAAACCATGTTTTTGTATGTGCCATTAAATCAATATGTACAAGGGAAGAGTTGATTATTAATTACAATTTGAATCGAGTAGATACAAACACTGTTACTATGGGAGTGGTACATCTAACAATTTACCCAACCTTTTACTAATGATTTAACATCTTAATTATTTTTTGTTAGTTTATTTCATTTATATTTTCTATATTTACTCTGCAGGGTAGTGATCAAGGAAAATCTTGGCCAACAGATGGTCAGAGGAGTACAAATTCCTGTAATGTCCCCTCCCATCATACCAGCATGATAGAGAGAACGTGATGCTAAAAATGGGCATCTAGCCCCATGAACTTTTAAATAAGCATTCACATAATATAAAAAGACATATGGAAATAAATAATTATAAGAAAACACAGCGAAAGTAATTTCAATAACATATCCATCATACATTCACGATATTCATCAAATAAATAAATGCAAAGTTAACACAAGAGAGTACTTATCTTATAACAAAGTAGTCCCAAGAAACTGGCTATGCAACTGCAACGTTCCACCCAACCATAGGCCAGTTGTGATCATCAATATCTCCACACATTGCCACCCCTGAGTTGGGCATGATCTCTACAAGGAATCAGGGAACAACAGACTCACACATAGCCCAAAGATACACCAAATCAGCCAAGCCAAGCTACAGTTGGGTTTATCAGGCTGTTAGGCAATGGAAGGAAGAATTGCTAAGCTAGTGGGATCATCTCTAGAGATATGGGCACCCTCTGGAAGATCTTTCTAGCTTGGTCCCCACAATACCTACACACCTGGCACAAGGAAGTATTCCCTTCACTAATACACAGTCCCTTAGGCCATACCTTCCATTTTAGTGTTCTTCAAGGTGTGCATAGAAGAACAACCAACCCTTTTGATACTCTTGAGAGGTTACCTCCTCACTAGGTTTATCAAGCCAATTCTGGTCCACTTCCACTGCTAATTCTTGCTCATAATTTCCAACCAACACAGGGATGCACCCTACAACAAAACACAAGTGCTGAAAAATGTGGGCAACCCAAAATGAACTGGTAGATGGGTAATAAACCCTGAGAGAGCCATTCGTTTTCAGAAAACGTTTATATGCATTACAGGGGCTGAAACGACCTCTATAAACCCCCAAAATGTGACTCCCTTTCTCCTAGCTACTGTGCAACACAAAAACGAGCTCCCAGCTATGGAAAATGCAGGAAATTGGTGAAAAACGTGATGAAGGAAAGACCCAGTAGTTCAGACTGCACGAGAGAGAATGACTATCGGTTCAGAATGGCTTTGGGCACAATTTCGTGGGTGTTTTCTTGCCCTAGAAGCAAGAGTACATTTTCCAAGTTGATGGCTTGCCCATGCACGAAATTGGCTGCCATACCTCTTCATTCCCAAGGCATTAACTCACTCAACCAATTTCTGGAAGAATTAAATGATTGGATGCATAACCCAAAATGGGTAGTTGGTGGTTTATGGGTTTTCTCATTGACACATGGATTAACACCATTGGCTCAAGGGTTTGAATAATTTCCCTCCCTATTCCTTGTAGAATCATGCCCCCATCTCTTTGTTGCATTGTATAGCTAGTTGTGGGTTTTTTTATTATTAAAATTCGTATTTACATGATGTCTTAATTTACATTGTGCCTCTCTAACACAAGAACCATAGGCATCTATTTTTAATTGCCGATACATAAAACGCTAAATCAATGGTGGGGCTTTGGCCTTGAGCTTCTCACCATGATTAAATAACAATATTTACATCATTTACGATTTAATGCAAAGAGGTCCAAAATGGGGACATTACACTTCCTCGAGGGAGTAGGTATACATCTTTGTAATAGTAAAAATAGAATAAGAGAAAAGAGTCGTTTTGCTTTCTTTTTCATTACTATATTAGTTTGGTTTATATAATGTTATCTATATTTTATGCAGAATGTTGATCGGGGAAGCAACCCATATGTTGATAAGACGACAGCAACCTCGGGGCAACATGTAAACCTGATTTTAATTGTACAATTTAAATATGTCAAAATGTTTTCTTATTTATTAATGTTTTAGTGAGTATTTTGGTTTCGTTTAGGTAATTTTCTCTATGTTTTTGTTCCAAGACAGTTATGTAAGGCGCAAAGTAGATCATACTAGACCTGCCTTGAGGAAATAGGTATGCATCTTTGTAATAGTAAAATTATAATATGAAGAATAGATTTTTTTTGCTATGTTTTTTAATGAGTATATTCGATTGGCTTATATAATGTTATATATATATGAAGTAGAGTGTTGATCGGTGAAGAAACCCCATTGTTGATCAGACGATAGCAGCCTCAGGGAAACAGGTAAACCTGATTGTAATTGTACAATTTAAATTATAGGTCAAAATGTTTTGTTATTATATTCTTTCATTGAGTATTTTGGATTCATTTAGATGATTTATTCTATGTGTTTTATTTAGGGTTCTGTCAGTGCAAGCACCTCCCTATTAGCAGATCGGGGCAGGTCATGTATATACATTGATCCGATGAGTGGATCACGATCCTTGAGGCAACAAGTATAATTCATTGGAATTGAACCAATATAATATGTAGCATAATGTTTATTTTGTTATGTATTTTTCGTGTGTATATTGTTTTCATTATGATAATGTTTTCTACTTCTTTTTTGCAGGGGCCGAATGATTGGGGCAAGTCCACAGCTGTGGACTAGATGACACCATCATCTAGGCATCAGGTAAACATAGTTGTAATTTTAGGAATCTATCATGATAGATATGTTTTGTTAATATAATTTTAGGAATCTATCATGGTAGAACTCGGTAGTTTTTTATATATTTTTGTTGCAGACCAATGATTCGATGTATGAAACAACATCACAACAATCAATAGATTTTGAAGTAAATGAGTTTATGGCCGATGGTGACATAATTGGTTCAGCTATAGACTCGGTTAAGATGATAGAGAACACCTTGAAAAAAATGAGTGCAGAAATGCTTCGTCTGCTATTCCAAATTCCGCATACAAACGAGATTAAATCCAGAATTCAAGTGTTGGATATGAGATGTCGAGCCTTGCAAGTAAGTTGTGGAATCTTGAATCATAATATAAATTCATTTATAACTTTATAATTTTGAATTTTATATGATAGTGAACTTATAAAATGTGGTTTGTATTTACAGGATTTTCTGAGACCACACACTAGTGGTCAAGGCGGTGTTGGCCCTAGTGATGCTCATGGAGAGACATTGCATCATGAGCAAACAAATCCATGTGCATCGACTCATTCACCATTGTTGCCGACTAAAAAGTCAGAAACACATTCCGGAACACCCTAGATTCTAGTTGTGAGTGCACCGACTACTAGTGACCAATGCACACCAGATCGTCCAGAAGAAGGAGTCGACACCGAGCATCCTAGTATTGATATTGCTGAATTTGCATTTCCTGTATCTTCCCGTGTCACTAGCATGAGAACAATTGAGACAACATTTTTGGTGGACAAAGATCTTGTTCCAATAAATATAGAGAAGATCCCAGGTAATTATATGTTGATCAAGTTAGTGTTTATAATTTGATTGTAATATACCGATAAAACATTTTTTTTCAACTAATTGTGATCATGGCATGATCATTTTGCAGGAAATGATGTTTTTTTATAAACATATGAATGATTTGTCCTTGGAGATCTTCAGGCCCACCATTCGCACAAGTTGGGATAGGTAATTGAAAAATTTAAAATATGATCTCACTAATCGGTTGGTTGGCCTCTTTGGTAGCGAGACCTTCGATCGAGCCATGGTCCTAAAAAAGGATGGACAACATATGAATATTGTCCAAGAGAAATATAGTGTTCACCTAGAAAGGAACCCTAGGTTTGAGTTCCCTCCAATGATTCTGGTAATAGAGTGGAAAGCTCTAGTGGAAGATGGAAAGGAGAGGGGTCTAAGAAAATAAGGAAATATAACACCAGGAACAGGGAGGTATGCAATACTTTCCACAATGTAATTCTAAACCTTATTATTATTGATTTTTATATCGAATTTGGAACATCTAACATATTTCAACACTTACATAAGCGGCTAGACACATCAAAGGCCACAAAGGAAAGACTGAAAAAAATTGGTCAGCAGAAGCTTAGGCCTGGTGGTTATTCGAATTTGGTGGCATGAATTGTAAGTTTCGAAAAACCAATAATGCATCCAAATAATAAATTGCAAATTATTTTTCATTTTATTGCACTGCAAAATGTAAATTAGCGATGTTATGCAAATATGCAGGCCAACCGATTCAAAGAAGTTCCCACTGAGGAAGACTTGAAGCTTGGCTTCCAACACGGCTTTGGAGCTGTTGTTGAACCCTGAAAAAGCTTGTTTGGAAAAACAAAGTCTTCTGGTACTGATACATCTGGTGCACAGGTATATAAAATCTATATAGTTTAATGAAGATTTATTACTTGTGCAATCTATTCATTATAAATAATTGACATTAAATATTGACTCTGTTATGAGAAGGAAAGCAATGATCCCCTTAATGTTGAGGAGGGACAACACCAAATTGAAGATCATGCTTCGAATCCTGGTAATGAATTTATTCATATGCTACAATTTTATATATAGCATTGCAGATGGTGAACATTAATTGTACTTCTCCATATTTCAATTGCAGATCATGTAGAGGGTCACACTATACAGGTTGAGCTTGGACAGGAATATGAAGAACATGATGTGGCCACACTAGGTAAAAAACACCTTTGTAATGTTTTTTTAAATGAAATACTTGTCATTATAATAACAAAATATATCGATGTAACATTTTCACATTATTGTAGCAAATCTGAACCCCTTACCACAAAATCCACATGGTGAGCACTCTACAAGGCAAAAATCACGGCAAGCTGATGAAGCACCAAGCACTGGAGGACAAGTTTTAGAAGATGAGCTTCTTACTGATTTTGTAAAGAGAAAAAAAACTAGAAAGAACTAGTGGCTGAAGAAATATTGAGTGATTATTTTTTATAATATAATGTTGTGCATGATTTTTGGCCAAATGAATGAATGAATAGTTTAATGAATGGTTTAATGATTCAGTGTAGTAAACTGTTACATTTATTGAATGTTAGATTTTATTGAATGAATGTGTTCACTGAATGATTGAATGGTTTATTGAATGTTATCTTTTATTGAATGAATGTGTTGACTGAATGAAACAATGGTTTAATGAATGTTAGCCTTTATTGAATGAATGGTAGATGTTTGTTTATGATGAAATATGCATGAATTTGCACGTAATTTTTTTTTCAAGTACATGCATTGGGTATGGGAAATTGAGAGTGATGCGAGGGGAGGGGAGGGGCCATAAGAGCTTCCATGTTCACGTGGTTGGCCCTGTTCAATACCAAATATTAAATTATTCTCAGAACAGAGAGGAGCTCAATGAATGGTTGCAGTGCTGCCTTTCTACAACCCACTCACGTGTCATCTAAATTTTGACAATTTCTTGGAGCTTGTTATGATTTTTGGTTTCTCCTCATAACAAATTTCGAGTTTCCACAACTTCAAAGGATGAGTAAATGATGCACTGGAACCAATATCCTTACCCTTCTCTTTAATTTCCTTGGAATCTCCTTGAGAATACTTGAATGAGATATGTCTCAAATCCTCTAGATCATTTGCATCCTCTCCATTATGTCCAATCTTCCTATAGTAGAGAAGATATCTTGTCTATTTTTCCACTACTCATTTAATGATTATTCAGAATCAATATCAAAGGAATGGATTCTCTTGAAATTTACCAACCCATCAGCAGTAGGATTAGTTAATATGTTATTTTTCGACTTGTCAAATTGTAAATATGATCGATAACATACTTCTCCATGGAATTTGTAGTAGACTCATTATATGGCAGCCCTTGATAAAGGTCTAGGGATTGTATTACCCTATCACCATGAACTTAAAAAGTCATAGTATTATCCCATTGATCACACCTTTTTCCACATTCTCTTTAATCAATGTAAAGCATTGGGGGGAGTTGATTTCCAATTTGGGAGGTTTGGGGGTGGAAATAGTAGTAGGTGGCCTAATTATCAGACCTGGGACAATTCTTGGGACAATTTGGGAAAACTTGGGCATGATTCATCCTTGCTTTGACCTCCAAGTAGTTTCAAACAACAATTTCTCCACAATCTAGACATGAGAAACAACAAGGAGCAACAGCTAATTTATCCTTTGTGCATGAGATAGACCTAATATAGTAGAAATCCTAAGCATGTCTTGAATTCTTAACAATAATAAAGGGTACTTTTGGGTGTTTTTGTGCCCCGTAATCTGTTCACTTTGAATTTTGGGCATCAAAGTAGCATGAGAACAATGACACAATTTCCCAAATATGTTTCAGGGAATTCGTATATTTGCAAAGAATTAATTTGAAGAGGATTTATTTCTATTTGGATGACCCTATTTGATGTTGGAGGAGTCTTTTGCACCATTTGGAGGGTTCGCTCATTCATCTAATTTAACAATGGTTCGCTTAATGCCAAGGAAGAAAATGATCATCGTGACCTTAAATTGATTGATTTAGGATATCTTATTACTAGCATTGAACCAATCACTTCCAAAAGATTCACATAGAAGAATGTAATGTTCAAAATCCCTTCAACTTCCGAAACATGGAAACCATTATTAAGGTATAACTAAATAAGTTTAGTTAAGGCTTGTGCCTCAACTTGTTTTTTAGTCTCCCTTCAAATGATGTTGACGTAGACATAGAGAACTCTACCCTATTGATTTCTTAGGACACCTCCAGCTCTTACCAAACCCAAATGGCCTCTAATTGCCCCATAGAAACTCAACTTGATCCAGTCATTCTTAGGAGGGGCCCAAGTTACTATATCGATTATTTAGGTACCTTCAATTTGTTGTTCATTATAGAAAAATGAATTTTGACACTTATTACTATGTGAATTTTGTTTTGAAGGAAATATCTTATGCATTTGATCCACTTTACTAATTGTTTTGTTGTATATCATTGTGGCATTGCGATACGGACTTCATCGAGGTCCTTTTTTAAGGGTAGATAGAAATGTGGAAGAAAGACACAAAATTAAGGTAATATTTAATGATAAGATTATTTATTTATTGATTTTTATTATTATCTAGTCTGTTAGTATGCTTTAAAAACTCTTTTTTTTATATATTTTACCTTCTTCCTTTTGTTGGCAGAATAAGGAGACAATACTAGCTACCCACGGTGAGATATTACAATATAACATTGTTAATTTTTAATTGGAAGGATGTGTATCATGATTATATATTATAAATTTGGTTTTGTTGATGATCTTCCAGATGTGGATTGTGAGGCTCATCCGAGTGATCATGAAGGAATAAATGGAACATTAGTGAGTATGGAATTTGTTCTTTTTATATGTGCTTAGTTTTAAATGGTAAAAAAAAAAGGTATGTAGTTGTATTTTAGGTCAAGGAGAAGACAATGTCATGTGCAATTAGTAGCATGTTACAAATCTTTTGTAGTTTCCACTATACAGTTCAACTCATCCTTTCAACCTTGTCTATATGATGATTGATTTACTATCATATACTACTTGAAAAAACGAACCTATTAATATTATACCTTGTGCATATCAAAATAATATGTGTTCTTAATCAAGTCAATAAGAAAACATCAACTAGTATTGAACTATGCAAAACTCCAATTCTCAACCAAGGAAGTCATGTTTCCCAATTTTATATATTTGGAACACTTCCTAAGAAGTGACTTAGTATCTATAAATGAAAACATGACCTTGACAACAAAAAACACAAAATCTTAATGAGTGAAGCACAAGCAAAACAAGATGATTTGTACCTTAGAATTGGATATGTGTACCTTACATTTGGATGATGCATGCATGGCTAAGTGCCTTGTGAGGCTCAAAGAATAATTGTTGGAAGGGCAACTCTGAAAATTCCAACAAGTGTTTTTCAAGTTGTTGGGCCATAATCTTCAATGCCACTTAAAGAAAAAGAAGGTATTGGGGCACAACATTCTATAGGGAGAAGGAGACATAGTATCATCTATGCTCCATAAACTTGGAACATAAGACACTTAAGGCAAAATATAATACAAGGAAACATGAAACACATGGTAATGACACTTGGAATTCCAATAAAATATTATATTGTACGACTCTCCCCTATTTCCCATGTCGGTGGTTTCTTTAGGGATGATTAGTTGTAAGTAAGAATATAGTGATGGATCTTTGAGTAGTCAAAATAGGCCATGAATAAAGCCTCTTTGATGCCTTGGTGGGAATCAATCTATTAGTTTCATAGTAGATGAAGTTTGGGGACTCAATATGGTCAACCATGGTAAAAATTGATCAACAATGGTAAAAAATGGTCAACTATCTTCAACCATGGTCAATATAGTCAATGAGAATGAAGGGTAAAAGGCTTGACTATGATTATTGTGTTAGGAGACTTATTAGTCGTAGTAATAGTGAGCTATCTGATTAAAAATGGATTAATGGATAGGTGATTATTACATCAGCCAATTAGAAAGCTAGGGGTTAGTGGGTCAATGTTGATAATATGGTCAACCATGATGAATATGGTTTACATAGCCAATATGGCCAACCATGGTCAACATGTTCAATGGTGATCAACCATTATCAATGAGGGTCAACATATTCAATGGTGATCAACCATTATCAATGAGGGTCAACATGTTCAATGGTGATCAACCATTATCAATGAGGGTTAATCTATTTAATTATGGTTGAGGGTTCATAAGTTACTAGGATTAATGGATAGAGGGATTAGTGGTTTAGTTGGTGGGTCAAGGGTAGGTGGTATCTAGTTGTGTCATTGGACATATATTGTTGACTAATAGTGTCAACTTGAAAGGTTATAATAATAAAGTATCAAAATCCATAATTCACTTTAATTATTGACCAAGCATGTGCAAAATTTATATATCTTGTGCACTATGTATGCAAAACACAAGGATTTAATGCACTAAGAAACAAGTTGCCAACTACTTATGTGTTGATAGAAGAAATCAACTTGGACCTATTCAACTTGGCTCTTCTATCATGAGTCATAAATATAGTGAATTAATTTTTATCCTTCACTAGAAGATCCTAAAGAGCTCTATAATTCAAATCCATGAATTCTATAAATTTGTCTGCCTAACGGACTCTTGCTCAGGAGCAACTGATTCTAGAGATAAATTTTTAACTTCTCCTACTATACCTAATCCAGGATCCATATCAGATTTGGAATTTAAAAATATCTAAGTTAATTATTGTCTCTTGGATTGAAAAATTATCTAATCATCTTCATAAATTGAGATGACACTATCCCACAATCATCTCCCTTTATTGATAGATCAATGTTACTTCTACTTTTATTAGGTAAATTGGTTACATGGAATTGAACCTCTTCTTGATGGAAAACACATGAAGTCAATTCCCATGATTAATAAAATAAACACTATACCATACCCTAGGATTTAACAATATAATAAGTTTTTGTTTTTTTTAAATACAAAACCATTGTCAGATATCCGACATTCACTCCCAAACAATCCAACGCCTTTTCCATACCACCGACAGCTTAAGGCGTCGGATATTGGACTTTTAACAATGCAACGGTCGTCGTATATCAGAATTACCCTTACATATAATCCAACACCTTTGCCATACCACTGACAGCTAAAGGCATCAGATATCGAACTTTTAGCAATGCAACAGACATTGGATATCCAACTTCACCTTACAAAGAATGTGACGTCTTTTCTATACCAACGATGGCTAAAGGAGTCGGTATTTGGTGTCAATGACATTGGATATCCGATAAGAATGGTAAAAGAGCATCTGTTGGATATCTAATGGGAATGGTAAAAGAGGAGATGTCAGATATCCGAATTCTTATAAAGGTATACCGGTTGGATATGAGACGGGAATGGTAAAAGAGGAGATGTCGAATATCCAACATCCTCCAATCAGATATCGGACATCCTATTTTTATGTGGGATATCCTCCGACGTGCAACTGATGTTATAAAAATATGGTGCTTTTCAGATGGTCGACAGCATGATGAAAATCGGACATCTATGTCGTTATATTTTGGGTTAAAAAAACCTAGTGTTAGAAGATTCAACAATATCATGATGTATTTTGTTACTTGGCCATGTTTGAGGCCCCATGGCCCATCTTTGGTGTGAGAAACACCTTTATCCAAATTTGATGCTAAATAATTCTTAGAGAGTGTTTTTGTTGCGGTTTACAAGAGTTGCTCATGGTGACTGAGCCTAAGAACTAGTGTTTATGGCCTCAGGCCCAAATGATCTCGCTCTGTCCACCCCATTTATCTCTCTCCTTAACCCTCCTTTCTCTCTCTCTCTCCCTCTGTCTCTCTCTATCTCTCTCTCTCTCTCTCTCACACACACACCCGCACAAAACACCTAACCATACGTCTCCCATAACAATCAAGCAACTTTTACCTAAATCAACCATAGAGAGGGTGAGGGAATCCATTGTATGCCTTTTAGCAAGTATAGAAATTTCAATCAGTCTCTCTCTCTGTTTGACACGCACACACACACACACACACAGTCTCTCTCTCTCTTTCCCTTTAAACTTCCTCCCCCTCTCGCTCTAACCCTCTTCACCCATATCACTCTATCATTATTTGGTAAACCTCCTATATCTGTAGTGCACAAATCCCCACTCATGACACCCATATCACATTTAAAGGCATATAAAGAACTCGTACAAGGGGCATACCATTTGATGTATCCATGGTCCCATGTGGTGGTCTAAGGATGTGCTCATGGTGCTTAAACTTAAGAATCTATGCTTAGGGACCAAGTTTGTTGTTTTCCTCCCCCAACCATGCTAAAGCGATAGAGGCTCTTGTTTCATTACAACGACCATGGTCAACGCATGAGGACCCATCCACAGTGCACAAACCATCTTAATGGAACCCATATCTAAATCCCAGGCCAAATAATCCCTAATGAGGGCTCATGTGGTTTCTAGGTTGTTTTTATGCTTCACGAACTCAAAAAGGTTCAATTAAGGTTTAAACCCCATGTTTCACCCTTCACCATGTTTAGGTGTCAATACCCATTTCTAGCGCACAATACTTACGCATGGCCCTTATATCCGACTTGGATGCCTACAAAGAACCCTTACAAAAGAATCTTGTGTTGGTACATGGACTTAAAGAAACTAAGTCCAAGATGTTTCAACAATATCTCGAGGCACTTAAAGTTTCCTTCCTTAACCATGTTCAAGGGCCCACAACCCATCCTTTTTAAGAAAAACCTTCTAATGGCATCCATATCAAGCTTTGATTGTAAATACACCTTAGATAGGGTCCATGCCATTATTTTCACATGTTGTTGATGGCTATTGAACCTAAGGGACTATGTTTAAGTCCCGAGGGTGAAGTGTTTTCCTCCCCAAACCATGGCACTTGAGCTTGAAAAGGTTAATTTATGGTTGAATCCCTTTGTTCCCCCTAGGCGTGTTTCATCCTATAGACCCATTCCCAATTCATGAAACCTACTCATGTTGAATGTATCCCACTAACATACTAAGAAACACTATCCATGGCCTTGAAAAACATTCATGGCATTGGTTGAAGACATAATCTTGTTTAAGGCATGTGATGTAGCCTAATCATGGTATATGTATCCCTCTACATTTGCTAGAGATACCCCACAAGGGTTATGTGTGGTGGTTTGAAGATGCATTCAACATCGTATCTTAAGAATCTTCTTGAGTTGTAGGTGTTGTTCATGGTGCTTGAGCCTGGGAAGATTCATTTAATACATGAGGAGCTTCTTGTTGTCCCTATACCTTGGTCAGACCTTGACACCCATTTTTGTTTCACAACTAACCTAGTCATGGCACACATAACTACACTTGAAGTTGACTAATTCCCTACAGATTTCATATGTGGTGGTTCAGGGACTCATTCATGGTGTTTGTGCCTAAGAATAAAGAGTTAGTGTTGGAGGCTCTTATTTCCCTCCTCTAGCCATGGTTAAGTAGCCAAGATAAATCCTTGATTCCCAACATATCATAAAAGAAGCCATATTCAATTCATATGCAAAACACTCCTTGTAGAGGGCTAGTGTCATGGATCCTGTGTGTTATTGATGACGCTTGAGGTTAAGAAGTTTGAATTAAGGCTCAAGTAGAATTCAATTGAGCTCAATATGCTTCAATAATATCTCGAGGAACCTGTTTTCATTATTTGATTATGTTCAAGGCTTTGCAACATATCCATGGTCTTGCATGGTAGTCTAAGGATGGATTCATTGCATTCGATCTTGACAAAATATGTTTTGGGTCTAATATTGTTATTTCCCTCCATAAACCGTGGCCAAGGGCTTGAGGCTCTTGTTTTTCTACCAAGACTAGGGTTAAGGGCCCAAGAAGCATTATCAGTGCATAAATCATGTTAGGGACAATCTATATTGGACAACTAATGGTGTCCATATGCCCAAGAAGAAAATATTATTGGTAAAGGATCTTGCTTAATACTCGTACATGATTCCCAAGACATTATAATGACACTCGAATTCAACTTTGATTCCAAAGACACCTTATAGAGGGCTCACGTTGTGGCTTTTAGGTTTTGTTCATGGAACTTAAGGTTGAGAGGGACATTTGCGGATTAAAGCCCTTGGTTCAGTTTACAAAACCTACTCATGGCTCATGTATCCCACTATTGTGACCACAACACCCTCCCAAGAAAAATCCTAGGGCCCCTTGATATTGTTTTTGAAATTTGGACTTACGAGATGGTTTTCTTGTATTATTTCCTTACTCCGCCATGTTTGAGGCCCTATGGGCCGTCTTCAGTGTGAAAAACACCCATATCCAAATGATTTAGGGCCCAGGTCCCAAATCATTTCATCCCCATGTCATAGTTCCTGAGATATGAAACATTCATTTAGGTCTCAATCCTCTTCTTTCACCCTCTAAGCATGCTTACATTTCAAATCTCATGTGGCATTACACCAGGAGCGACCCTTGCAGGTATGACGTGGGATGCTACTCCTCCCCCTTAACCCCATCATATCTTTCTTTCTATCTCTCCCATATACCATATCTCTATATATCTCTCTCTCTATCTCTCCCTACCTCTCACTCTCCCTAAAGCACTACATCCCTTAACCCCTAAACTGTTGAACCATTCAACCTATAATCCCACAACCCTAACTCCTAAAAAACCTAACCCATAATCCTTAAAGTCCAAATACCTAAGACCTTAAACCTTAAGTCCTAAACCCTTAAATCCCTAGAAGCATTAAACCCCCTCTCTTTAGCCATTCATTTATCCACTTTTGAAGTATAGTCCAATGTATGCAAATATTCTTGAAGTATTGAACATTTGGAATTAAATGGTGTAAAAGTTGGTGAATTAATGGTGTAAACGTTATGTAGGAGTGCGTGAGCATTTTTTAGTGCGTACACGCTAATGACATGTACATGCTACAAACAATCGTGCGCGCTTATAAACATGTGTGCACGCTCTTACTGCTAGTTTTAAAAAAATCAAAGTTTTATGTTCCCGGGAATGCTACAAAAAAACATGGGATTTTCACTTCGTTTGCGGTTTAAGCTCTTGCAAGTTGCTTATTGTCTCACATTCATTGATCTTTTGGACATCCATTGATCTATTGGACACAAAATCACTCTTTGAATCTAACAAACATCTTCAGTGGTCTTGGAATCTAGTGGATACATTCAAGCTACCAGTTTCCATTGCAAGTAGAGATCATTTCAATAGGTATGGTGAATTGTAAATAACTATTTTCATTCACATTGAGATTTGAGATTCTCCCATGCCTTTTTGTTTTATGATATGCCTACAAAAATATCCATTCATAGACAACAATGAATTTGACAAGAAGAATTCCCAAGTTCACATCTAAAAAAAACTCGTATTCACTAGACAAGATGAAGTATGCAATGTAAACCAATATTTATTTCCATGAATATATTTTTTATTTCACAAAAGGATGGCATGGATGAGGTTCTCTCTTGAGACTCTTCAATTTGAATAAAATCCTCAGAACCAATCCTGGGATATGGTCATATTGAATATTTCATGACATTTTCTCCATGCTCTCCTCTTCATTCTACATTTATCATAATGTTTCTTTAATATCGTTCCTTTGAGATTGACTACTTGCCTCTACCTCATTGAATTCTCCTTCCTTGGGGAAATTTGCAACCTCCTCATTGTGTAATTAGTAAACTTATTCTGTTTATCTTATTTGATGTAGAAAAATTATCAAACTATTCCCAAGACATCCCTAGGCATATTTGTTGTAGGGTGTTATTAACAAAAGTTTTATGAATTCATGGTTAAGAAAGACACTAGGTTCTCCATTCTATACTTGACCAACCATCATCTATATTGATTGGAATCGTAAGGGATAATTATGTTTATCTGATGATTTAGATGGGAAATAAATTTAGAGTGATAAACAACCACCATGTTGTTTCTGAACTCATAGGTAGTGCACCTTAAACGTGTAATGTCATCTCATCCTAGGGTGTTGGAAAGGAAGAATATTTCAGTCCTCTTCTTGTTACTTCCACTACTTTTTGAACAAAAAGGAAGTCATTTTATTCTTGAGCCTCAATTCTGTTCTTAAATGATTGTTGCAATAGTTTTAGTCCTATAACTTGGGAGATAGTGTTAGTCCTATAACTGTAATACCCACAAACACATGAATACTCTATTGTACACTTGAGTTCTCAACTCGGTCTAGACACTTGAGTTCATGACTTGGATTAGACATGCTTGAGTTCTCAACTCGGAAAACACTTTGATTTGATTTTTCGTGGGAGACTTGATCTAGATAACTTGATAACTCAAAATTCACGTGACTTCAACTTTGCATGTCTTACATAACTCACTAGATCATTTAAATATACAAAATTTTCTATACATAATAAGGAAAGTATTTTTTCTTTATGTCTCTTTGATAGTTTGTTTCTTTCATAACTATGAAACCCCTATGATACCATACTATTTCCATATGAACCCTATCATAGGCTAATTTAGACATCCTTAGCATACTACACCCTAACTCTTTCCTTAGATACGTGGTCTAACACAAATAAACCATCATAGTTCGTAGTTGTATGTGTTAATTTGTAAAGTGGTAAGTTATGTTGGAATGTGTCAAGTTTATTGTATAATGGAACTAATATCTTATTTGTTGTTTCATTTGTAGGGGTGGACCTCATAGTTTTGTTAAATATACTTTTGGAGATGGGAAACTCACATAACAAATCAAAACAATCTAGAAGGAATCCACAAATTGAAAAGGTCAATGACCTAAGAGAAAAGGCCAGGTTGGAAATGGAAAGAGTGAGACATGGTCCAGTCATTTCCACTGGTCCTGCCATTGATCCTAACATAGTTGTTGACATGAAAACCTCTAGTTCAAAACCATAGGTAAAGGGGTTGCGTCCAAAGGACCCAACTCAAATTCCAACACCATCACAATCTCCAACCAACAATCCATCAATGAGTCATGTTGAATTTCCTCAAGGAACATGTATATTGGGAGATGCTGCATGTGTAGAAATAGACGTACAAGCAATGATTAATTTACAATATCCCCAAGAAGAACATAGCCATGTCGAGCACACTCCCAATATGGGTCAATGTGTGAACGAAGCACCACAACAAACAAGATCTGGTATTCATGCCTCATGTCCACCTTCCCTACCTCGATTGTCCAGTGCAAGAAGAAGAACTCCTAGGCATATTCGTGTGGATGATATTTATTTATCAGGCCTTGAAGGTAAGTTTCCATGAGGGTAAGTTTCCAAAACTCACTATCGAATGCCAATGCAACAAAATTGTCAAGGAATATTTTAGATCCAAAGGTGATGCAACTAATTGTCAATTATTTCTATGTTTGTTAAAGTCGCATTGTTTAGCTGTTGTCAGGAGAATTTTGGGCATAAAGATAGTTAAAATTTCATAGGCTAGCAGTCATATTAATAGAAATATCCAATCTTCATTTAATGCGATTGGGAAGACATCTTGTACAAAATATCTTTGTGTGGTTTGTCATGTGTTAGCAGAATCAGTTGTAAGCAAATCCACAAGGAAACGTCACCTGCTATCACACACTTCTCACATACTTAAATTAAATAGAAAAACTATTAAAAAGTACTCTATTATAAGAGAAAATATTGACACTCCATGTGGAAAAGATTGTTGGGCTTTTGTCGGTAGGTTTCTTCGTGGAGATAGGAATCTAATTGATGCTGTTAAGGAGTTAGTGCAAAATTTTTAGCATGATCATACCAGACCTTCATCAAACCAAAGAGATGTGCTAAAGCTGAGAAAAGGTTCTATTGAACGTGGACCCCATGTTAAACAATTCCTTGACACAACACAGACTGATCTCTATGAGAGATTCAGGAATGAGCACACACAATTGAACCTGTGTCAAAGGTCCTTTGAGAAATGCAAACCATGGTACATTCGTATATGCATTGATCAGAAAACCTGTTGTTGTAGATACCATGTAGAATATGAAAATTTTATGACACATATTAACATATATTTTCTTATTTGCATACTAACATTGTGCAGGGTTGCAATGAATCCATACTACCACCGAATGCATCAAGAGACTTTATCCATAGCATCATGTGTCCAAGGCTTGAATGACAAAAATATTATGAAAAAGTGTATATATATGGGACATGTTCTAGGTGCACTGGGTTTTCTCTTTTGAACCATTGCATTCATGAAAGCGAGGAGCACGAATTTGGCAGGATGGTCGTGGAGATGCAGAGCTTCAAGTACGTAACCTATCAATTAGATAGTTCCAAGGAAAGTAAAAATATTGCATTGGTGAAGTCACAGGTACAAATGAATTTTGCATATTTTTCATATTAAACGTTCAATTTCTGACATACATTTTTCAAAAGGCCACATTGTAATATTGCCCTTGTTTTCATGGCAACATAAATGGGTATGTGATTTCTTAACGAATTTCTACAAGAAAACCAAGCAGTATGTTCAACATCTGCATTTAGCACGATGGCAAGATGAGCAATACATAAAATGTAGGGACACATTTCTCATTGGAACCATAGTGTCAACTGTGGATTTTGCAGAAAACTACACCCTTCAGCCAAAAATGAAATTCAGAGTCAATACTACCATTCAGACCAAGTCAGTATCATGGAACATATTACATATAGGCATGGGCTAGACAGCAGCAATGACATGAGGATAATACTAAAGGAGACAAACTTTTACATAAGTGATGATATAACCCATGAACTGCATTATGTGCAACATTGTTTCTGAATTTTCTACGATTAGTTAAAGGATAGAGATATACAAATGGATCAACATTGGATATGGTTAAATGGTTGTGTAAGCTAGTTCAAAAATGCCCGACTATTCCAATGGATGAGTATTTTGCATAAGACTCACAATGTGCCACATATCTAGAACTACTTTGAGACCAAGCATAGAAAAGGTGAGCATGATCGGGTCGGTGCATGCGTCAAGACTGCACTACAAAGGGAAGAGATGAGGTTTAGCACAAACCCTCATATCTGAGATGCAGAATCCATAGTCCAATGGTGCTCTGCAACAATGTCAGACCAAGAAAGAGATTAGCAAACATCCACAGTGATAGTGTTAACACCTAAAAAGTGCTCACTACCTCATCTCCCTCATTACATGACTCATTTGTCTATATTTCCTACCATATTTGCCTCCAAAACCTTAAAAAACCATTAAAAAGCCTCCAAAAGGCCCAAAACCCCATTTTTTCCCAAAAATAATTTAAATTTCCTCCAAAAATAGCAAAGACCCTCTAAAAAGAGAATAAAAAGGAGGAAAAAGAGGGAACAAAGAAGCAAAAACCCTATACAATTGACCTAAACCATATGGTGCCAAAAACCATGGATCAACACTCCACCACTCAAAACCTATAAATAGGTGATGGAGGTTCCCCATTTCATATCCACAACCTTTCTTATCATCACTTTGCCAAAATCACTCTCAAAACCCTAGCTTATCATTTGAGCTAGCTTTTCCCATTTGAGTGCCCATTTTGGCCCATTATCCAAACACCTTGGAGAAGGAGAAGGAACACATTGGAGCACGGAAGCAACCCTCCTGGACTACTACAAGAGATCCACCAACCTCAAAAATCGAGGTAAATTTAATACAAAAAGAAAATCTTTATCATATTGTCATGTCTTTTTATTTCTGTTAATGCTCATGCTAAGTTAAATTTCGTACTGTTTTACTACTTTTATTTATTGTTTATTGAACTACTACTAAGGAGGCCCTTCTCCTTAGTAGGTGCTCATTTGCATAAGCTGGGGTGAAAACCCTAGCTACAGACTGGCCCCGTGTGCCAAGAAATTTTTGTAAAGTGGTTGACATAGATCAATCGCATTCCTATAGTTGTGGCACAGTACGAGGAACATGTGGATTTCATTCAGTTCGAAGCTCAAACAACCCCTTATTTGAAATATGGACACAAAAACCTACTTGCTTTTGCATCCCTTGTACCAGTGGCCAATGGGATGAATGTGAATGCATGGACTGGGTTGATGAATGGGATCATGTGTCACTTGTAGTATACCCACGTGCAGTTGTTGAAACAACCCAATTAGAGGAGGGTCAGTCAGCGATTTCGACAGACTATGACCATATCTCAAATATTGTACAACCAGGACACATATATGCAGTTGTTTCCCCAAAAGACAATGAATGGGGATAGATTATTGGTTGGAGCAGTGCATCCAAGGTAAGAAAAACCTCAACGGATCATTAATCAACAATGAAGGAAATGAATTTCCTATTGGATTGATGTTGGTTAAGGGTGAATATCTTAGACTAGATGGGAAGTCAAGAAAGACTAGTGGGTATGTATTCGTGGATTACAAACCAGGTTCAATGGTTTATCACTTCACAAACTTGATCATTGGCACAAACATCCATCTACAAACAATGTCAAGCAAGAGCTCAACCAAGGTATGCTACTTCATGCCTCATTCAAAGCATGACAGATTGATGGAGACAATTATCAATAGAGATGATCCAGATGGATTTAATGAATGAGATCAGTAAAATTTACATAAGAGATAGAATTGCATTAAAGAATGTTATGTTCTACATCGAGGTATGTGTAGTTTTATGTTATTTTGTTGGTACATTCATTTTTTGTTGATACATACAACATACATGTGTTATTTTTCATATTTTAATGTAATACAAAAAACAAAGCTTGTTGTACATTTTTCCAATATTTTATCAAACCCTATTTGGATGCCCTCTTTTTTTTATTAAACGACCCTCTTGGGGAGAAAAATCCTCGTGTGATTATGTTTTATCAAGTTTGCAAAAACCCCTTAGGATATCACTAAAATCATGCTAAGTCATCCTAAAACCATCGTCCATCACACTACTTCTATCTCCCCTCACTTAGCTCTACCCATACACACTTTATAGTCATCAAACATTAACAAATATACTTCAGAGTCACTTGTCTCCTACCCCTAAATCAATATTTTTAGGTGTACATGTCTGTCTACTTCTAATTCATGTACATGTGTGTCTCTCATTGGTGGACCAACTTTGCGAAACTATGTTTTGGGCGACTAGGAGTGGCTTTCCCATGTTGGCCCTACCCAAACACACCTACATGAGCTAACAGAATCCCATTATGCTTCCCGGTTTGCTTTTTGCACCACGGGCTCAAATTGACCTTGTAATATTCACATTATCTACGTCTCTTGAATCACCCTCAACAATGTTCTCCATTAAGGCATCACACCTCTCTAATGAAAAAGTAGAACCTAGGTTTCCTGACACGAGGACATGGGACACGAAGGACACAAAAATATGAGTGTTTGACATAGATACGGTGACCCCCGGAATCAAGACACAAGGGACACATTATATATATATATCTTTTAAATATATTAAAATTTAAAAATATAGACATATAGATTAAAAAAAATAGAAACTAGAACATTTACAATATTCAATAGAAATTAGAATCAATACACATTAATGATTACACATTTGTCATTCACAAATCACAATGAGACTCGTAGATGCATTGAAATTTGATAGGCATTAGGCATAATCAAGCCCAGATTTTCCTTTCAAGCCCAGATTGTCCTTTTAAATTAATTTTTAGTGTTTTGTAGCCAACTTACTTGAACCCTTCCTCAAGCATATTTTAATATGGTCATTTTGGAATCAAAGTTTTCCATGTCATCATTTAAGTTATTCAAGGTGTAATGTGTTCAAATGCATCAACGTGGAGTAGTATCATCTAGAGTGTCATAAGCATGGACTTCTTCTTTTTTCACAATAATTCAAAGTCTTCATGTCCACTATGTGCATCCATGACAAGCTAATGGTTCTTCATAAAAGGGTTCATCATATCTTCACGATCATAATGGTAACAAGTAAGAGTGTGAGAGCATCATGAGAGATGTGTAAACTCCAAGAGATATCATACCACCATTTATTTGAATCTAAGACACAATCCTTTACTTGCATTTCTCCAAGATATTTTTACATCAAAGTCCAATGTCTAAATCATTACCAAGTGCATCATTAATGATCATCAAGCAGTAATTATTCCTTCAAGATATTATCCATACCATGTCATCACATTCATCAACAAGAGTGTAGTCTCCATGACTCAAACCATATCCAAGGGTTCCATGACCCCATCAAGCAACAACTGACCATGTAATCAGTCATTTGGACCATTTGGGCCACCTAGTCTTCCAATGCCCAAACTATCATATTCTTTGAGCCATGTCATCAACCTTAATGACTCCTTTTCCATTAATGGCTTGTAATAAATGAAAACCATTCTCAACAACCTAACCTAGAATATGTATCTATCCATAGATACATTACCTAGACCCGCAGACCTATTATATCCCTATAGAACCTAATCTAGCTTATAGACCTTGATCTAGCCCTATAAACCAAACAAAAACAAATGTATCCCTGGAAATCCTAATATGGACCTACAACCATAGAGACCTAATCTGGAGACCTGGATACCCAATCCGAATTTGGAACTAGAACCCAATGTCCTAAATCCATCGGAATCAACGGCTTCGCTATCCAAGTCATGGTTTTGGTGCTACGGCCATTTTGGTCACACACCCCATGGTCTTTGAGGGATATTTTGAGTATTTGCTATGGGCCCATGGAACCGAAACTGATGAGTGGAACTGGGTTCCTTCATATCCCACACATGTGTATGGCCATTGTGGATGTGTTGACGGTGGCCACGCATGCCCAGGAGCCTTCGGATGAGAAATGGCCCCCTTGAGTGAAATTGGAATGGCCTTGACTGAGAAAAACCATAGCTTCGGATATGGAACATTGTCACCATTTCTTAGCATTGGAGGATTGGTATGGGAGGTTCCCCAGCTAGATCCTAGCATCCCAAATCCATCAGAATCGACAGCTTCACGATCAGAGTCACGGTTTTGGTGCTACGGGCATTTTGGTCAGCCACCCTGTGGCCTTTCAGGGACACTTTGAGGATTTTCTACGTGGCCACGGAACCCAAACCAGAGAGAAAACCTAGGTTATATCAGCTCCCACACATGTGTATGGCCATTGTGGACATTGTCATGGTGGCCACCCATGCCCGGGAGCCTTCGGATGAGAAATGGCCCCTTTGACCAAAATTGGAATGGCCTTAACTAAGAAAAACCCTAGCTCCGAAGATGTCACATTGGAACCATTTCTAAGCATTGGAGGAACGGTGTGGGGGGTTTCCTAGACTTATATCGGTGTCCTGAATCCATCAAAATTGACAGCTTCATGATCAGATTCACAGTTTTTGTGCTACAAAAATTTTGGTCAGGCACCCTGTGGCCCTTCACGGACACTTTGAGGATTTGATTCGGGGCCAGAGAACCCAAACCGACAAGCGGACCTCGGTTCCTTCAGCTCCCACACATGCATATGGCCATTTTGGACGTGTTCACAGTGGCCATGCAAACCCAGAATCCTTCAAATGAGAAATGCCCCACTTAAGTGAAATTGGAATGGCCTTCACTGAGCAAACCCCTAGCTCCAGAGATGGCACATTGGCACTGTTTCTGGGAAATGGAAGAAGGGTCTGTGGGGTCCCCAAGCTAGATCCCAGTGTTTTGAATCCATAGGAATTGATGGCTTCACAATCAGAGTCACAGTTTTGGTATTACGGTCATTTTGGTCAGGCACCCCGTGGCCATTCAGGGACACTTTAAGGATTTGCTCTGTGGGCACGGAACCCAAACCAGCAAGCGGACCTAGGTTCCGTTAGCTCCCACATGTATGTATGGACATTTTGGATGTGTTCATGGTGTCCATGTATACCTGGGATACTTCGGATGAGAAATGGCCCCGTTAAGTGAAATTGGAATGGCCTTCATTGAGCAAAACCCTAGTTTCGGAGATGGCACATTAGCACCATTTCAAGGCATTGGAGGCACTGTGTGGGGGGTCCCCGAGCTAGATATCAGCATCTTGAATCCATCAGAATTGATGACTTCACGATTGTAGTAATGATTTTGGTACTATAGGCATTTTGGTCAAGCACACCATGGTCATTTAGGGACACTTTGAGGATTTGCTTCGGGAGCACGGAACCCAAATCGACAAGCGTACCTGGGTTCCATCAACTCACACATGTGTATATGGTAATTGTGGAAATTTTTACGGTGGCCACGCACACCCAGGATCCTTCCGATGCCAAATTCCCCCCTTGAGCGAAATTGGAATGGCCTTCACTGAGCAAAATCCTAGTTCCGGAGATGGCATATTGGAACCGTTTTTGGGCATTGGATTCACTGTGCCGAGGGTCCCCTAGCTAGATATCAGCATCCTAAATCCATCGAAATTGATGGCTTCATGATCAGAGTCATAGTTTTGGTGCTATGGGTATTTTGGTCAGGCACCTTGTGGCCCTTCAAGGACACTTTGAGGATTTACTTCAGTGCCATGAAACCCAGACTGTCGAGCGGACCTGGGTTCCATAAATTCCCACACATGTGTATGGACATTGTGGATGTGTTCACGATGGATACGCATGCCTGGGAGCCTTCAAATGAGAAATGATCCCATTGAGAAAAATTAGAATGGCCTTCACTAAGAAAACCCTAGCTCTAGAGATGGCACATTGGCACCGTTTTTGGGCGTTCAAGGCACGGTGTGCAGGGTCCCCCAGCTAGATCACAGCATCCTGAATCCATCGGAATCGATGACTTCATGATCAGAGTCATGATCTTGGTGCCACAAGAATCTTGGTTATGAACCTCGTGGTCATTCAAGGACACTTTGAGGATTTGCGCCAGGGGCATAGAACCCAAACCGACAAGAGGAACTGGGTTCTGTTAGCTCCCAGACATTATTATGGCCATTGCATACATGTTCACGGTATCCATGCACGCTTGGGAGCCTTCGGATGAGAAATAGCTCCCTTGAGAAAAATTGGAATGGCCTTCACTGAGCAAAACCCTAGCTCCGGAGATGGCATATTGGCACCATTTATGGGCAGTGGAGACATAGTGTGGGGTATCCCCCAACTATATCCCGACGTCTTGAATCCATCGGAATCGACGGCTTCACGATCAGAGTAACGATTTTGGTGCTATGGGCATTTTGGTCAAGCACCCCGTGGCCCTTTAGGGACACTTTGAGGATTTGCTGAAGTGCCACAGAACCCAAATCGACGAGCAGACCTGGGTTTTGTTAGCTCTCACATGTGTGTATGGCCATTGTGGACATGTTCACAGTAGCCACGCATGCCCGGGAGGCTTCAGATGAGAAATTCCCCCCTTCAGTGAAATTGGAATGGCCTTCACAAAGAAAAACCCTAGATCTATAGATGGCACATTGGCACCATTTTTTAGGATTTGAGGCATGGTGTGGGGGGTCCCCTAGCTAGATCCTGATGTCATGAATCCATCGGAATCGATGGCTTCTCTATCGGAGTCACGGTTTTGGTGCTACGGGAATTTTGGTCAGGCACCCCGTGGCCCTTCAGGGACACTTTGAGGATTTTCTCCATGGCCACGGAACCCAAAATGGTGAGCGAACCTAGGTTCCATCAGCTCCCACACGTGCATATGGAAAATTTTCACATGTTCATGGTGTCCACGCACACTCGAGATCATTCAGATGAGAAATGGCATCCTTGAGCAAAATTGGAATGGCCTTCATTGAGCAAAACCGTAGCTTCAGAGATAGCACATTAGCACCGTTTCCAGGCATTAGCGACATGGTGTGGGGGGTCCCCTAACTGAAAATCAGAGTCCCGAATCCATCGGAATCAATGGCTTCGTGACTGGAACCCCGTGGCCATTTTTGCCAGGAACCCCATGGCCATTCAGGGACACTTTGAGGATTTTCTTCAAGGGCACGGAACCCAAAAAAGTGAGTTGACTTGGGTTCCATTAGCTTCCACACGTACATATGGCCATTGTCGATGTGTTCACAATGGCCACGCATGCCCGGGATCCTTCGGATGAGAAATGGCCCCCTTGAGCGAAATTGGAATTGCCTTCACTAAGAAAAACACTAGCTTTAGAGATGGATCATTAGCACCATTTATGGGCGTCGGAGGCATGGCGGGGGGGGTCCCCTAGCTGAAACCTGACGTCTCGAATGTTGATGTATATGTAACTTCGGAATGTATTTCATCCATGTTTTTAATTTATATATTATTGTACTCCTATAGAGATGTGTCATTCCTCTATACGAAAGTGTCGTCATGTGTATTGACAAGTGTCGCAAGTGTGTGAACTTACCAATGGGTTATTAGACCACCATGTGTGGGGTTGGCCCTTATTTGATGTAATATATGGTTGATGTACCTATCTAGACAAGTCAGCCCCATAAGGTCACTGGGAAAACAAGATAAGTATAAATAGAGATCCGGATATCTCTATTTGGATCATTCAAAAACTCATTCTTCCTTCACTCAGAAAGTGGTGCGCTAGTGAGGAGGAGGATCATCTACTACTAGGAGACTATCTCTGTGTATTTTGGTTGTACTTTGGTTGAGCCATTGCTCTCTCTATCTCTGAGGAAGTTGTGGGGTTTTTCACCTTAGGGTTTTTCCCACGGAAACTCTGTGTCTCTTGTCTCACATGCTTTTGCTTCTTATGATGATTGACATGCTTGTTATGATTGATATGCATTGATATACTGTACATGTTATTCTCTTAGTAAACATCCTAGAGTATTGTGAATTAATGCTCACAATTTAACATGGTATTAGAGCTAACCTGAGAAGAAGACATTGTGCAGTGACGAAAACTAGGGTTTCTTGTTTATTGGGTTTCTCTCCATAGATTTTGGAAACGCAATATAGTAGATTGACTCTACTCATCAAGGAGAATCTATCTATCCAATCATAATTCAATTCTAAGCATTTTCAGATTTGGCCCTAAAAATTAGGGTTTCCACAAAAATAGAAATTTATGGAATCTGAAGACATAGCTGGAAGCTCCTTGCAAAAATCAAAGTTTAGAGCTTTGGATTGAGATTTTTTGGCTGGGTAGATCTCCAAGAAACCCAAACCCTAATTTAGGGTCCTCCCTAGTGAACCCGAGAAGACTAAAAGGCATTTCTAAAGGGTGAAGCTTTGCAAATCTCAAATTCTGAATACACCAAGCTGATTAGATCATCAAGGCTCATCTTTCTATCCTTTCAAAAAGTTGAAATTCACATTTTGAATTTTTAGGGTTTTTCCGACAAACCCTAATCTAGGACCAGATCCAGTTTTCAGCAAAGCAAGTGGTAAGACCTAAATCTTCTCTATTTCCATTTGAAGTACTCTTTAAGATGTCTCACCACACCAAGCTTGAGGATAAGCTTGAAGGGGTCGATAACTTCTGAGCCTAGAAGTATAGGATTGGGTTAATCCTAGAAGAGAATGAATTGGACTCCTACATCAGCTCTGAGGTCCCTATCCCAAAGGATGAAGAGGCTAAGGTATTGCATAAGAAGAACTTGGTCAAGGCGAAGAGAATCATTGTTGATTCTATCAAAGACCATCTCATACCTCATGTGTCATCTCTGAAGACACCCAAAGAGATGTTTGACTCCCTGACCAAGTTATTTGAAGGGAAGAACATAAATCGGAAGATGACTATGCGGAATCAATTGAAAGGGGTCAAGATGTTGAATGGAGAGACCATTCAATCTTACTTCTCCAAAGTCTCTCAGATCAAGGAACAACTTGAAGCTGTGGATGAAGTAGTGGACAATGGTGAAGTAGTTTTGACCACTCTGAATGGACGACCTAGGTCATGGGACTCCTTTATTCAAGGAATCTGTGCAAGAAAGAAATTGATCGCTTTCAGTAAACTGTGGGAGGAATGCTCTCAAGAAGAAGCTATGCTTGTAGCTCGAGAAGAAAAGATGGGAGGTGAAGATCAAGCTCTCGCAGCTCACACCAAAAGAAGCAATCCCAAGAAGGAGCACTCTCACTACAGGAGATCCTATCACAACCAACAAAAGAATAAGAAGGATCTAAGATGTTTCACATGCAATGAAAAGGGTCACTTTGCTTCAGAATGTCCGAAGAACAAAAGGGATAAAAAAAATAACAACAACTCCAACAAGAAGAAGAAGGGCAGCAAAAGAAAGTTGCATGCTCATGCTGTCGAAGATGGTGAACCGCCAAAGAAGAAGGCTAGGGCAGAAAGTGATGATGACTCATCAAGTGAAGAAGAGTATGTTCTAATCTCTACTCTCACAGGTACTATCTCTCATGGTTGTAATGATTGGTTAATTGATAGTGGGGCTTCCAAACACATGACTGGGTTTAAAGAATCTTTCATACACCTATCTAAACATGATTCACCCCATAAGGTGAAACTTGGGGATGAGTATCAATACCCTATCAAAGGAAGTGGTGAAGCCTCCTACAACCTAGATTCTAGAAAGTCTTTGAAGATGAAAGAAGTTATTTATGTACCTGGGCTCAAGAAGAACCTACTCTCCATATCCACATTGAATGCAAAAGGTATGAGGGTTGCATTTGTGGATGGCCAAGTTCTAATGTGGCCAAAGGGAAAGACCATAGATGATGCAGTAGTGATTGGAGAGAAAGAGGGAGGATTGTACAAATTAAAGGGACAACCTGAACATGCTATGAAGACAAAGATTCATCCATAGTCATGGATCACATAGAGGTATGTATAATTTTGTTTTGCAAAGGTTAACTAATGAGTTATGCAGGTCATTGAAGAGGACAAGAACACATTGCTAGACATAACTAGTAAATATGGTGACCAGGTATGTTTTTGTTATATATATCGTATACTTTTGTATGATTGATAATGATTACTCTTGAAGTTATAAGTTTGAGTAATCTAGGGCTTATGCATATTATGTTTCTTACCTTAATTGATGATATGACTAACCAAAAGAGTCATAGGTTTGAGTAATCATGGGTTTAGGTATATTATGTTTATGACTAACCATAAGAATGCTTTTTCTTTCTGTTTGAAATGATCCTGACTATACATGCTTGAGATTATTGTGTTTTATTATGAATGTTTGATTATGTATGAGACCTTGAGGATAACACAATGATGATACTAATAAGCATGCATAGGGATCGAGAATGAATATAAGTTCAAGAACAGGTATTCTAGGGAGCAAAGATTAAGAGGGAGCACACTCCAGTGGTTTCTACAAGGATGTAGATATTCAGAGGGAGTTGACCATCTCTCTACATTCCACAACATAAAGGTGTAGAAGAAGCTACTTCAGATTAGGACTCCAGCAGCTCCTGCAAGGAAGCAAAGACTCAGAGGGAGTCCACCCAACAAACAAACAAATATAAGTATTTTAATTGCCATTTCTTGCATATTTGTTTGTTTAAATAATATTGCTTAATGATGTATATGCTTATGTTCCTAGATTTAGGATGTGTATTATGCATATTAGAATGATTGCATTAATGAACAACTTACTACTAATATGCATTTGATGGGTAAGCAGTCCTATGGTACTGTACAACATTCCATTGCTACTTATCTAGAATGAAACTTCTTTGCTGACATGTTGGGAGCTATGCAAACTTTTAACAATGTTCTGGTAGAGACTGGAAGGCATCTAGAAAGTTATGGAGCATGGATAAATGTTGTATTGAAGTACTGGCTAAGATAATTGCATGACTGTATGACATATTTCTTTATTTGTAAGAATTTGTTCTGAAAATTGTGAGATGTTTCTAATCATGCAATTTAACTTGTTTTGTAGGCAAGACCATATACCTTCACCTACAAAAGAAGGACTACAACATTTGTTCCAGCAACAAAGATATCTATTGAGGATATTGAAGATATTGAAGTTCCCATGATCTGGGATGAAGAAATGGAAAAATGCCATGATCCGTCGATCATGAAGAATGATATTTGGGATGCAGTACCAAGACCTGAAGGGGAGTCTGTAGTGACTTCCAAAAGGATATACAAGATCAAGCATGCTATAGATGGCAGCATAGAGAAGTATAAAAGTGATGAAATGGAAGATACACCAGATGGATTTCAAGACAACTTTCTTGGATGGTGTAATTGAAGAAGAAGTGTATGTGGAGCAGCCACTTGGTTTTGAGACACATGACGGGAAGTCATATATGTGTAGAACTTGGTATGGTAGGATAGACAGTTTTCTATCTAGTTTGGGCTTTACCAAAAGTAAAGCGGATTCCAACCTTTACTATAAGGTTGAGGAAGGCAATCCAGTGATACTACTATTGTATGTGGATGACCTATTTGTAACAGGTGAGGATAGATTGATTGCTGATACAAAGAGGAAGCTTGCTGTCGAGTTCGATATCAAGGACTTGGGGATGATGCACTATTTTCTAGGTATGGAGGTGTGGCAGAGTACAGATGGGATCTTCCTTGGACAAGGGAAGTATACTGTAGATATCCTGAAGAGGTTTGGGATGATGGATTGCAAGGCCATGGCCACACCTATGACATCGAATCTAAAGCTTCTTTGTGATGCTTCATTTGAGCCGGTTGATGTCTCTATGTATCATCAGATGATTGGGTCCTTGATGTACCTGACGAACATGAGGCTAGATATTTTCTTTGCGGTGAACACATTGATCCAATTCTTGACGGATACGAGGAGTGTTCACCTCGTTGTTGTAAAGCATATTCTGAGGTACCTAAAGGGTACAAGTGATTATGGGCTCAAGTATGAAGCAAATCAAATGTTTAACCTGCAGGGTTATGTTGATTCAGATTGGGCAGGCAGTGTTGCAGATAGGAAGAGCACATCTGGGTGCTGCTTTAGTATGGGATCAGGTGTGATCTCTTGGTTTAGTAGGAAGCAGTCCTGTGTAGCATTGAGTACAGCCGAGGCAGAGTATGTTGCAGCATGTTTGGCTAGTTGTGAGGCAGTATGGCTTCGAAAGCTACTGTCTGAGTTATTTGATCTATCGTTGGAGGCTACTGGTATCTTCTGTGACAACCAGAGTTGTGTGAAGCTGTCTGAGAACTTGGTGTTCCACGACTGGTCGAAACACATAGAGATCAAATATCACTATATCAGGGATATGGTGCAGAAAGGAGCAGTGAAGCTCCTGTATGTTGCAACGGATGAGCAGATTGTAGATGTGTTGACGAAGCCACTAGCCAGAGTGAATTTCGAGTACTTCAGAGAGAGGCTTGGTGTTCTTCAGATCGACGACACTTCAAGGAAGAAGTGATCGATACATTTGCTGTAGCCATTCCTAACATGGTGGAAGGGGGATCCTTCACATGGCTGTGGATGTAAGCACTGGATGATGAGCATCAGGATGATGTTCTAGTTTCTGCTGGATATGATCAGTTGGATCATTTACTTATGTACGCATCATGTTGGATGTTGGATATGATTAGTTGGATCATGTATGTATGTATGCATCATGTTGGATGCTTGGACCATGTATCTGTATATGTATCAGGTGGATACATTGTATGATTAGGTAGATAATGTATGTTGATATGTATCAGGTAGATACATTGTGTGGATCATGTATCTATGTATGTATCAGGTGGATACACTGTGTATGGTGATATGTATCAGGTAGATACTTGGTATGCATCAAGTAAATGCATTGTATGATCAGGATGATCATGTATGACGAGCTTCTCCAGATGACATGCATCGAGACGATGCAGTGATGATGATCAGGATGATCTTGTGTACATTAGGATGACGTATGGTGAGTATCAGGATGATACTTTGTGGTCATGGATCAGGTTGTGTAGATGAGCATGTCTGGGAGATCCTATAGGTCGGAGTTGTGTACCCATAACAGCCTGGGATGCTCTTTCGAGACATTGCTCTGGGAGGACATGTAATTTGTGCCCTGAGAGATCTTCAGGTCGGAGTTGTGTACCCGTAACATCCTGAGATTCTCTTACGAGGTTTTTTCCTATGGCATGTAATATTCTCCTGGGAGATCTTGACAGGATGAAAAAGGCCTCAGATGCTTCAGCTAGGTTTTTCCATGACCACATGTAATTTGCTCCTGGGAGATCTGGACAGGATGAAAAAGGCCTCAGATGCTTTAGCCAGGTTTTGTGGTGGACCACATGTAATGTGCTCCTAGGAGATCTGACAGGTAGAGCTGTGTGCTCGTAACAGCCTGGGATGCTTCAGCCAGGTTTTGTGGTGAGATCACATGTAATGTGCTCCTAGGAGATTCGACAGGTAGAGTTGTGTGCTCGTAATAGCCTGGGATGCTTCAACCAGGTTTTGTGATGGGTCACATGTAATGTGCTCCTGGGAGATCTGACAGGTAGAGCTATGTGCTCGTAACAACTTGGGATGCTACCGCTAGGTTTTGTGACTAACGTAATAAGTCCTGAGGATTCCACAGTATGGCCAGTGATGCAGACCTGTAGGTGGTGGGCCTGCATCCAGTATGAAAAAGGACTGGCTCTGTAGAACTGCCTATGATGAGTAGAGTCAGAGATTGGTTGAGATAGCAGCAACGATGACGATGAATTGATGATGATTATCCAGAGAAGAAGACTTGTGCTAGCAGATCTGTGTCGAGAAATACCTTCCTAGTTAAGATAGAGTGTTGATGTATATGTAACTTTGGAATGTATTTCATCCATGTATTTAATTTATATATTATTGTATTCCTATAGAGATGTGTCATTCCTCTATACGGAAGTGTCGTCATGTGTATTGACAAGTGTCGCAAATGTGTGAACTTACCGATGGGTTATTAGACCTCCATGTGTGGGGCCGGCCCTTATTTTATGTAATATATGGTTGATGTACCTACCTAGACAAGTCGGCCCCATAAGATCATTGGGAAAACAGGACAAGCATAAATAGAGATCGGGAGATCTCTATTTGGATCATTCAGAAACTCATTCTTCCTTCACTCAGAAAGTGGCAGACTAGTGAGGAGGAGGATCATCTGCTACTAGGAGACTATCTCTGTGTATTTTGGTTGTACTTTGGTTCAGCCAATGCTCTCTCTATCTCTGAGGAAGTTGTGGGGTTTTTCACCTTAGGGTTTTCCCCACGAAAACTCTATGTCTCTTGTCTCTCATGCTTTTGCTTCTTGTGATGATTGACATGCTTGTTATGATTGATATGCATTGATATATTGTACATGTTATTCTCTCAGTAAAGATCCTAGAGTATTGTGAATTAATGCTCAATATTTAACATCGAATCGATCCTAATTGAGTGATTCATGACCGGAGTCACAGTTTTTGTGCTATGGGCATTTTGGTCAGGCACCCCATGGCCATTTAGGGATAATTTGAAGATTTTCTCTGGGGGCACAGAACCCAAACCATCGAGCGGAGTTGGGTTCCATCAGATCCCAAATGTGTGTATCACCATTGTGAACGTGTTCACATTGGCCACGCACTCCCGGAGCCTTCGGATGAGAAATGACCCCCTTGAGCGAAATTGGAATGGCCTTCACTGAGCAAAAACCAAGCTCCGGAGATGGCACATTAGCATCGTTTTCGAGCATTGGAGGCATGGTGTGGGGGTCCCCTAGCTAAATACCGACACCCTAAATCCATCAGAATCGACATATTTGCTATCGGAGTCATGGTTTTGGTGCTACAGACATTGTTTCCAGGCATCCCGTGGCCATTCAAGGACACTTTGAGGATTTGCTACAAGGACATGGATCCTAAATCGACGAGCGCGATTGGATTCTTGCAGCTCCCACATGTGCATATGGCCATTGTGGAAGTGTTCAGGATGGCCACGCTCTCCCAGGAGCCTTCGGATCATAATTGACCCTCTTGAGCAAGATTGGCATGGCCTTCTACAAGCTAGGGTTTATTTATTGTGTATGTGCATGGTCTTTTGTGTGTATGTATTTGTAGATATTTCTATATGTGCATGTTGTTTATGTACAAATCAACGCGTTCAAACTTTTGTGCTTCATTGCACCAATTACCCATATTTAGAAGTACCCTCAACAAAACATGAAGAGACAATTGTAGAAAACATTGTATTGGGGCCATAGTGTTTATGTGAGATGATTATATAAGAGACAAGTAAGTCTTGGTTTGCATAAAATCAGGTTGGTTTCCCTTTCTTATTGTTAGAATAATTTGTATGCTTTAATAACTGAGTTTAGAAGGTTGATTTGAAGTGACATATTGAATTAAATGTTAAAATACATATATTGGTGACATTTTCATTGTTTAAACACATTGAGTCCTCTACACTTGGATGATTTTTGTTTGTTTATGAGTATGTGAATTTCCTTGTGTGATGTGTGTATATTGGATATGAATTTGCTTGATGTTTGTATGTTAGATGTGTATGTTGGATGTTGTGTGTATGTGAATTTGCTCGATGTGTGTATGTTGTATGTGAACACAATTTACTCTAACAAATACTATTATTATATTCTCAGTATACTTCCATTGAACATGAAGTATAAATCATTTTATGGAGACCCATTCAAATACAAGGGACTCATATTGAGGTCACTTGGTGTCTAGAAATAACATCTGTATGTATGTGAAAACTTTTCCATAACATTGTTATTGAAGAAAAAATCATGTATGGAAAAATGTAATCAAAGATAAAGTCATATAGACATGTGTAGATCCATCTATTAATATGCAAAAATTATCCAATCATGTACACTTTTTGGAAAAATGGAACATCGTTCCCAATGTCTCTATAATGACAACTCGTGCCCTATACAAAATATGGCAACTAGTTCCCAAAATGACACATCATGGCTAGTGTACATAGGAGGGTCTCTCAATCCTCATGCCCACCCTCGGTGCTCCTAGGTGCATTTCCAAAATCGATCTTCCTCTTTTTCGAGCTAGAGGAAGATGGGTCCTGGCACTTATACAAGAATAACACACAGTTTAAAAATAAAAATAGTTTCCAAATCTTAAATAACTCACCGTAGGAGAGACTATAAGTCATGAGGGGGTTTCTCTCCTCTGTGCTCCAAGTCTCTTAACAATGCCACCCTGCAACATTTTGAACAATCATATAAATGATGAAATTAGATTCCTATAGTAATTTCCGTTAAAATTGAACCATATTTTCATAAACTAGTCAATCTCACAGTGATCACAACCAGCTGGTCGTCAGTGCTAGCAAATAGAGCAATGAGATGGACAACCTGGTCGAATGCTGTGGTAAATGGTATAGGGGCAGATGTAGCCACATTGACATTGTCTACACCACTTGGGAGAATAGTGGAAGAAGGAAGGTGAACTAGCATGAGCGAAGTGGAGATGCATGTCTAAGGTGATAAACCCGAATTGGCTGTAATACGGATGAGGCCACCGTGGAAGGGGAAGAGAGGGTGGTGGGGAAATGTGGGGGGGCGGGGTGATCTATGTGTTTCAGTGGAGGGATGTGTGAATGTGGATGGGTGGTATATCGTGGTCGGAGGGGGGAGGGTGGAAACATGGGAAACTGTAAGGGAGGTGGTGGAAGGGTTTGGGTGGGGTGATGGAACAAAGTATATGAAACAAAAGGGGGAGATGGATGGAAGTGTGGTGCTGGATGGGAGGGGGGATGGATGGAAGGGGATGCGTAGGGATGCATGGAAGGGGGCATGTACTCCAGGCGATACAACTGGCATATACGGTGGCCGAAAGTTCAGGGAGGGAGGGAGAGTGGAACTGGTAGGCCGAGGTTCTCGCACCTACATACACATTTATAACCACATAGTTTAATATATATAAAATATAAATATACACAGACAAGTCATCATATTTGAAATTAAATTTATACGTTAATACACATGATAAATGCACATGTGAATATCTATTCATCCCTGGTGGGGATGGATGGTCACTGCATCTTGTAGAAACTTGTGCGAACACTACAATATTTAGATTGAATTTATAAAAATAGTAGTAACAATATTAAAAAAAATGAAAATGAGAATGACAACGATAGTACTTAAACAACATGACTACAATTACTTTAGATTAAAGTTAGATGATTACCAGCGACCAACAATTACATCCTTAATAGTGGTAAAAGTACAGTATCCAACGATAGGGAGTAGATGATCACATACATTAATGATTACTTTGTTATGAGACTTAAGTGTGATTGTCTTATATGTTTAAATGTTAATCCAAATCTGATATGATTATACCAGCAATAGAAATATAACCTCAAGTTTAGTTTTGGATTGAAGTAAGTGTGTTTGTTGTTTGTAGGAAGCCGAGTAAAGTTGTGGGACAAGATTATTCTATGGTTTTAGGCTTGATGGTATAGGGACAACTCAGATCTGATATACATTTGCGCCAATTGAGATGGTGTGTTTAGGATGGAAGTGGGCCAAGTATATCAATTTGGCAGGGTAGGTAGACTTAAGAGATGAAATGGCAAGGTGATTTAGGTGTAAGTAGAGACTATTGTGGGTGAATTAATGATTGATTTGTTGATTGTAGTATCACTATGAATACCTTGTAAGAGAAGTAATATAAATTGGATTAGAGACCAAATATACTAAGTGAATTAACGTTGTGATATGAGGCAACTAGAAGAGAGATGGCAAGATTTATTGGAGGTAGAATCCTGTGTTCTAATTATTATGTTGGTTTTATCCTTGAGAAGTTTCCAAGGTATGTCTTGTTTAAACTATGAATGTGCCATTGTTTTATTTTTGTTTTTATTAAAAATATGGTAGATTGTGTTCTTCTATTGAAAAACTAGGTTCACCAACCTACAAACAAATGACATCAATGACTCAATAATCTACACTAAAACACACAACAATTAGAGCTTTAAATCAATCGCCACAATAACAACAACAGAGATAAGCACATAGGGGAAATTAGTGCAGGGGGGTATCTTCAACCACAAAGTAAAACAAGAACTATCCTTCACTTAGGGACTAGGAGCATAAATAGACAATCAAGAGTTCTCGCCTTTAGAGATTATGGAATGGTCATTTTGATGAATTTAGAGATTATGAATGTTTTGATTTTTAGGGACTCTTCTCTCATCATTGGTCAAGTAAGAATGAGATATTTTGGAAATTTATCTCTCATTTCTATAATAATTAGAGGTATTAATGGTATAGCTACAAAGTTTGAATTTATTGAATATTTTCATATTCTTTTTTCATGTGATACCAAATTCAGATAAACCATGGTGAATGTGATGGAGAAATTGGAAAAAAGGAGTGTTATAACTCACTTAATTCCTTCATGAAATACATTAACAATTACACTTAGTGGTATTTATGTGATACATGGAAATCGATGTGGTCGAGGAAATCACTTTTAAGTCCTCCTAATTCAAGTAATCAATGCACACTTGAACTTGGATTATTCTGTAGTGGGAGTTTTAATTTGGTTCGGATGGAAAATCTTGGTGCATGAAGGATATCTCTCACTACTAATGCCAATAAACTTCATCATATGGTAAGTTGGGTTGAGACAAAATTTGGTTTTGGGTTACTTCATAATTTGTAGGGGTGGTGGTGAATGTTGTTGGGTAGTGAAGAGGATGGGATACTTTTGTTTGGTTTGTGTCTTTGTTAAGAATTGGACTATGACATGATTATTTTAATTGACAATGTTGGTTTGTGGATGAAAATTTGAACTCTTTTTTTTTAGCAAATCCTTTTTTGGTTTATTATCTAGGTGATTTCAATGGAGACTTAGGAAATTTCTTTGCAACTTAGGTTATTTCTCCAAGCACCCTTTTTCATGTACTTTATGTTGGTGTTATGGAAGAAAACAACCAACATGCTGAGTGTGTTCATTATGGATTTACAGAGCTTCACAATGTCCTGAGGTGCTTATCACCATTGATGAACACCTTACAAGAGGTAATTTTGCATATTAATCAAAGTATATGTAGTCATCATGAAGACCAATTGTCTAGGCTTCTGGATATGGAAAAAAGAATGGCAGCACAGAGTGAAAGGTTAGAGAAATTGGCTATAGATTTAGAAATTCCTTGTAACATTACACCCTATAGTTTCCATAGGTTCAATGAACTGTATTCTTCCAAAAGACTTTGCAGTTCAACGGGATATTGGTGACTATGAAGACATCGAATAAGCACACGTAGCATAATAAATGAAAGAAGTTTAAAATGGAGAAGCAAAGGATGCCTAAAGTGAACATGAACACATGTCTAGTTTTCTTAGATTTTCATGTTTTATAAGGTTTAATTTTTGTTTGGATGGATTATATGAATTTATAGCTCTCAATAATTTAGACAATATGATAAAGAAAATTGTAAAATCTGATGATAATATGATAGACATGTTTTGTGAGAATTATTAATTTTGATTTTAGTTTTAAACAATGATAATAAAAAATTTGTTACTCAGTGCTAACTAATTTGTGTGATAAAGGAAGGCAAGTTGCAAGAATAGGGATAGAGATATTTAATTACTGAACACAAATTACTCATAAATGGATCTAAGGATTCAATGTAAAGAAGTTACCTATGTGTATGGTTCTACAATCTCCTCTATGGCTGCCATGGCTCGGTCTAGGTCGAAGGAACCAATGTCCTCCCACCTGGAGGATGGAGACTCGACCCTGAATAACTATACATTAAAACAAATAAAGTCAACAATGTGTAATTCAATGTTAAATATATTAAAAAATACGATATCGAATAACTTACAATAAATACTTGAACATTAAATAAAACAATAGCTAACATGGTCCATGTAGCTATCTGTGGCATGCTGCTACGTAGGACCATGGAAATAATGACCACAGTGAGAACCACGATGTGTTGTTGTTCTAGTCGAACTAGATGGCCCCGCTTGGGTTCCACCTGTACCTAGTCTATCTTGTCCACGACCCATAGATTGTGCAATAGTGTGTGTCTCATCGTTGTCCTCTCGGCTTTGTGAAGACATAGCCACAAATGTGGTATGTCTAAGCAGATGATGTGTGGCAGGTCTAATAGAGTCATCAATCTCATCTAGGCCGCTACCAAACCTAGTTGGATGAGGAGGGGGGTTTGGCTCTTGCCTAGGTGCAAGAAGTCCTCTGAGTGGGTTTAAGCAGACCTGAGGTCGAGCTTGGGCAGAGCCAAGATCGACACCCTGAAACTCAGTGATGTCAAAATAATTGACATGGTACCCCAGCTCAAATTCAACCCACAATTTTTTATGAAAATATTGTGGGACCTCCAAATTATTTCATGGAGGCCTTTCAAACACCATAAAGCATATGTTTCTATAGTTATCTATCCATGGCTGGTAATTACACCAATCCATGAAAACCCATATCTTCCTCACATATGGAGGTTGGCTTGTTCTGGGATCTATGAATTTGTTGTATAATTGTGTTTTTGTGATGTTGAGGTCTTTAATTTGTTCTTTTGATATCCTAGTGGAATAGTGCTCCCTCATTCGAGCCCTATATTGGCTCAGATTAGTGATCTCACTGTGGGAAATATTTATAGATTCAATGATATTTTGCAATGATGTAGCCAGGGAAACCCGAGAGGGTTCCTTTGTGCTCTTCAAATCATCGCTTAAGACCCTTAATTGATTTAAATCTCGATGTAATTCATCCTCGGGGTTTTCAATTGGTTCATCATCAGGTTCATTGTTCATTCCAATGTTAATGTTATCGTATGACGATTTGGTTTCGTTGGTTTCCTCTGATGGTTGTGGTGTGTTTCTCATTTTGTTAGGTGTAATTTATCTACAATGAAATTTTTTTGGTTTTTTAATTGATTGTAATTTATTTTTAATTTAAAATTGTAATGAAAAAAAAAAACAACAAAAGAAGTTATGGTTGAGCACCTACCAAAAGGCACTAGAAGCAATGGAGTGGAGGTTGAGTTTGATGTTGAGTGGGAGGTCGTTGGGTGCTCCAAAACGTGCTTGCATGACTCCAAGTTCTCCATTACTTGCTCGCGGGTTTGCTATTGTGATAACAAACCCGCAGACTATTTTTTTTAATAAAAAAAACATAGGAGCGCGCACACATTAACAATGCGTGTGTGCCTAGTTTTGCATAGGTGTTAATAACGCATGCATGCACCTGTTGATGTGGTTATACATATATGCGTGTGCACTTATTTTATACATAGCACGTACACGCTTATTTTATCCACGTCAACTCACCAACGTGGACGATCGACATTGCTGAAGAAGAAGCGTGTACTCATGTTTAGAGGCGTGTGCGCATATTTATTTTTTTTACCCTCACACACTGCCATTGTAACCTTTTTGGGTACCAACTTCGTGTGGGTACCCTTTACATAATTCATCTAGTTAAACATAGCAATGAGAAATATCCATAGTGGACCACTACAACAAACCAAAGGAAACCACAATAAACATGACAAAACCATAGACAACATAACTCAACAATGATAAACATAAATCATAAGGAAAGCATGAACAACAATAGTCAACCATGGTAAACCATAATCAACCATGCTCTAACATAGTCAAACATGGCCAGCATAAAAAACCATGGTTAACATAAGTCAATATAAAGAAAGCATAAACAACCATGGTGAACTATAGTCAACAATGGTCAAATATATTCAATCATTGTCAACCATGAACAACCACGGTTACCCATAGTCAATCATGAACAACCATGGTGAATCATGTTCAACCTTGAACAACAATGATTAACCATGAATAGCCTTAGTTAATCATAGTCAAGCATAATTAACCATAGTCAACCATGAACAACCACGGTCTACCATAGTCAACCATGGTCAACCACCAATAACCATAGCCAACTATGAATAACCATGGTTAACCATGAATAGCCTTAGTTAATCATAGTCAACCATGATTAACCCTAGTAAACCATGAACAACCACAGTCTACCCTAGTAAACCATGAACAACCACGATCTACCATAGTCAACCATGAATAACCTTAGTTAATCACACTCAACCATGATTAACCATGGTTAACCATGAAAAACCATGGTCTACCATATTCAACCATGGTTAACCATGAAGAACCATGCTTTCCCATAGTCAACCAAGATCAACCATGAATAAGCATAGCTAACCACAGTCAACCATAGTCAACTATGGTCAAGCACAATTAGCCCTAGTCAATAATGAACATCCATGTTCAACCATGATTCGCCTTAGTTAATTATAGTCGACCATGGTTAACCATAGCCAACCATGGCCAAACACGGTCTACCAGAGTCAACAATGGTTAACTATGAATAACTATAGATAACCATAATCAACTATGGTCAACCATGACCAACCATGGTCAACCATCAGAGACCGGGGTCAACCAACTAGTGTCAACCATTGTCAACCATGCTCAACCATAGTTAAATGTATTCAACCATAGTCAACCATACCAAGTAGTAGTAAACCAGGGTCAACTATAGATAACCCTACTCAATCGTTAGCCATTGTCAGAAAATTACGATCAACCATACTCAACCTTGGTGAACTGTAGTTAAACATTCTCAAACATAGTTAACCATAATAAGCAATTGTCAACCATGGTCGACCAACTTGGATCAACCATAGTCAAACATGAACAACCTTGGTTGACTACCTAGGGTCAACCATAGTTAACCATAAACAAACATGATCAACCATGAATATCAATAATTAATCATAGTTAACTATGAATAACCATAGTGAACCATGGCCTACCATAGTGAACCATGGTCAACCATGAATAACCATAGTTAACCATTGTCAATCATGGTCAACTATGACCAACCATTGTCAGCCATGACCAACCATGGTCAATCAACACCAACAATGCTCAATTAACTATGCTCAACAATAGTCAACCATGGTCAACTATAAGTACACATATTCAACCATAGGTAATCATAGTAAGTGATAGTCAACCCATGGTCAATGATAAATAATTATAGTCCACCATAGTCAACCAATAATGGTTAGCCATGGTCAACCATTGTCAACCATCATCAACTGTGGTAAACTAACTAGGATACACTATGTCAACCATGGTCAAGTGTAGTTATACATACTCAACCATAGTTAAACCATAATAAGTGATAGTCAACCATGGTCAACAAAAGACAACCATAGTCAACCAACTAGGTTTAACCTTGGCTAACCATGAAAAATCAGGGCCAACCATGGATTACCATAGTTAACCATAATCAACCATGAACAACCAAAGTCACCAATGGTCAACCATAGTCAACCATGAATAACCATAGTCAGCCATAAAAACCATAATTAACCATAATCAACCATGGTTAACCATGAACAACCATGGTCAACAAATTAGGGTCAACCATAGTCCATTGAAGAAAATCATGGTCAACCATCATCAACCATGGTCAACTAACTAGGGTCATCCATAATCAACCATTGTCAATCATAGTAGATGTATTGAAGCATGAATAACATGGTTAACATTTTCAATTACATGAATAACCATTAAGTGATCTTACAATCCAATATAGCCCTTGAGGAATATCGCATTATAACCTAACCATGGTTAACCTTGAATTGAAGTTAAACATTCGATTTAATTCAACCATGGATTGAAGTCGACTATGTATTGATTCAAACTTGGATTGAAGTAAACCTTGCTTAAAATTGAACTATGGATTGAAGTCGAACATGGATTGAACTCAACCTTGCTTAAAAGTCAACTATGGATTGAGGTCACCCTTGTTTACAAGTCAACTATGGATTGAAGTCAACCTTGGAATGAACTAAACTTTGGAATGAAGTCAGCAATGGATTTCAGTCAATCGTGAATTGAAGTCAATTAGGGATTGAAGTCAACCATGGATTATAGTGAACCATGAATTGAAGTCAATCATGGATTGAAGTCAACCTTTGAGTCAACCTTGGATTGAAATTATCCTTTGGAATGAAATTAACTATGGATTGAAGTCAACCATGGTCAAGCATGGTTAACCATAGTTAACCATGGTCAACCAAGGTCTACCATAGCTAACCATGGTAAGCCAAAGTCAATCAAGGTCAACCATGTTCAACCATGGTCAACAATACTCAACCATGGTGAACCCAAATTTTACCGCAGTCAACTATATAAAGCATGGTCAACCATGTTCAACCAAAGTCAACCATAGTCAACCATATGGTTAACCAAGCATATGGTTGACTATGGTTGACCATGGTTGGTTACTAATAATACTAATAGTAGTAACCAACTAACCATATGGTTGACTATGGTTAGTTAATAATAATAATACTAATATTAACTAGCTATGTCTCGTAATTAATAATAATAATAATAAAATATTGACCATGGTTGACTATGGTTGACCATGAGCAACCATGGTTAACCATGGTCAACAAAAGTTAGACATGGTTAACCATAGTCTACCATGATTAACCACTATATTTAACTATTATATTTTTTAGTATTTAATATATTATTATTATTTTTTTTAACCATTGTATTTATTATTAGTTAATTATATTGAATATTTTGTTTATTTATATTTTCTTTTATAAATAATTATTATCGTTTTTTATAATAACCATTATTATTATAATATTAAAAACTCAATAATCCTTATATATATACGGAGGTTAATGTATATCAACTATGACTACACATTTAAATGTGATTGATATACGCAGATCAACTTATTTAAAGTATATTAATTAATTATTAGCATAGTTTACTAGTACAACAAAGCATCACCTAATATCTTTGCCTAAATAATTTCTATTTTATTTACTTAAAAAAATCACGGAAAGATCCAAGGCTGTGCCTCTTTGTTTTGCCATAGTATACATCACATAAGTATCAAATGACACATCCCATTAAAAGAAAGGACGCTCCCACGCACCATATAAAACACAACAGGAGAGACGGACCATCTCTGTTTTTGCAGATCCGTCCCGTTTTCTTTTGCAGATCAAAATCACTGCGCAGAATTGGAGGGACGCCAAGCCAAACCGCAATCACAAACATCGGAGTTTAAGGAGGCTGGCCAATCAATTAGTTACTGCAAAATAGATCTCCCATAGTGAAATTGCTATTTTGCAATTATTGTCACTAATTCAAGGAAAATGGGGAAATCGCTATTTTGCAATTATTGTCACTAATTCAAGGAAAATGGGGAAATCGCCCATCTAATACAGTATAACCTAAGATATTTTGAAAAATATTTCGCTTCTTCCCATGGGAACAACTAATATTTTAATTAAATATGCAATCCTGGGAATGCCTTGATGAACTATTAAATTGTCACTTGATATTTTATTATATTAAATGCCCTCCAAATAAGAGTATGCCCTCTTTTAAAAAATTAGCTTTTATTCCCCATTATATAAGAAATATTTCACATTAATTTTATAAAGTTTTCATTATACATTTTAAATATGTACAATTATTTCAAATTCAAAATTACAACTCAATAAAATAAATAACAATATTTACAAAGTTTTTTATGAAAGCTTTAGCTTTAAACATTTAACAAAAAAAACACTTCAATCTTTATTTCAGTTACATAAAAATCGAAGTAAAGAGGAATGTTACAAGTCACTCCTCAATATTGCTATCAAATGTCTCAAGATTTTATTTTTTCCAAGCAATCACATTTTTATCTCAAGTCACCGAGTTTAAAATATGTTTTGATCATTCCTATAGTAGGAGGGGAATAGGAGAATATTCTGAAAAACTGTATAACAAAATGAAGAAGTGAGGAAATATGCATGTCAATTATCAATTGTATTGGCAGGAAGAAGTGAGTAAATATGCATATCAATTAATATATATATATATATATATTCTGCCAAAATAATTATAATAATATGTATGAAGTATTTTTTAATTATTTAATAATATTTGTTTATAATTTTATTAGTTGTTAAAAAATATGTTACTAGGGTAATTTTTCAAATAACATAATATATTAAAAAACCTTATTATTATATTATATAGTTTAATTGTATAAAATTTAATTTTAATAATATATGTTTATTATATAAGTTTTTAAATTACATAGTGATGATGATAGTGGTGGTGATTAACATTATTAATTTTGATTTATAAAGAAAAAAATTAATTGATTTGTTTTCGAATTTTATTTTTATATTTAAAAAACAAACATAAAAATAATTCCTAACTTACCAAAATTTAATAAATTATTTATATATTAAAATTTTATAATAAACTAAAACAAATTTGAACTCATCAAAATTTTGATAAGGTATATATAATAAAATTTTATAATAAGATAACTTAAGGCAAATTTATTATTCTAAAGAGAATTATTTTCTTAAAATACTTATTAAATATAATATTAAGATAAATTTACATTGATAAAGACATCTACTTATAAATTTACGTTGATAATGTAGTTTCACTTCATTGAGATGGATATTGGGATTGAATATTAGGATACACAATTTTCCATGAAAAAGGATATATAATTTTATAGTAAGATAAGTTAATACAAATTTATTATTTTAAGGAGGATTGTTTTCTTAAAGTATTTATTACATGTAATACTAAGATAAATTTACATTGATAAAGACATCCATTTACATATAGATTAAACAACACATTGAGATTGACTATTAAAATAGACAAATTTCCATAAAAATGATATATAATTTTATATTAAAATAAGTTAATACAAGTTTATTATTTTAAGGAGAATTATTTTCTTAAAGTATTTATTAAATGTAATATTAAGATAAATTTACAATGATAAAGACATCCACTTATAAATTTATATTACTAATATCCCTATCTACTTATAATTGAAAAGCTTATCTTCACCTATTATAATTGAATTTTTTTACAAAAGTGGAAATTAAATTAAGATAGATATACTTAATGTTAATGTATTAAAATAAAATAAGATGAAACTAGTTCCACTCGATTGGGCATTGGGATTGACTATTAAGATACACAATTTTTCATGAAAAAGGATATATAATTTTATAGTAAGATAAGTTAATACAAATTTATTATTTTAAGGAGAATTATTTTCTTAAAGTATTTATTAAATGTAATATTAAGATATATTTACATTTTTTTTTTTAACAAGAACAGGGAAATAGATATATTTATAAAGGCTATGCACAGCCATTCAATACAAGTTTTCAAAAATATTTGACAGAGTAGCAAGTGCCTGAGAGTTTGGAGCTAAAGATTCTAAGTGCCTGTCTGTAAAGGTGCTAAACAAAGCCTTTCTAAAACTGTTCAAAGTAGAGCAGGGATAGAGCCTGATAAACTAATTGTTGAGAATTATACAAAAAAACATAGAGTTTTAAACATCAAAAAGTGGAACCTGGACTGAGATTGCTAACTATCCACAGCTTTTAAAATAGACAGAGGCTGCATCCTTCCTATCCTGCTTAATCTCCTGATTAACCGTCTGATTGTCATGAACGCAGCTTCCCTGCGTTTTCCCTGTGATGACAGCAATGTCTTCCTGCAAGTTATCCACCTTGCCCATCAACTCAAACAAATTTCTCTCCAGGTCGTCGATTCTGGAGTCCTGGCAAGCGAGCTGGTTCACGGTATAGCTTAAATCCTTAGCCATTTCCTCATGCTGATCCACACTGGTGCAGACTGCGTTATAGGTGTTTCGCACTGAGAGTTTCACTTCAACCATGGTGTAGCTCAGCGCGGCTATGGCCGCCATAATATTCTGCATGGTGCCCGCCCTGAGGTGAATTAACAGACCAGGGCGGGAGGAATGAGAGCCCAAATCGCTGAGAGAGAGCTGGTTCAACACACTGGAGAGGGGTCGAGCCATTTCGTAATATTGCGAATGAGAGGCAGGTGGGTGAGTTATTAACAGCTCGTGGGAGCTGACAGCTCCACGAGGAGCCATGTGCCATGCACGATGGAGAGGAGGGCGCGTGGTTGGGGCACGAGGAGCTTTGCCAACGGAGGTAGTCGGGGGGAGGGGGCCCCTCAATCCACTAAACCCCTCCAAGTCCATAACAATTACAAAGTTGACCATTAAACAAATAGGTTAGGGTATGAATAGAAACCCCAAGGCACCATTTAGACCCTCCGTATGCCCGATGTCTAACAACGTTCCCTTGTTGGCCGCTGCATCCGCTAGCTTGTTATTTGCTCGACAGATGTGGAAGAAAGAAGTCTTAGTAAAGTGAGGATTAGATTTTATTCTTTGCATGTACCTATAAGCTCTCGATCCTTGAGGGGCGACACCCCTTCTTATTGTTTGAATGACATGTCTAGAATCCCCATAAACTCTGAGATTATCAATGCTGAGGGAGGAGATCATATTGAATGAGAAGACGAGAGCAAGCCATTCTGCTTCATTGTTTGTCTTGTTTCCTAATCCCAACGAGAAAGATTCAATTTTATTTCCTCCGGGATCAAATAAGACCCCACCCGCACCTGCCACCCCATTAAGATATATTTACATTGATAAAGACATCACTTGTAAATTTATATGGATAATGTTCCATTTATTTATAATTGAAAATCTTATTTTCACCAATTATAATTGAAAATATTTACAAAAGTGGGAATTAAATTAAGATAAATATACTTAATGTTCATAAAAATGTATTAAAATAAATGAGGTCGATTGAGATCGAGGGCATTGGGATTGACTATTAAGATACACAATTTTCCATGAAAAATGTGGTGGCTTGATGATGGATTTCCACTTTATTGAAATGCTTAAATATAAACAAAATTCACCTACAAACATAGTTGATCATACATACTTTTGGATAGATTGATGTACCTCTTATTCATGTATGAGTTAAGAGTTATCTATGCGTCAACTACGAGTTATTTTTTCTATCTTTGTTTTTATAATTGTTTATTTCGAAACCTAAGAAAACATAAATGGTGGTCCACCCCAAATTCTAAAATATAAACACCTAATTAATACAAATTATTTATTTTTTCATTTAAATTGATCGAGAAACTTACCAATACTTTGTCACCTCTCCCCAGTCAGCTAGAAAATGTGCACATGTCTTTCTAATTGAACTAACCCTAAATTAATAAAAAAATTATTATTTTAAAAATAATTAAGAAATTTTAAAATATTTATTAAAATTAAGATTAAAATAAATTTATATTGATAAAGTTATTCACTTATATTACATTTCGATGCAATTCGATAAACCAAAATTGGTCTCAATAAATATTAATCATCCTCAAATAAAATATTAAAAATATTTATAAAAATGAAACTTAAATTAAAAAAAAAAATCTATTAAAACAAAAAGTAAATTTGCATGAAAAAAATGCTGGATTGACGGATGGGTCTCCACTTTATTGAAATACATATATACAAACAAAATTCACCCACCAACTCAGCTGATTTTGCAGTCGATTCGAACGGACAGACTGACGTATCAAGATATCCTTCAGAAGGTAAGTATAAAAATTTCTATACTATTTTCCCTTTATGCCAAGAATTTTTGGTACACTTGCGTCTGTTTTATGCCAAGAATTTTTGGTACACTTGCGTCTGTTTTCTGCACAGCTGCTGAGGTGGTATTGAAATTGGATAGAGACTCGGAATTGGAATTTGTCAAATTTTCAAGTAGCGTATGGTTCAAGACAAATCCACTTCCTCTTCCATGTCCACATTGAAAACCGAGTTCCCCCGGAACACACTATAAGAAGCGGAGGCGACAGTGAGATTCTATATATTATTGTTGTAGCTGCATTGAGATGGAGTCCAGTATGGGCTTAATCATGCTGCTATTGCTCATTATTCTTCCAGTACAATGCAATGCCAGAGTTGGCCCTCACAACAACATGGACGGCTTTGGCGCAAAAGAAGAAAAGGCTATGGATATTTGTGATCTTAAGCAAGTTATTCCCAGCAATCCGAATAATGGTGGTACCATGGCAGGCGTTGTGCAATCAAAGAGCTGTGTCTTCTCCTTCAGATCTCTTGTCAAAGGGTCCCCTACGCCCCCATCTGGCCCTTCTAAAGGCCATAATTGATACATTAGGGTAGGGTATTTGAAGATAGGAGATTTTTTTTGCCCATTGATCTTAGAAATAAGAGTATTTGAGTAGGTTTAATGGTTAAGAACATCTGTTATCTCCATAGAGTTCACAAGTTTAAAACCGGCGAGGTAGGAATGCTCATTGACCCTTTGCTATGACAAGACTCTACAGATAGGCAACCCCTTGAAGCTCCCACTCTCTACCCCTGCTGAAAATTGATCTTAGAAATAATAAGTTAATGTGAAATACAAATCAAAGCTGAAAGCTTGACATATATTCTGGTTAGAAAGTCGTTGATTTTCCATATATAACGCTTTTAAGTTAATATAAACTTCCTTATTTCAATTATTTGGATTTCTTATTATAGATTTTGTTCTTCTCATGTTGTTATTATAAATTTCGTTAACTTTGTTATAAATTTTGTTTCTATTATGTTGTTTATGTTTATTTCATCTCTTATTAACTTAGTTATTTCAATTATTTTTATTTCCTATTCTTATATACATTTTATTTTTATTATGTTTTTATCATATTATTTATTGTTATAGATTTTTGTTTTTATGATGTGTTGTGGTTTTCATAAATGAGGCTCTTTAAACACTTGTAAATTATTATGTTTTGATGTTTTGTTATTATTATTATTATTATATCTGATTATGTTTTTATCATGTTAATAATAGATTTTTGTTTTTATGGTTTTAATAAATGAGATCCTTTAAAATCTGCTCGTGATAATTTTAACATTAAAGAGATACTGAATTAAAATGGTTTATTTGTATGTATTTTTTGGATTAATTATATTATTGAGCTTGTTTAGTTTTTAATAATTGTTTAGTTTATGCAAAATTTTAGTGCTCATTATTATTGTATTAGGAATACTTAGGTGCTTTCATCTTTATATGGGGAGAGATGTTGTGATCATAAATTACCAAAAATAAAAATTAAAATTAAAAAAATAGTTAAAAAACTAACATCTCTTCACAGTAAACTTTAATTATCATCATCATATTTCATTTTTGTAAAATTAATCACATAAAAATAAAATACAAATAATAAATTTATATTAAATACTAAGAAATCTATATTAAATATTAATGATAACAAGACCGTTGTTAACATCAATGGTTTTTATAATGAACACTACAGCTGTTTGGAGCTGACTCTAATGCTAAAGAGATAGTGAAATATTGAAAATGTGTTTGAAAGTATCGATGGACGATTGTCAAAAGGATGACACAGTCTGAACCCTATTGCCGCATAGTGGGTTTTCTTACAGCCCTCATTACACCATGTCATTTTTGTTGCCCTTCACTTTCCAAAGGCATTGTCAATATTGTTAAAAGGTTGGCTTTATATTGGTTTATTTTATTAAATTTTTTATGTTTTTAAGTTTTATTTAAATTATTTTTTTTAATTTAATATATGAATATCATATTCATTTTAATTAAGAATAAAAATGTAAGATACAAATCAGATTTAATATTATTGTTATTTTGCTTTTAATTTTGTAAAATATTATAATAGACTAGTATAAAAAGTCATATATTATATTTTATTTAATTTTTAATTGTAAAATTTAATATAGTTTGGTTTTGTAATTCTATTTCTCTTCTTTTGTTTTAATACATTTTTTTTTAATTGTGAATTAACATAGATCCATCTTAATGGAATTTATCAATTACTCAAATGAACCAAATGCATCATTTACAAGCATAGATCAATCTTAGCTACCAAATAACATGCTCCACTTTCCATTCTACACAAGCTAAGAGTTAAGAGACATGTTCCACATTAAAGTCACATTGTTGTGTTTTAATCATTTAGGATTCTTTTTCAAAGTCAACATTATGAATTACCATTTGTTGTTGTGTTGTACTTGATGTAGATTTGTTAGCATAAGAATTTACTATAAAACACTTTCTTCCTTCAATCTTAACTCTCAAGTAACAAGCTCCACTCTCCACAAGCTACTAGATATGGTCCCCATTATGGTCACATTTTTATGTTTTAATAATTTGGAATTCTTTTTCAAAGTAAATGTTATGAATTACAATTTGTTTTGTTGTACTTGATGTAGACTTGTTAGATGAAGATTTTTTTTATAAAAAAATAAAATAAAATTTCATGCTACATTGAGAGACACTTTTTACAACCCAAATGGTTGGGATGTGTCATGTTTGTAACACATGTGGGCTTGCAAAAGAAATATAAAAAGTTTAAATAAAGATTCACAATTTAAAAAGAAGATGTATTAAATTAGACAAAGATAAATACTGATAGGAAATACATCCATATTAACTTTTACATTTAAATATTAAAGAAATTATAACATTTTTTTCGTAGTTAGCTCAATATAATATTTTACAAAATGAAAAATAAAGTAATAATAATAGTGCTTGAAAATAATAATATTAAAGAAATCATAAAATGTGTTTCCATTAGTTAGTCTTATATGTGTCACACTTTTATTACTTCTCTTTCACAAAACCCTCATCCCACATGATTTCCTTGTTTGCAAGCCAATGCCACCATAATTCTATAATATATGAGGATTATGAGGCAACAATTCTATAATATATGACGATTATGAGGCTTGTAAGAGTTGGACCCACATACAGTAGACAAATTCTAAAAAAACATATGAAACAATTGAATTTATGAGGCATATTGTTTTTCCTCTACCTAAATGTTCAACTATTTCGAGTGTCAAATGTAGATTCCCTTTTCAATTCTATTCCACTATGAATTGTCCAATGAATGTATATTTTAATGATTAAGGCTTCCTTTAGCATATGTGTGCTAAATTTTTCTTTAGTTTAAGGAATTGGAGACCACGACCTATTTTTTCTATGTATCTACATTGATTCATTATTTGGAACTACTCCTTTTCTGTAACTTAAGTCTTACTATGGTGGATGGTCCCCTTCATGTCTTCCTGTGCCCTTTCACTTAGTAATTAAGGGTGTTGTAGGAAATATTGTCACACATCTGTGGATTTTCTCTAGTTACATTATCATTGTTGTTGATATCCTAGAATTCTTCTTCCATGTATGATATTGAGAAAGCTCTCTTGATCAATGTTCTCTTTGTAACACAACCCCCACAATTAACATGAAAAAAATTCTAAGAATTCATAGGTGGCAATGTTCTAGAATGTTGTGATACCTCTTATATGTTCACATACTTCATTCCTAATTGTTACATTGTAGAGGCTTTACCCTCTTAAGAGTTTGTCTCCCTTGCAAAAATTCATAATTATAGTAGTGCTTGACAATGTGAAAATAATTGAGGTAGACAATTCATATTAAAAATTGCAATACAATATTGTTGAATGAATTGTTATTATTTAGGTTAATAAAATTTTGCAAATACAAAAAAATGTACTGAAAGAAAAAATAACAATAAACATTGATGCAAAATATAAAATATAGTTAGTTTTTGGTTTGTATAATAGTAAAAAATTCCAAAACATAATTTAATCTCTTTCTTCATTAAAATAAATCAAGAAAAAATATACAATGACATGTAACTAATTTTCATTTTGTATAAAACTGACAAATTCTAAATTATACAAATTCAAAAACATAATTTAGTCTTTGCATTCATTAAAATAATTTAGTATTAGTATATTTGATCAAGGCATTTGCTCATTATTTATTTAAACAATTTGTTGTATGGAATGATTCATGGTGTTATCATGTGCTCAGATAAATTTATTTGTTGGATATTTGGATTGAGATGTTTTTATCATGTTTAGATAAATTAAACTTATTTGAATATGAACTTTTACGAAAACCTTGTTTAAATTGTAATAATATTTTTCAATTTCTATTTAATACTTACTTATTAGTATTGAGAATGGATAACTTACATTGTTTTAAAATTTTGCAGGAGTCATGGAGAAAGCATTTCCACAAAATTCATTTAGTTCATCATCGATGGTACATGTGGTGCTTACAAAGTTTGGACGGGGTGGATATTATTTTGATATACAGGATAGATCTAATGTTTCTTTGGGTTGTAGAAATGGGAATATATCTACCTTTTAGATGAATATAAAGAAACCTATGTAAAAGGCACCAAAACAAAAAAAATGTACTCTAAAGTTTCAAGAAAACTTCAGATCTATATTATAAGGTACCTAGATCAAACTCAGTTATTATGTCTTTAGAATGAATCTGCCAATGCCAGTGTCTTAGAGTGAGTAACAAAACCTCCTTTGAAAGTAGATAACTTGTTCTTATCATTTCTTTGAAGATATAATGGAAGGAGGTGTTCTAGAAAGTACCTAACAAAAAGTTCATCGGCTTGGGCCCTACCAAGTCCTACTCTACAAGAAATCCAAAGTTAGGGCTGAGTTGTTGATGGCTAAACACATGAAAACTATGTTCACTAATGGGAATTTGAACTTATAGACACATTTATGCCACCATTTTATCAACTGAGGGCCCTCTTCTTCCCTTAATATCTTATATCCTAACTTTGAAGAGTAGGCTCCACCAAAAAGGTTTCTTTACCAAATAAGTTCATCATCAATGTCCCTAATTGTTACATGATTTTTATATAAAAGGATGTATGGTTATATCCCACATTACCTTCTCCCCATATTTAAATCCTAGAAGAGTTGCACTATAGCATTCGTGATGCAATAAAGAGCTTCTTTCCATATCATCTACCTAGGTCAGAGTAAAAAATACTTGTAGTCTCAACATTTCAACCATATTCAAAGGTAATACATGTTTCCCTTCACAACCCACCCAAGGGTCCTTCCCTATTATAATATTTTCACTTTAGTCAACCTTCCACACCAACCATTCACCTATAAGAGAAAATTAAACAATCAAATCTTTCCATACCATTGAGGAATTTTTATAGCACTTTTTTGGAAGTCTAAGCCACTTCAAAAGATGAAGAGGATCAATATAATTTTCTTTAAATAACTTGTACCAAATCCCTTCACCTTTTAACAATATACACACACTTTTTGCAGAAAGAGCTTTTGCAAAATAGTGTAATTTCTTGATCTCCCAAACCCTCTATTCTTTGGGGATAGCAATCTTTGTGTAATATGACAAGCAAAATTTCTTTTTAGAGTTTTCACCAATCCAAATAAATTTGAAACATATTTTCTTGATAGCTTCTAAGGTACCTTTAGCTAGAAATAACTATGCAACCCAATATGAAGGTATGAATTCGAAAATGAATTTTAAGATAATCAACCTACCTCCACATGAGAGCCATTTGTTGCACCAAAAGGATATTATTTTATCTACCTTAGAAATGAGCAAACAAAGTCTTTCTTATAATAATCATTGTGTTTAATGTAAAAATGAAAGTACTTGATACTTGAGTTCAATAAGACTTCAATGAATGGGATCAAGTCAAGCAACCAAGCCTTCAATTCATCGCCAATTCCCATAAAAGATACAATGGACTTAGCCTAGTGGGTTAGCTCAAGTGGTTGAGTGTTGTAATTGCAAGAAGGTCTCGGGTAAAATCCACGAGTGGCTATGCAGGGCCTCACTTGATGTCTCCACCAGGTCAGGGCCCGTAATTAGGGCCGGTGGCTTACCTTAGGTACCATCCTCAAAATGAGGGGAAGTACTTGAGGGTTTCCCATGATGTGTTCCATTGAAAAAAATATATACAATGAACTTAGTCATATTAATAGACATACACGATGAATTGATGTATAAATCTAGAACCTCCTTGAGCTTTGAAGCATCTTCTATACAACCATCACTAATTATAATATGGTTATTTAAAAACCATTGAGCTCGAGCGAGCAGTTAGATGACTACGAAAACGATAAAAATTACCAGAATATCATTTGTACAAGTGTCTACTTCTCCCTTAATCTTGAAATCTTGAATTTTTGTAGATTGACATTCATCGAGAGAAAAGTGGAGTGAATTGAAATGCAGTAGTTTGATTCATCTCTCAAAATGTAAGGATGGTTAAACATATGACTATTATGATTCATTTGAAAGAGGGGATCTCTATTCATTTGCATCATGGTTCCCAAGAGAACAGATCCAAGTGATCCTAGCCTTTGCTAGAAAAAGCAAGGGTTAATATTCCTCGACAATTAAAAGAAATTATTAGCCAACTATATTTCCAAGAAATATACATATTAATGATTTAATCAATTTCCGTGCTTATTGAAACATATAACTATAAAAAAAAGGATCGGAAAACCGTAATGATGTAGGGGTATCTAGGCCAAGGACCAACAGTCACAGATAGGCGGACCAAAGTCACCAATGGAATAGTTGACAAACCCCATAGGCAAAAGAGGACGATTCATGGGAGTTCCAACCAATTGGGGTCAACAATGAACGACATACCACTAATCAATCTGGATGGTCGAAGCAAGTGTCAACCAAGGAGCTAGAGAAATACATGATTTAATCCAACAATGACAGAATGATGGCTGACGGGAAAGTCAGGATCTCAAGGAGCAGAGTTGTTCGGGTAGTTGTAATAGGTGTAGAGCACTTATTGTGGTTGTTGTGGAAGGCTATATGGTGAGATGGGATGAGATAAGGCACGTGAATTATTTAATGAGAATGGTTTATGACTGGGAGTACGTGAAGCTTCTAGAATAAGATTGAGCGGGACTTGGAATCTTATAACATCTATAAATACTAATTGTGAACTGATAAGAAAGGGTTTGTTGTGGTAGTGAATACTAGGGTTGTTGTTGTTGTTGGAGTTGTGAAACCAGTGAATGATAATTACAACTGAGAACAAAGTTGATCTCTACAAGTAATTTACTCTAGTAAATATATTGTTTCATTTAATTGAAAGACATAATTCTTAGCACATGTGTGTGGTTGTGCATTGCATTCTTTTGCGTGCACTGATCCATAGCTGACTAAAGTCACATTTGAATAAGTTGGTATTTGAGAGGGAAGTGTCATGTGGAAAAATTCCAATTGCGATTGGATGTGGAGAGAAAATAAAGTTGTGATTTGGTAGAGTTGTAGAATACATCCTAACCAATTTGTGATTGGTGCAATGATTTTTTTGTTTGGAAAGATTATGATGGCTGGGAGAGGTGTAAGTGTCTTTGGTAGACGGAGAAGAGCACTTGGTGGCATTGGTGTGACCATTAGCCTATAAATGATTGAAGAATTCTTTTAGACCATGAGGAGTCTAAAGAGCAAGTTAGAAATAGTAAAGGAATCCTATAAGAGAGGAATGGGTATTGAAACCGTTGACCACAGCGATGTTGAGGTTGAGGAAGAAGAAAATTCTCCTAATGAGGAAGAGGAAGAATATCCAAGAGATAATCTATTGAAGGTATTGTTTGAGATTAAGCGTAGATCTAACATGGAATTATCTATCTACTTGGGGATATCTACTTGGGGAGCTTGAACCTTGAAGAATTGATAGAATGAATAAGAGATATGAATAAATATTTCTATACGGAATAGATAGAAGACCCCAAAAGAGTAAAATTTTCTTATTCGAAGCTAAAGGGTAATTCCTCAGTGTGGTGGGACAATGTATAGGATAAAAGAGTTAAGAAGGGAAAAGACAAAGTGAGGAGTTGGGACAAAATGGTTGCCAAGTTGAAGGACAAGTTCCTTCCCACGACTAGATGATTTCTCTGTTCAGGAAACTACAAAACTTGTGATAGAAGGAGTTGATTGTACCAAAATTCACTGTGGAATTTTTTCAATTGTCTATCAGGTCAGGGCAACCTGTCAAGGGGGGAGATGCGGTCGCAAGGTATGTAAATGATTTGAAGTACGCCATTTAGGATGATTTGAGCCTATCAAGATTCAAGATAGTCGGAGACGCTTACTTGTTAGCCTTGAAATCAGAGGAGAATTTTTTGTGAAAGAATTCGATGGGAAGAGGAAAGTCGTCTGCTCGAAGCCATAATTTTTCTTCTACGAGAGGACAAACCAATGGATCAAGGAAAGAGGAAAGTCATGAGGAATGATGAGAAGAAGTAGCATTAGAAAATCTACACTGTAATACTAAAGAAGAGGATAAAAATCTAGCAGTTGAGGCACCTATGGTCAAATGGGTTGAAAGGAAAATGTGCATACCAACCCAAATTTGTATTTTACAAACGTCATGAACTAGGAAACAAGGTGTATGAGTTCCCAGAGAACTTGCATATCACAAGATGACAGGAGACAACGAGTCAAGAAACCAACAATAGAGCCATTCCAACCATGGGGAAGACCGCACCAGACATTTCGTTGGAAGGATGCAAAAGCTGGCTGACCTAATAGATGTTGTTGCAACCGAGTCAATAGGAAGATAAGGAAAAACTATAAAGGAATTTGATCTTTCGAACAAAAGTAAATATTCGGGACAGGTGTTTTATGACCATCGTCAATGGAGGCAGCATGAAAATCTAGTCTCAACGGAAGTGATCGACAAGTTGGTGCTGAAATTACAATCGCACCCAAAGGCATATCGAGTCTCATGGTTGTAGAAAGGTCACCATGTAATGGTGACATGACAGTGACTGATCAGCTTCAATATATGCGAGCTATACGATAGTGTGCTATGTGAGGTAATTCTGATGGACGCTTGCCATTCATTGTATGAATTAGCATGTAAATATGACCGAAACATGGTGTATGATGGTCACAAAAATACCATCAAAGTTGAGAAGGATGGAAAAATATTTCGACTGATTCCCTTGGTGGAAGATGGAGAGCACCAAGGCAAGGAGAGTGGTTTTTGGGAGAAAAGAGTGCTGATGTGTTCAAATAAAGAGTTCCTAATGGAGGAAGAGATACAATAATGATTCTTCGCTATGATTCGCAAAGGTCCACTTCTCAACAGGTCGATGGATGACACTCGATGGAGGTCTGAGGAATATTGTCGAAATTTGAAGGCATAATGGTCAGTGAGATTCTAACAAGGTTGTTATCGACAAGGATAATAACACACCAAATCAACTTGATTCTAGAGTCAATCTTTCCAAACAATGAGTTGCACAGGATGATGTCGAAAAAGAGCAAGGATTTCAATCGACAGGTCTATGAGTTGTTGGACAGGGGATTGATCAAAGAAAGTTTGAGTCTGTGTGAAGTAGTAGATGTAATAGCACCCAAGAAAGGAGGAGAATGAAGGATCTGCACCAATTCAAGGGCCATCAACAACATCACCATCAAGTACAGGTTTACATTACTGAGGATGGACGACTTGATGAACTATTTGATTGGGGTGACATACTTCACCAAGATCAACTTTAAGAGAGCATATCGCCAGATCATGATTAGAGAAGGTGATGAGTGGAAAATATCCTTCAGGATGAAGGAAAGACTGTATGAGTTGTTGGTTATGTCATTTGGGATGACTAATGCACCAAGTACATTCATGAGGCTGATGAACAAAGTATTGAATTTATTTCTGGATAAGTTCATCGTTGTTTACCTTCATGACATTCTCATCTTTAGTAGTCAAAGGAAGAAGAATTGACTCATTTGAGAAAAGTATTGCAAAGGCTGAGTCAAGAATAGCTAATGGTGAACTTCCAGATATGTTCCTTCATGTAGAAGGAGTTGATAGAGTTGGGATTCATAATCTCAAGCCAGGGGTTAAAGATGGACCCATAAGAATTAAAGGTACTTTTAGAGTGGCTTGAGTCACAAATGCCACTAAGGTGATAATTTTTCATGGACTTGACAATTTCTACCAAAATTTCATTAGAGATATTAGTCAGATATGTGCACTGTTGATGGTGTGCATGAAAAAGTGTGATTTCAAGTGGATGGAGGCCACCCGACAAGAATTTGGGAAGTTGAAGAAGAAAGTGACAAGGAGACCAGTCTTAGTTCTCCCAGACTTCAACAAGGTATTTTGGGTCGTTTGTAATGCGAGTGGATTAGCGATTCAAGCTATGTTGAGCTAAGGGGGGCGACCAATTCAATTCTTCAGTGAAAATTTGGATGATGCTAAGAAGAAATACTTGATCCACAACTAGGAGTTCTACGCCATTATACAGGCATTGTTAAAGTGGAGGCACCATCAGTTTCCAAAGGAGATTGTGTTGTTCACAAATCATCAGGCTCTGAGGTATTTGAACACTCAGATACAATTGAATCAAAGACACATGAAATTGGTAGATTTCTTGCAAAGCTATACCTTCATCTTAAAACGTAAGCTAGGAAAGAACAATAAAGTCTCTGATATGTTGAGTTGAAGGGTCACATTGTTAGGGAACCCGATAGTTCAAACAATAGGGTTAGAGTTGATGAAGGCTGACTATGATGTCGACAATTATTTTTCTAAGGCATGGAAAGCATTGAAGGAACCATGGAATGTCGTTCGGACACCATACTTGGATTATTTCATCCAAGAAGGATACCTATTCAAAGGACCTCCGTTATGCATACCTAGAGGATTAATGAGGGAGAACCTGATCAAGGAACTGCATAGTGGAGGATTAGGAGGACACTTTAGTATTTATAAGACCAAGGCGTTGGTCAAGGAGAAGTATTATTGTCTAGGATTGACGACAGATGTGAAGAAATGGATCCAAAAGTGTCAAATATGCCAACATGGAAAAGGAAGAAGTTAGAATATGGGACTATATGCACCTTTTCTAGTGTCAATCATTCCATGGGAGGACATCAGCATGGATTTTGTGTTTGGATTGTTGAAAACAAAACAAGGTAACGACTCCATCTTTGTGGTAGTCAACATATTTTCAAATATGGAACACTTTATTCCATGTTTGAAGAAGAGTGATGCCACGAGCATTGGTGTGTTATTTTTCAAGGAATTCATGAGATTGCATGGGTTACCGAAGAGCATAACTTCATACATGGATACAAAGTTCATGGGTGATTTCTAGAGAACCCTATTCAAGAAGATTGACATGAGGTTACACTTTAGTTTTACATACCATCCACTAACTAATGAGAAGACTGAATCCATGAACATGAGGTTATGGAACTTGTTGAGGTGTTTGACCACTGATTGGAAAAGCAATGGGAGAATGCGTTGGCGTAGATAGAATTCGTGTGCAACAATTATTTGAATAGGTCAGACATGATTATTCCATTCCAGATAGTTCAAGGGAGAAGCCTATATGGAGTATCCGACTTGGAAAAACTGTTGATGAAAGTACAAAAGAATGTACACACAGAATCGTCTATCGAATACATGAAGGAAGTTCACAAGAAAGTAAGGTGATAGTTGGAAAATAGAAATGTTGCATACAAGCTAAGGGACAAATGAAGGAGGTGACTGCATTCATTTGTAGATGGTGAATTAGTGTATGCACACCTAAGGAAGGAAAGGTTCCCCCGAGGAACGTATAATAAGTTGAAGCTGAAGAAGATTGGTCCATGCAAAGTCCTAAAGAATATTTTAGATAACGCTTATGTGTTAGAGCTACCGAAAGAGATGAGTATTTCATTGATGTTCAATAGTGCTGACCTTTCCAAGTATGAGGAAGGGTCGATGAGTGGAAGTGAGATGATTGTGGATTGGCAAGAGTAGATTCCAATTCAGCCGAAAGAAGAATTTGTAGAGGTACTCAACGAATAAGTCATATGAAGGATGCACATTATGAAGAAGAAATATTTTTTGGTCCAATGGAAGGACACAATTCTAGAGGAAGCAACATGGATTATAGAGGAGAAGCTTGAGGAGTTGTGGAACCGTGGGTTTAATTCTCTTCAACCCAGGGAGATTGATGCAAGGGAATTCGGGCACAAGACAAATAGTCGGAGATAGGTCAATTGAATTCTCCTAAGGAATAGTCGACAAACCCTAGAGGTGTAAGACGAGGAGTCATGGGAGTTCTAACCAATTGGGGTCGATGATGAATTCCAGACCATTGATGAAGCAGGGCGGTCGAAGGAAATTCCGACAAAGGAGCTACAGACAGTCGAGAGTTAAGATGAGAATGAAAGAATGATGGTTGATGGGAAAGTCAGGATCCCGAGGAGTAGAGTTGTTGGGGTAGTTGTAACAGTTGCAGAGCAGTTATGGAAGTTGTTGCATAAGGCCAGATGGAAAGATGTGCTGAGAGAAGGTATGTGAAATATTTAATGAGGATGGTTTATGCCTAGGAGTATGTGAAGCTTTTAGAGGAAGATTGAGTGAGACTTGGAAGATTAGAATATCTATAAATACTAGTTGTGAACTAATAAGAAGGGGTTTTTTGTTGTAGTGACTACTAGGGTTGTTGTTGTTGTTGGAGTTGTGGAACTAGTTGACGGTAATTCTGACTAAGAATAGAGTTGATCTCTACATGTGAATTACTCTTGTAAAGAGATTGTTTCATTTAATTGAAAACCATAATTCTTGGCACATCTGTGTGTTGTTTCTGTGGTTTTCCATTTCATATCATTGTGCGCACTGATCCGCAACCAACTAAGGTTTCATATGCATCATGTAGTGGGAACATGTGGTCATTTAATTCCTTCTATGCAACAAGTGCGATAACAATTTTTAGTTATAACAGTCGCCCCATAATATGCCTTAGTTTCATTACTTCTATGGAAAAATAAGAAGAATATGTTGATGTTATCAATGAGAAAAACAATATAAATGATAGTAATATAAATCGAGCATCTTAAAGGCACCCATGTATGACAAAACCCATTGGATCAAAGAGACATTTCATGGTGGGTCTATCTTACCCCTTCCCTTTCTCAGCACGCTACAATTTAACCATAAACTTGTGCTCCATTCTTCCTACAAAACCAAACGAAGAAAAAAATAATATTTAATTGTGAATTTGAAGCATCTATGAAAAACTGAGAAATGTGTTTGGAATTTGGCAGGCCTTCCTCTTACCCTTCCGTTTGAGGGTTCACTAATACATTTAGTAGACTGCTGGTGACTTGTGTAACCGACTTCCAACAGGCAATGTAGTTAGTTGGGAAATAACTAACTTGCGATTGGTGTGGGAAATGTGGCTATTGTGTTTGCGATGTGTGTTGAAAATATACCCATAAACAACTATTAACAAATCATTTTAAGAGACGACTGCTAGCAAATCAGTTAACGTGTGACCAATGTTGTGTTACACTAACTAGGGACTCGTTCTACGACCAGTCTAACAAGTGACTCATTCCATGACCAACTGCCTGAGCCAACTAACGATGATGAATGGTATCCTTCAACAACGGGATTCTAGATATCAACCTCCATCCTAGAGAAAAGTGGGGAGAATAACACAGGCATGGACATAGAAATCTAATATGGTATTCTCTTTAGAAGTATATGCCAATTGTTAATTTATTCTATTTTATAATTGTTTTAAAACAAATGTTATGTACAATGAAGGGGATTTATTCAAATAAAATTCTTTCATCAAAAGTAAAAGACAAAATAAAATTTTAAAAATATAAAAATGTTTTATTTGTTTTCAAAAAAATAAAATTAATAATCAAAATTTTATAACCACATTTAAATTTTTTTGTTAAAAAATAAAAAAATAAAACAACTTAGCAATTACTCGAAGGCTTTATTGGAATAGGGATGAATAAAAATACATATAAAAGAAAATTTTCCTTTTAATAGATTTCTTTATAATATTTTTTTTTTTGTAAGAAATTTTATATTATATCAAAAGGAAATTACAACAGGTGCAACCTACCTATAACACAGGTGTATACAGCCAAAAACTCCATGCGGGACCAGACTTACAAAATCAACCATGAAGGATTGAGTCCAACACATCCAGGTCTCATGAAAATCTTCTTTACCCCTGAACTGTCTAAACCAGAGACTCTGATAATCCGCATACCCACAGCTAACCCAAGAGAAAAATGTTCCAAAATCAACCTTACATGGGCTCATAGGCCCGGATACAGCATAATTTCAAAAAACATCTAACCCTGAGTTAACAAAAATCATTTAGATTTATGACTTGCACTATCTACTAGAAAGGAAAAAACAGACACTAAACCAAGCATCGGTGAATGATGAATGGAGCCTCAAGAGAATTCCCCAGATGGGCGGAATTAGTAGAGGACGAGGGACACGGAGGAGGATGGAGTTCCATCGCGTGCAGAAGGAAGTCCATCTTCCAATTCATCAAGCGAGATTCCTCAAGAAGTCGCTGTGTCAGAAGAAGTGGAACCAAACCATCTTTGAGAGCTTGACGACCACGAATGGCAAAAGCCACAAGGTTTTTCATCATCCAGTAAAGAGCCACCGTCCATTCATACAGGCTAAGCCGACCCACAGTGTTTCCCGAGTCCATAATCCAATTTTCCGGTTGTTTGCATTCGCCCAAGAGAGTCTCCTTGCTCAGCCTCATCCACCATTGAAATTCATATTCATGGATATCCCTTTGGATGTCCTCCGGGACATGCATAGAGAAGGCATTGGCTTCCTGATGAGCAATTAAGCAAGATCGGGAAACCCCACCACCCAGCTCACCAGAAGGATCCTCCCGTTGCCATTTCTTATTGCGGCCAGAATTCATTCCAACATCCAGGCATAAATTGGAAACCCCTTGATCCTCAAGTCTCTTAATAGATTCTGGCTCCATAACTAGGTAAACAGACAACACTTGCATGCATGTAGAGGGAAGGAAATGACTAGCCGTTGCGTTGCCCTTCTCCTTCATATAGACACATTTTCCACCTTCCTTCATAATTAACTAGGTACAATCAATTAAATGGGGGAAGTACCCATAGTGACGTTCTCCCTGCATAGCACTAACTTCTCTCAAATCTTGATCCATTATCCCCTGCCCAAATTATTTCTTAAAGCTTTGGAGAGGACGCCTCCCAAACCATTTTGCAGGATGAAAAGACACTTCCACCTCCCTTTTTCAAAGGTCGAGATGAACCATATAAGGGAATGATGGCTACACATCCCAAGGTCCCTCCGCCTAATTTCACCTCGCATGAGTGGCACGAAAGGTCATAATGTCAGCATCTTAGGTAACCTTGCAGCTGTCCCGAACCACTAAATCCGGTAAAGCCTCCCATAATTTAGCATTGATCTTCATGTGAACACCAGTTCCAAGGTTTGCCAGCACATCTGCAAATTTGTTACCACTACGCTTGACATGTGAAAAGGTTAGCGCCATACCCTGCAACAAAACTACAGAAATATCAGCCAACTTGCTCTCAAGGCGCCAGGATGAGGCCACCAAGGCACTAGATCTGCCACATTGGATTTTACTAGCCATCTGGAGAATGATTCTTGAGTCTCCCTCCACAATTAGAGGGGTTCATCCATTCTAGGAAACCATCCTGAGACCCTCTAACAACCTTTCGAACTCGGTAGCATTGTTCATCTCCGTACCTAAGAATTCTGCCATGAAACACACCATAGTACCATCAAGGCTACAGAAGACACAACCATAACCCACAGGACCAAGGTTACCCTTAGAGCCCCCATCAAAGTTCATTTTGTAAAAGCCTTCAGGGGGAGGGGACTAGGTGGTCGAGCTTACCGACGACTAAGAAAAGCAAATGGATTTTCCACAGTAGGGTAGAGGACCCAATCTGCCCCATTCCCACAGAATTCTAGACTCAAGCTCAATAGTTTCCCAATCCGATTTCTCCCAGTGTTGAAGCTTAAGAGTTGCCAAAATATTATTCTTCATCGCCTCCAAGGTTTTTCCCACGTCTTTTGCTTTATCCTGAAATACCCGTGAGTTTAGTTCGACCCATATCTCCCATAGAAGGAAAAATGGAAAAATTTTCCATAATTTGTTCACCACCTGGCTCTAGAACAGGTCCTCAAACCATTCCGATATGGAAGAAACTGGATCATTACACTTTCTGTCCGAGCGGCGAAAGCTAGTTGCGCCACAGTCCCACAGCTCCGAGGCAAAAGAGCACAAGTCAAGGAGGTGCTACATAGTTTCTTCAGCTTGGTTGCACATGACACATAGGTGAGGGCCTAGGATACCCCTTCTTTTTAAATTTTCCCCAGTGAGGGTACATTTTTTCAAAGTAAGCCAGATGAAGATGGTTATTTTCGGCCAGATCTTAGCAGACCATAACTGCTTCCATTTAGGAATGGGGTCTAATCGATTGAAACCCATTTTAATGTCATAAACCTTTTTCATGTTGAAGCATCCTTTAGGCTTGTGTCCCCATCGAATCTAATCTTTCCCATTCTGCTTTTTGATTCTACGATTTTTCAGCTCTTCCTCAACTCGCAGAACTTCCTCCTCTGAACCTAGAGAAGTCCACCACTCATGATTCTGCCAAACTCTGAATTCTTGTTCTTGAGCATCATCATTCCAAATATCCCTAACCCTGACCATGTTCCAGTTAGCACAACTCTGCATTACACTAGGTGTGTCAACAGAGACCCCAAGTGAGGGCATTTGCTGCCACGAATCATCCCAAGCTAAGGCGCGACTGCCATCCCGAATCTCCTAGAAGCTATGATCTTGAACCAGACTCTACCAAAGGGTAGCAGAATTCCAAATGTGAGACCCAGAGCCTGGAGCAAAGAATCTAATTAGGTCCTCTTTTTCCCACTCATCCGCATACTTGGAGTGCCACAGTATTTCCCATGGTTCCTCCTTATAAGAGACCCACCTCCACTAGGTTTTTGCTCCCGAAACAACATTAGCCTGTTTCGGGTCTCTGAGATTAAGGCCACCTTGGTACTTCGAAGAGCATATCTCATCCCATTTGACCAGAGCCCACTTCCTATTATCTCCTGATCCAATCCACAGAAATTGCCTCTGAATTTTCCTAAGCTCTTTAAGAGTAACTTTGGGAGCTAACATAGCCGAGAAGAGATAAGTGGGCATAGCTTGGAGAACCGATTTTAGAAGAACGAGACGAAAAGAAAAATTCAAGGGACGATAGGTCCAATTAGAGAGACACTTCTTCATTCTATCCACAAGTTCTCTCCATGAGCCCTGCTTAACCTAAGAATTCACCAACGGAGCCCCAAGCTATTTGGATGGAAGGGAGCTTTCCAGAAAACCCAGAATCCTGCAAATGTTTCTTCTAGTAATTTTGGGAGAGTTAAAGAAAAACACTTGGGATTTCTGAGCATTGACTTCAAGACCAGAGGCCCTGCCGAAGGTATCAAGACACCAATGAACAACCCAAGCCTCCTAGATAGAGAGATGACCCATAAGCATAGTGTCATCGACGAATTGGTGATGGGTCTGACAGTCAGCTCTGGGATGAACAATCAGACCCTGTATCTCCTGACTTCCTTGCATAGCTTTAATGGTCCTTCCAAGAGCCTCCGCCATAATAGTGAAAAGAAAGTGGGAGAGGGGATCCCCTTTCCAAATCCCTCTCGATGGTTTTAAAAATCCAGTGGGGACACCGTTGAGAAGAATGGAAGAGAAGGATGAGGAAACTAGATTCATGATCCACCTAGTCCATCACTCAGAGAAGTCGAAGGCCTGCAACATAGCTCTCATGAATTGCCAATTTAGTTTATCATATGCTTTGGCAATGTCCAGTTTTAACATCATCCCTGAGATTTTATCTCTTTTTAAAGAATGTAGGACCTCGTGGACCAAGATAATTCCATCCAAAATTTTCCTTCCCTCAACAAACCCTACCTGTTTAGGCGAAATGATGGCATGCAAGATTGTTTTTAGGCGATTAGCAATGAACTTCGTAACAATCTTGTAAATGACATTGCACAAGGTGATGGTTCTAAACTTGTCAGGAGAATCAACCCCCTCAATATTAGGGATAAGGGTGAGGAACATAGCATTAAACATTGGAAGGATCTTTCTAGAGAAACGGGAAGACTCAACAATTTTCCAAACCTCTGACTTAACCAAATACCAGAAGTGATGAAAAAAATTTGTAGTGAAGCCATCGGGCCCTGGGGCTTTTCCATAAGCCATCTGGAACACTACTTCCTCAACCTCTTCCATGGTGACAGGTCTTAGAAGGAGATCATTCTATTCCAACGTAATGAGGGAAGGAATATTGTTGGTGATTAACTCTATATCTCTTTGTCTTTCTACCACATTTTCATTCATAATATCTTGGAAGAAGTGACTCAGTTCACCTTCAATCTCCTCCCTAGTTTCCAAATAATTCCCTTCCCTGTTCTTAAGTTTGAGAATTCTACTCTCTTGACGATGTTGAATAGCAGAATGATGGAAGAACTTTGTATTCCATTCCCCATCCTACAGCCACTTCACTCTCGCCTTTTGTCTCCATAGAATCTCTTCCTATTTCTCCCTCTCCAGGATTTTATTGTGTACCAAGATTTCTTCCTTCTAGAGTTCAGGAGTGTATCCTTCAAGCATTCCCATCTTTAGGATGTCCTCCCTGCGTGCTTCAAGGGCTTTCTTTTCCTCGAAGATATTCCCGAACTCTTCCTTATTCCACTTCTTGATTTTGGTTTTCAGGGATTTCAGTTTATGATGGAAATTGTACATATTGTGGCCTTCTCCCGGATCCATTTCCCCCCACCACTAAGAGACTTTCTCCTTGAAATCTGGGTGGCTTAACAAAAATTGTTCAAAATGGAAGGGTATTTTAAATTGAGAGCCCAAGCCGCTCCACCAAAGGTCAATGGGTCAATGGTCAGAACCCAAGGCCGGAAGAATGGATGAAGCAATCTCACTTCCAGAATCCATCATTGATTCTGAGACCAGAAATCGATCAAGACAAGAGGCAATGTGGTGGTCTCCCTTCCTCTTGTTGTTCCAAGTAAATTTACCATCCCCCAGGACAATATCAACTAGTTTCAGTTGTTCTATTATATCCCTGAAACGAATACATTTGTCATCCAGATGCCTCCTACCCCCTTTCTTTTCATTGAGAGAGGATATAAGGTTAAAATCTCCACAAATTATCCGATGCTCTCCTCTAAACAACTCTTTCAGCCAGGAGAGAGAATTTAGAAAGGAGGATTTTGATCCAAGGGTGTGGGGGCCGTAGACACTAGAGAGAAACCCCGAAACCCTAAACCCAACAACCTGGAAATTAGCAAAAAGGAAGCTGTGGTTTCAAAAAAACCCAGAAAGACTTACTTTGTTTGGGTCCCACAGAATGCCTATCCCACCTACAAAGCCATTTGCATCGATCCCAACTGCTTCACAGTTTCTCCAAATCTTCCTACTTTTTTCTTGCAACTTATCACTCGAACATTTGTCTCTTGAAGAAACACAACTACAGGATTAGACTCCTTGATCTTCTTCCTCAGAGTTCTAGCTTTCTACTGGCCATTGAACCCACGTATGTTCCAGGATACAATCTTCATTAAAAAGGAAAGGGATAGAATTACGGACCTAGGGATTCCCTAATAGTAGGGTATTGCCTCAATTCTACCAACTTTAGTCCTGCAGCAGCAATTCTTTGCGGATTAGATTTCCGACCGAGCTTCTTGGATTTCTCCTCGTGCTTCCTTTTGCAATCCTTCTGAGATCCAAGGCTAATTCCAAGTCTCTTAGGCTCCCTAGATTTAAGAATGGCCACCTTTAATAAGATTACCTGATCTTGAGGGACATAACTAGTCTTAGGGTAATCACATGCTTGTTCAATCCCATCAAGGTCTAGATCCCCTATGTCCATCTCTTCAGTTTCTTCGTCCACAATATCACCAATAACCACCAAGATTTTTGATTGATAGGCACCCCAACAGGATCAGAGGAGACGGCCTTCATCGCCTGGGATTGATTGTCTTGGGGGGGCGTGATTTTCTCCAAACCCTTATCCTCTATTTGTTCACTCAGAGCTTCAAAAGAGTTTGTCGTCATAGTCTTCTTGGCAACTTCCAGAGATCCCTGTTTACTTCCACCCCATTTTCTGGTTTGGACTTTGGTAAAGCCCGGATCCACATCCTCATCAGCCGCCTTTGGTGTTGGCTTAGGGTTGTTTAAAGGGAAGTCCCTAAATAAGTGGCCATGCTCATGGCATATGTGTCATCTAAAAGGGATTTGTTCATAATCTAGGGTTTGAACCCATTCCTCATACTCCCACATCATTTTAATAGCCTCCAAAAGTTCTCTTGAGATATCCATATAGACACAAATCCGAGCATAAGCCATGTATCTCTAAGCCTTCATTTGTTCAGATATTTTAACAAAGGTGCCTAAATTGTTCCCTATGTCTTCTAGGATCTCTGTCTCCCATTATTCCGAAGGTAGGGAGTATAGCTTGATCCACACCGAGGCTATCTTCATATCCTCCTTTTCGGGGCAGAATTTTTCTTTCCATGGCCGTAAAAACAGACCAGTAGAGTAAAAGAAGTAGGGTCTGCCATCAGGAATCTTTTTGCGATCATCCAAGTTGATAAAATTTATCGTGAAGAAGCCCTTCGAACCAAGCTAAAGGTCATAGTGCCCTTTAGGTTTCCATGTCGGGTTAATCCACCAGATCAGGGACTTTTCAGAGGGTAAAACCCCAACAAATTTCCCAGTGAGGGCATGGTCCTGCATCTTCTGAATCCTATCTCTCAACGTGTTGGATCTGATAACCATCGAAGGAATGGTCGCAGCCTTGGGTATGCATTGACCCAGCTTACCACCCACTTGAGAAAAACCAGATCCCATCTCCTGCACTTTTTTTCCAACAACACCCAATCCACCTATTGGGACCTGGATCCCTCCTACCTGAAAATATGATTGAGAAGAGAATTGACGAGCCATAGGACTCCCCCCCATTGAGTCTTCCATATCCGCCGCCAAACCAACCACCTGCAGAAACACCCGAAACCCTAGCTCGCGCCCTCCAGATCAGATATGAATAGTTCCTTCTTTATAATATTATTAAATAAATATAATTTTAAAGATATATATGTTATCATTGTCATGTTATCGATAAATATATGAATAGGTTGACCAATTTGCTATTCACTTTTATAACCTCAATGGATGTTTACCGACATGTCTAAAATTTTTTTCACGGTATCAAATTGAATGGGTGTTCACTTTTGGGGCTTTCTATCATGCATTGAAAAACATCAATAACCCATTACCGTCCTACAAAAAGTAATGGATTTGACATGTCTAAAGTTTTTTTTCTAGAAACAAAGAAAATGCGGATTGACATTTTGGGCTTCAATTATAATGTTGCTTACGTTGATGTAGAGTTAATAATGTATCATCATAAAAACTATATTTTTAAATTATTTTACAATACTAGTCTACGAATCTACTCTGGTATTCTATATATAAATTATCATTATTTTAAGTTATTAATTTGTATAATGATAATTAATATATATATAACTTAAAATAATGATAATTTATATATAGAATACCAGAGTAGATTCGTAGACTAGTATTGTAAAATCATTTAAAAATATAGTTTTTATGATGATACATTATTAACTCTACATCAACGTAATATAGATATATATATATAATCATGATTATGATAATGAATGATAATTTTTTTATTTAGGTATATTTAAAAATATTAATGAATTAATTTATTTTCATATAATTTTATTATGTTTTTATAGTTTTTATAAGTTAACAATTCAAAAAGGTTGATATTGTTACAAATATTTTGAAATTAAGATTTAATGTGTGTAAAGATCACATATGAAAAGAAGTTGTTTTGTCCTCCATTTTTATAGTATGATGCAGGAGCATCCTTGGGTTTGGGCAATCAACATCAACAAAAAAAAAAAATTAATTTTGTTAATAGCTGTAGGAGGAAATAAGTGGCTACAAAAAAAACTATTGCGAAAAGTTTGTAGCCACGGAAAGTATGCAGTAATGGTGGAAAGTCTGTAGTGGCAGAAAGTATGTAGTAGTGATGCAAGGTCACCCCAACAAGGGTTCTTGCTTAACAATTACACACAACACACGCGTTCACATAAACAAGATGTAAACAGGATGTCAGAAGCTGGCTTCTATTAATTCAAATCAATCAGTTACAATGCAAACTGCAAGGAATGTAAAACAACTAACTATGTCGGCCTTATCCTATTACAATACAGAAGTAACTGTGTGCTTTCTCAGTGTGTCGATCTTCACCCTCACCTAGTTTGCTACAGAACTCTAATCTATGGTTTGATCTCCCTGTGCTCGATAGATGTGTGACTGTCCTATCAAATCTACAAATCTTCTCTCGAGCTCTCCTTTGTGCTAACTCCAAAATGGAACTAAAACCCCTTCCTCTATGCCTGCGCACAACACATCTACCTTGCTTCTTTCTGCTATGCATCCCAAGGTCTACTCCGACTCACGAAAAAATATTCCTCTGTCCGTCGATCTCCCTGATCCTTCAGACATGCAGTTGTCAGCGTTGCTACTGTGTTGCACAACCTCCACCTGTGGAAACATCTGTCATGATCCCAACCACCTACAATAACTGCTAACAACTTCCTTAGCAACCCCAAACAGCTTCCAAGTACTCTTCTTGACTTCTGTGCATCCTTCTGACACTGCTACAGTAGTTGGTCTTATCACTGCCTTGAACATACTGTCTTCCATCAACCTTTGACATACCCGTCGGCTTCCTTTCGCATCTAAGGCTTCTCCAGTCTGCCCCTTGCTCCTCGCTTGGCTCATGCCCCAACCTGTTGATGCCGCGATTCAACAACATGTCGATTCACGACGCCTTCCGCTGCATGCTATCATCTGTGGACCTTTGACCTATCAACTCTTGACATTTTACATCTTTGTGTCAATCGCATATCGAATAATCCTGCTTGACTTATTGACTGCAACAACCAATCTTCTCTTCCACACTAGTGGTCGTCGGAACACCCTCTGGTCAGACTTCTCTGGTGAAAATGCTCCTGCCCCCGATGCTCCTGCATCAGACTACTCTTCGACTACTCTTCCTAGGCCCCGATGCTCCTGCATCAGACTTCCCAGGTGAAAAAGAACTTGACTGCTTCGTCAGTGTCCTGAACTCTTCTTCGACAATCCATGTCGCCTCCTGCAATTCATCATCTTTCCATCGCACTAAGTATTCTTTCTTTCACGAACTGCGCGTACACCCGACTTCGCATTCCTCTATTACTTTTGTGATTTCCTCCTTGTTTCGCTCTGGAATCTGCACTATCCAGTCAATGTTCGACACTTCTGCGCTTCATTTGCTTGAACCTTCTTCAAACTTGTACAGATCTGAGACATTGAACATTGGTGAAATGCTCAAGTCCTTCGGCATTTCCAACACATAAGCATTGTCCAAAAATCTTCTTCAGAATCTTACATGGTCCAATCTTCTCCAGCTTCAGCTTGTTATATGTTCTTGTCAAAAATCTATCCTTCCGCAAATGTGCATAGACTAAGTCTCCTTCGCTAAATTACTATAGCCTCTTCTTCCTATCGGCTCTCAAGTTGTATGTCGCATTACTCTTCTTTATGCGCTTTCACACATCTTCATGCACTTCTCTCATATGCTCTATGAATGATTCTGCATCTGCGCTTTTCCTGACTTCTGTTGGGAACTCGACCAAATTTACCACCCCATGTGGGCTCCATCCTTGAACAATCTGGAATGGGCTCAACCCTGTCGACCGACTCACGGAATTGTTGTATGCGAACTTTGCTTGCGCCAACACATTCTCCCATTGCTTGGGTCTGTCAGTTGTCAAACACCTCAGAAGGTTTCCCAAACTTCTATTCACCACCTCAGTCTATTCGTCTGTTTGTGGATGCTATGCTAAGCTAAACTGCAACCTCGTGTCCAATTTCTTCAATAGGGTTCTCTAGAAATGCCCCATAAACTTGGTATCTCTGTTCGATGTTATCCTCTTTGGTAACCCATGCAATCTAACTATTTCCTTGAAGAACAGTACAACAATGCATGTGGTGTCACTTGTCTTCCGACATAGAATAAGGTGTGCCATGTTCAAAAATCTGTCAACTACAACAAAGATTGAGATGCTTTCTTGCTGTGCCTTCGGCAATCCTAGCACAAAATCCATGCTCAGGTGCTCCCATGGGGTATTCGGTACAGGAAATGGTGCATACAACCCAGTTATCTGACTTCTTCCTTTTTCCAACTGGCAAACTTGACACTGTCGTACCCACTTACCGATAGTTGTTGTCATTCTTAACCAATAATACTTCTCTTCGACTAATGCCTTGGTCTTGTCGATGCCAAAATGACTTGCTAATCCGCCGCTATGCAACTCTCCAATTAGGTTCTTTGTTATGGATCATCTGGGAATACACAATTGTTGCCCCCTGAACATGTATCCTTATTGGATAAAATAATCCAAGTATGGAGTTCTGTCGACACTCCACGGTTCACGACAAGCCTCCCATGCTTTCGCAAAATCCTCGTCGCTCGCATACTCTGCTTTCACCAACTCTATTCCTATTGCCTGAACGGTCGTCGTGTTCAACAATGCAACTCTTCAACTCAGCGCATCGGCAACCTTATTCGACTAGATCAACTTATGTCACAACATGAAAGTATATCGTCATAGGAATTCAACCCATTTCATGTGTCGCTGATTCAACTTCGAATGAGTATTCAAGTACCTCAGCGCCTAGTGATATGTGTACAACACAAATTCCTTGGGAAACAAATATTACCTCCACTTCTTCAATGCTTGGACAATAGCATAAAATACTCTGTCATAGACCGAATATTTTCACTTTGCATCATCCAATTTCTCACTGAAGAATGCAATTGGTCGGCTCTCCTGGCTCAGCACTGCTCCAATTGTCATTCCACTCGCATCGCAATCGACCTAGAAACGTTTGTCGAAATCTGGGAGCGATAACACTGGGCTCTCAGTGACCTTTTCCTTCAACTTTTCGAAAGCTCACTGGGTAGCTTTTGTCCACTTGAACTCCCCTTTTCGTATGCACTCTGTCAAAGGTGCACAAATTCGATTGAATCCCAAGATGAAATTCCTGTAGAAACTAGCAAGTCCATGGAAACTCCATACTCCAGTTGCACTTGTCGGTTTCTACCAATCAAATATTACCTTTACCTTCTCTGGGTCCATCACTAACCCTTTACCCAAGATTACAAATCCCAAGTACACCAGTTCTTCCTTCATGAAGAAACACTTTTGCAGGTTCACCATCAACTTCTCTCCCTACAACTTTTTCAATACTTGTCGAATGTGTTCCAAGTGTTCTGTCTTGGTTTGACTGAAAATCAGAATGTTGTCTAGATAGACTATGAAAAAATTTCCCAAGAATAGCTTCAGTACTTAATTCATGAACCGCATGAATGTACTAGGTGCATTAGTCAATCCGAGTGGCATGACTAACCACTCATACAACCCTTCCTTCGTCTTGAATGTTGTCTTCCATTCATCTCCTTCTCTAACCCGAATCTGGTGATAGCCGCTTTTTAGGTCGATCTTTGTGAAGTATTGCACTCCACTCAAGCAATCTATTAAGTCATCCATTATTGGCAATGGAAACCGATACTTGATCGTGATCCCATTGATAGCTCTCGAGTATGTACACATCCTCCATTCTCCACACTTCTTCAGTGCTAATACCACTGGTACCACACATAGACTCAGAGTTTATCTTATCAATCCCTTGTCCAACAACTCCTGGACATGTCGATTTAGCTCCTGACCTTCTGTCGGAGTCATTCTATGGGGTGCCTTGTTTGGAAAACTCGATCTTGGAATCAAGTTGGTTTGATGCGATATGCTTTGCATCGGTGGCAATCCCATCGGGGCCTCGTCGACTACTATGCTCCGAAAATCGTCGAGCATACTTTCGACTTCGACCATAATGCTTTCCATTGTCGACCTATCGACACATGGCCCTTTGAGAATGATGGCAAAAAATCCCAACTGCTTTTCCTCTTCCGCGAGGAATTCTTTCGTTGAACACATCAACACTCGCTTCTCCCAAAAGTTGCTCTCGCCCTGCTTGCAGTGGGCTTGCCCCTCCTGCTTCGGCTTCAGAGTCGTCCACACACCATTCTTCCACACTGTGACTGTTTTGGCTCGACTATCATAGATCATCTTCTGATCATACTTCCATGGTATCCCTAAAAATAGATGACATGCATCCATTGGGATCACATCGCACAATACACTGTCCTCAAGCTTCCCAACCTTGAAGTTAATTAGGCACTGTCAGGTCACCTTCAAATGGTGTCCTTTCTGGAACCACGAGATCTTCTATGGGTTTGGGTGTTCCTGACACTTCAATCTCGCTTTGTCTATGACCTCTGTCGACACAAGATTATCCATATTGCCACCATCAACTATGGTCTTGCAATACCACTCACCAATCTACACCTTGGTTTGAATTATAGCCTTTCGTTGTGCCGAATCTTTCTCTTCACGTCAGTCATCCTAAACCAACGTCCTCCTAGTCATCATGGTGTGCTTCTTTCCTTTCCCACCTTCACTATTGTCAGATGTCGACTCTGCCCTCTTGTCGACTTGCACATCTCTTCGACGTCTGGGTTTCGACTCCTCTGCAACATGTAGGTTCTTTGGGAATTCGTCTGCCTTGTGTCTGACTCCTCGACACTTGTAACAAACTATTGTTGGTCCATCAACTCCTTTTATGTCGGATGGACCACTTCAAAAATACGCACCTCGATCGTAGTTCTCTCAACCGTCACGCCGGTTTTCTTGCACATTTTTCCTAGTCGATGTCCATTCTGCACGTCGGTTATCTTCGACGACTTCTTTTCTATATCCGCTACCCTGGCCTTTTGCGGAAACGATCTGTGCAACCTGACCTATCATCCTACCTATGGTCGATCCGTATTTCCTCGAAAGTTTCTCTTCTACATTCAAAGCTAACTCGTAGGCTTCACCGACTGCTCTGAATCCTGACATGCTCAACTCGTCTTGAATGGCATACTTCAGGCCATTTACATATCTTGCGACAGCTTCTTCGCCTTTGTCGGTCTTCCCCAACCTTATGACAATCTGTAGAACTCTTCCGTGTATTCCTTCACGGTCATCTCTTTCTGTTGAAAGTTCTGTAACTTCTATAACAAGCAAATCACATAGTCATTTGGCAAGAACTTCCCCTTCAACTTGGCGACCATCCTGTCCCAAGACTTGATTTTTCGCCTTTCCTTTATTGACTCTGCCAACCTGTACATTTTCCGACCACAATGAGGCATGACCCTTCAACCTCAGACATGCAGTCTTAATCCACCTGGGATCCTCGATCTGCTCTATGTCGATGTATTTCTCCATTTCTCTGAACTAGTCGATCAAGTCTTCTAGATCCAGGATTCCTGAGTAGGTACGTACATCTATCTTTGTATGACCTCTCATCTCTGACAGTAACTTGATCAATTTGTCTTTTGGTTCTTCTCCTGCGGCTTCTCGTGCTTCCACCTCTTCGACCTCCTCATCACTGTGGTCTAATGCATCAGGAATGCATCCATGCCTTTGGCATTATTTGATCACTATGACTTCATTAGTCAGACTTCACATTGTTCGCATGCATTCATCGAACATCTCACGATCAACTATGATATTTGCACCACACACTCTTCGTCCAACTCCTCGGACATTAATGCCTCTATGAGGCATTTTCAACCTTAGCTGAAACTCCCACTCGTCCAATCGCAATCGGACTTTCACAAATCATGTACAACTCTTCCCAACCACAACTGGAGCTATAAACACAATTGATGCTAGTTTCACTTCCAGCGGTGGTAACAACTGACGCTCTCCTGCTCACACGATGCTTCAACTCAATCGGACTCACTTCCGGGATCTGATACCAACCGACGCAAGGTCACCCCAACAAGGGTTCTTGCTTAATGATTACACACAACACATGCGTTCACATAAACAAGATGTAAACAGGATGTTAGAAGCTTTCTTCTATTACTTCAAATCAATCGGTTACAATGCAAATTGTAAGGAATGCAAAACAAATAACTATGCCGGCCTTATCCTATTACAATACATAAGTAACTATGTGATTTATTAGTGTGTGGATCTTCACCCTCTCCTAGTTCACTGCAGAACTCTGAACTATGGCTTGATCTCCCTGCGCTCGGCAGGTGTGTGACTGTCCTATCCAATCTACAAATATTCTCTCGAGCTCTCCTCTGCGCCAACTCCAAAATGGAACTAACTCCCCTTCCTCCATGCCTGTGCAAAAGCCTTCTACCCTGTTGCTCTCTACTACCCATCTCGAGGTCTAGTCCGACTCCCGAAACACTCTTCCTCTATCCTCCGATCTCCCTCATCCTGCAGACCTGTAGTTATTAGCGTCACTGCCGTGCTACATAACCTCCACCTGTGGCGACGTCTATCACAATTCCAACCACCTGCAATATCTGCTAATAAATTCCTTAGCAACCCCGAACAGTGGCCAAGTAATCTTCTTGACTTCTGCAGTTCCTTCTAACACTGCTACAATAGTTGGTCTTATCACAGCCTTGACCATACCGTCTTCCATCATCCTTCTACATACCCGTCGGCTTCCTTTCGCATCTAAGGCTTATCCAGTCTTCCCTTTCCTCCTCGCTTGGCTCATGCCCCAACTTGTCGATGCCAAGATTCGACAACATGTTGATTCACAACGCCTTCCACTGCACGCTGCCGTTTGTCGACCTCTGACCTGTCAATTCTTGACGTTTCACACCTTTGTGTCGATCGAATATCGAATGCTCCTGCTCAACTTAGACCGTGATAGCCAATATTCTCTTTTGAACCAGTGGTCGTCGGCACTTCCTCTGGTCGAAATTCACTAGTCATTCAACTTTGTCTACTCTTCATAGGCCCCAAAGCTCCTACATCAAGTAGCAGCGGAAAGTCTTAGCAACATAAATTCTGCTCAGTTGTGGAAAGTCTTCTCTGTTGCGGAAAGTCCATTCGGCTACGAAAAGTCTGTTTGGCTATAGAAATCCTATAGATTATAGTTCACAATTTTAGAACACGTGGACTACAGATCAGATCCAATCTCCACATGGAATGAGGTGGCAAATCAAGTCAAACATATGAGTTGGACAACGATTCATTGGTGGAATTGTTGGAAGAGGAACGGTTACAACATCCACCTCCCCATGGGAAAATAAAGAGATGCACATGAAAGAATAAAATAGGGACATTTTGAAGGAAAATAGTTCAGTTTTATCTCAACAAGGAAGTGTAGCGTGGGCTCTGCAGTTGGGGATGTAATTCATCATGTTTTAGCTCAATTCAACAATAGATAAAGGGGTCAACTCAAATTGCCATAGAAGTCTAAATTTCTAATTTGCAATTAAATTATGTTGTAAGAAAAGAACATAAAACAATTATTTTCTTTTTTTAATTGTATGTGGACTGATAAATTGAAATAAAGAAAGTATTATGCTGTTGTTCTGAATTTTCTGTTAGTTGAAAATAGTGATTCCGTTGCAATGTTAATTTCTATTTTTTGCTATTTATTTAAGAAAAGTATATAGTTGTGCATCTGATGGGCAGTGGAAATCTATAGCCCTATTTAAGTGAGTTTCAGGATACAAGACCGGGTCAAGTGGTATGAGAGTGGTTCCTTCCTTGATGGATTGCACTGTGTTCTGCTCATGTGAATAGGGTAAAACAAAATTCCCTAGTTGGTGGTTGTTCAGCAGTGGAATGCAAGAAAAGAGTTAGAATACAGTACCTAGAGTTGAGGATCGTTAATGTTGGTAATACATTTGCAACTTGGAGTGATTCCAGCATGAAGAAGAGGAGCAGGATGAGGAGGTTCAAGTAATCGAGAACTAGAAGATCCAAGGAGAAGGATAGAAGAGTTGGAAAATCATAGAAATTTATATGCTGAGATAGATTCAGAGCAAGAATAAGAATTAGAAGAAGAACATGAGGCTGAAGAGAGAGACCCAATGGTAAGATTGATTTCATATTTGAGTAATAGAGGTAGTGCAATGAATAAGGTTTCCTGTTATGATGGTAATCTGAAAGTTGATGTACTCATTGATTGGATTGGAGAACTTGAAAGATACTTTGAGTATGAAAATGTTCAGGATCCAAATAGAGTGATATTTTCAATTACGACGCTAAAAGGACATTAAATAATCATCTAGAAAAGATAAAAACTTGTAATAAGGTGGTCACTAAGATTAAGGAGAAATTTATGCCTATTGATTACCAACAAAATATATATAAGCAGGTGCAAAACTGCAAGCAAAGGGAGACATATGTTCATGAATCCACCAAAGAGTTCTTTAGACTATCACTTCGATCGAGCATTAAAGAACCAGAGTTTTAGTGGGTCGCATGGTATGTGAATGGATTAAAGTATTTGATTCAAGATGAAATGGACACTCAATATTTTTGTACTATTGACGAAGCCTATCAAGTTGCCTTGAAAGTGGAAGACGAGATTGATAGGAAGACACGACAAAAAGGTAGAGGAAGAGGAAAGACTGAGATTGCTTGAGACAATGAAAAAGAAGAAGAATCCACAAGTGGTTAGCATGGTGGAGGTGGAAACAGTGCTGGAAGAGGACGAGGAGGATTCAGAATAGGAAGAGAAAAGTATGTAATTACTTGTTATGGTTGTGGAGTAGAGGGACACAAGAAATATGAATGTCCAAAAAGACAAAATTTGCGGAGAAGAAGTGAAGCACAAACACAAGTTACACAAGCTGACGAAGCTACTACTTTTGGGGAAAATGTGATTGTACTTCAACAAGAGAAAGGAGATAATTTGATGTTTCAGAGGGTGCTACTCAAGCCTAAAAAGAAGGAAGTGGAAGAACCAGAACAAAGAAAGAAATTTTTCAAAACTAAATGTAAGGTCCAAGGAAAGTGTCGTAATTTAGTTATAGATGGTGGAAGTATAGAAAATTTGGTGTCCACTGAAGTTATGGAGAAGTTGAAACTTAAACTATTGGTCCACCCAAATCCTTACATAGTCTCATGGTTAAAAAGAGGGAATAATGTGACTATGACCGAACAATGCCTATTGAATTTTCAGATTGGAAGTCTTCAGGAACAAGTGTTATGTGATGTGGAGGAGATGGATGTGAGCCACATACTCCTTAGAACACCATGGTTGTTTGAAAGGTAGGTTTATCATGATTGTAGAGAAAATACATATGCATTCAGAAAAGATGGATAGTGGTATAAGCTTACACCGATACAGGAAAATACAGTGGAAACAACATAGACTTGTGGAGACACAGGCACTAGTAGCAGCATGATAATGCTTTGTCCATCTAAGGATTTTTTGCAAGAAGAAAGGAGGGAAAAATTTTGTTTGGCTATGATTCCAAAATAGATGAAAGAGGAAGTGAAACCAAACAACATACCTGCATAAATTAAATCCTTGTTAAATGAATTCAAGGAGATTGTTGTTGATGATTTACTGAAGGGGTTACCTCCCATGAGAAGTATCTCTCATCAAATTGACTGATGCTTGGATCAAAATTTCCCAACAATGCACCTTATAGGATGACTCCAGAAGAGAGTGAATATGTTAACAGACAAGTACATGAGCTACTAGATAGAGGACTGATTCGAGAAAGTTTGAGTCCATGTGCAGTACGATCAGTTTTGAATCCAAATAAAACGAGAGAAGGGAGAATGTGCACGGATTCACGAGTTGTTAATATGATTACTATCAAGTACCAGTTCCCTTTTCCAAGGATGGATGATCGTATGGATTGTTTAAGTGGGGCTGCATACTTCACAAAGATGGATTTGAAGAGTGGCTATCTTCAAATCCGGATAAGAGAAGGTGATGAGTGGAAGACTGGTTTTAAAAAAAAAGATGGACTATTTGAATGGTTGGTTATGCCATTTGGGCTAACGAATGCCCCTAGCAAATTCATGAAGCTTATGAATGAAGTCCTGAAACCATTCTTGGGTAAGTTTTTTGTTGTGTATTATGATGACATCTTAATTTTCAGCAGGAAAAAAGAAGATTCTTTGGAACATATAAGGCAAGTGTTGGAGTAGTTGAAGGAGGAAAAGTTATTGATCAATTTGAAGAAATGTACATTTATACAGACAAAATTAGTATACACGGGATTGGTGATTTCCAAGGAAGGCTTGAAAATAGACCCTGAAAAGGTGAAGGCTATTTTGGATTGGCCAACACCTCAGTCTACTTTTGAGGTGAGACGTTTTCATGGATTGGCAAGTTTCTACAGGAAATTCATCCGAAATTTTAGTCAGATTTGTAGACCCCTTACTGAGTGCATGAATAAGGGGAATTTCAAATGGACCATAACAATAATGAAGGAATTTCCATATATGAAAAAGAAGGTGACAAAAAAACCAGTTTTGGCACTTCTAGATTTTGATAAGGTGTTTCAAGTGGAATGTGATGCAAGCGGGACAACAATTGGGGAAGTTTTTAAGTCAAGAAGGAAGACTGATATAATTCTTCTATGAAAAGTTGAATGAGGCTAAGAAAAAGTATTATGTGTATGACCAAGAATTTTATGCTATAATGCAGGCTTTAAAAAAGTGGAGGAACTATTTTGTACGTAAAGAATTTGTCATGATTACTTACCACAAGGCACTGTAATATATCAATAGTCAAGGTAAGTTAAATTAGAGACACTCTAAATGGGTTGAATTTATGCAAAGTTTTTCATTTGTATTGAAACATAGGTTTGGAAAGTCAAATAAGGTTGTAGATGCTTTGAGTAGGAGATTAATGTTGCTTAACACTTTGTCCATGGAAGTTGTGAGTTTAGAAAGTATGAAGGAGTTATATGAGGAAGATACAGATTTTAGAGAAGCATGGAGAGCTTGCAAGGCACCATGGAATGTGGATAGAGCAATGTTCTTGGATTATCACCTCCAAGAATAATTATTGTCTAAGATTCAACAGCTATGCATTCCTTGAGGTTCGATGAGGTTGAATCTTATTAAGGAGCTACACGATGTAGGATTGGGAGGAAATTTTGGTATGGATAAGACCACAATGTTGGTAAGGGAATGATATTTTTGGCCTAACATAAACAAGGATGTCAAGAAATTTGTTGAGTGTTGTAGAGTATGCCAACGTGCTAAAGGTAAAGGTCAAAACATGGGACTATATACTCCATTTCCAATACCCAAGAAGCCTTTGGAATATGTGACCATGGATTTTGTCTTGGGGCTTCCTAGGACACAAAGGAAGCATGATTCCGTGATAGTTGTGGTGGATCGGATTTCAAAAAATGGCATATTTCATAGCATCAAAAAATACAAGTGATGCTACTAAAGTGGGTTACCTATTCTTTAAAGAAGTTGCAAGACTTCATGGTTTTCTAAGAAGCATTACTTCAGACAGAGATACATGATTTCTTGGTCACTTTTAGAGGATGCTCTGGAAGAAAATGGGATTGAAACTGTTGTATATTTCATCCTATAACCCACATATAGATGGGAAAAATGAAGAAGTGAACAAAAGTCTTGGAAGTATGCTAAGGAATTTAAGTGGAAAAAATCGCATCCAGTGGGATGTGGTCCTGGCACAAGTTGAGTTTTACAATAATGATTCAGTGAATAGATCAACTAGTAAGAGTCCTTTGAAGATTGTTTAGGGAAGATCCTTGAAGGGAGTTGTAGACTTAATAAAGTTAACATATTTGGGAGAAATAAAGAGTGTTTAGGCAAGTGATTTCATAGGAAAACATATAGGAAATGCAAGAGCAGTTGAAACAGAGGCTGCAACAAAGAAATGTTGAGTATAAAAAAAGGGAAGATATGAAAATAAGAATGAAAGTTTTCGAAGAAGGTGAACTGGTAATGACATATTTGAGAAATGAAAGATTTCCCAGGGGTACTTACAGTAAACTGAAGTACAAAAAGATAGGCCCATGCAGGATTTTAAGAAAAAATTCCGAAAATGCATACAGGCTAGAATTGACAGGGAACTTGGATATCTCTCCCATATTCAATGTGGCTGACTTATATGAGTTCCATGAAGGTGAAAAAAGTGATGATATGGAAGAAACAACTACCGATTAAAACTATTGAAGAAATGGAAGATATTTTGGCCACAAGGGTTGGGAGGAAGACCTACCAAAGGGACTATATGGAATATTTAATCAAAAAGAAAAAACAGAGCACTTGAAGATGTGTCATGGGATTCTGAGCAGGAGTTAACCCATATACAATGTTCTTCTACGTCTGAAGAAATCACCAAATGAGCTAGAATTTCATGTTTTTCTTACCAAGGGTATCTGATGCAGGAGCATCCTTGGGTTTGGGCAATCAACATCACCCTCCCAAAAAAAATATTTAGTTTGGTTAATAGTTGTAGGAATAAATAACTGGCTACAAAAAAAAGCTATTGAGGAAAGTCTATTGTGGAAGAAAGTATGCGGCATCGTCGAAAAGTTTGTAGCAGCGGAAAGTATGCAGTAGCGGCGAAGATTCCGCTCAGCTGCGGAAAGTCCACTCAGGTGTGAAAAGTCGGTTCGAATGCGAAAAGTCTGTTTGGCTGTGGAAAGTTGTTTGAGCTATGGAAAGTCTATTCGGCTGGAAAAATCCTGCAGATTACAGTTCACAGTTTCAGAACACGCAGACTATAGATCAGAGAAAATATCCACATAGAAATAGGTGTCAAATCAAGGAAAAAATATGATTTGGACAATGATTCATTAGTGGAATTGTTGGAAGAGGAACAGTTGCAACCATCCACCTCCCCATGGGAAAATAAAGAGACGCACAGGAAATAATAAAACAAGGAAATTTCAAAGGAAAACAATTCAGTTTTATCTCACCAAGGAAGTGCAACGTGGGCTCTATAATTGGTGATGAAATTCATCCTATTTTAGCTCAATTCAACAACAGATAAAGGGGTCAGTTCAGATCTCCACAGAAGGCTAAATTTCTGATTTGCAATTAAATTTTGTTGTAAGCAAAGAACATAAAACTCTTATTTTTTGTTTGTAATTGTATGTGAACTGATAAATTGAAATAAATAAAGTATTATATACTACTATTCTGAATTTTCTGTTAGTTGAAATTAGTGATTCTGCTGCAATTTTAATTTCTTTTTTCTGCTATTTATTTAAGAAAAGTGTATCGCTATGCATCTGATGGGAAGTAAAAATCTATATCCATATTTAAGTGAGTTCCACACTACATGGCTGGATCATAGTAGCACAAAGATAACAAAATATTTAGGAAATGTCCAATACCTATCCAATACCCTATTTCAGAATGGAACTTGTGAGCTTTTTTCTTATTTCAATAACATTGATTTCTTCTTAAATATAGATAAAATAAAAAGATAATTTTGATTTTTGAGATTGAGGTTAATGACCTTCTTATATTATATTAATTTACCTTTTGCCTATATTTTTATAAAACCGCAATTTATCCTTAAATCTAGATGTGATAGTATTTTTATGATACCAATAATCTAGAGAGTGACCTCCAACTGTATTCTCCAATTAATTATCCAAGCCTCCACTTCTTTACTCCATCCCCTCTTAAGTTTTATGTGACTTTTAAAGAAATCTTAAGAAATCTATTGTCTTTCATTTAGTTGTCTTATTTCTATACTCTAGGTATCTAATAATAATTATATTCTCAATGGGGGAGGATTGGATTTTATGATTATAGGATAGGAGATCATTTCTATTAATTTAAACATTATAATTAACAAAACTTGTTTGGATTTGTTGGGTCTTCAGGTTTTTTTATAAATCCCACAACACTAAACTTCACATGCAGATAAAATGGTCATAGTTATGAAAGTCCAAAAGAGGAGTCTCTTTTTCTTTCCCACAACCGTATGTCTCCGAATATATGTAGTTACTTTCAAGACTAAAATAGCCTTACTACCCTTCACTTATGATCTTCTCAATGCCATAGATCTAGTGATACAGGTCATATCAAAAATATTTGTAGGGAGTAACTCCCTCTAAGTTGTTATTGGCATACACAAAATTAGCATAACTCATACTTTTGGATTTGACTATCGTACCATTTATTTTCTTGTTGTTCACTAACATACATATGCTAACATAAATCCTTGAGAACTAATAGTTTATTATTGAGAATATAGAAATGCCTCACCATAAGAATAATATTGCCCATATAAAGAATAAAGAGACGACTATTCAAATTAAACTAGTGCTAGCAAAGCCAACTTCTTTCAATAATACCTCTCACTTTCTAGTGTAAACGCCAAAAATTATGGGGAACAGGGGACACATTTGCTTAACTCCCATATTACAATTATTTTCTTTCTTTAAACCCTTAGTGTTCTTATCATATAAATAAGATTCACTCACAATATCAATGCAACAAATCTAGCTAGAAATAAACCATTAGCTCTTCTATTTTATTCCTAAAATTATATCTAGTCACCCTATCAAAATATTTCCTAAAGTCAAAGAAATAAAAAAGATTTATTATTATTATTATGGAATTCCTTAATCATAATCCTAAGTATAACTAGATAATCTTTGGTTGAATGATAACTTCTATAAGTGACTTATACTTTGAAACATTTTTCATGACTTTCTAACTATATGATTTTCTTCTTTTTCAAAATAATTTAATATAACTTGGTAGAAAATGGGAAAACCATAGTATTCATCTAATTTGAGAGGTTACATTTATCCTTGATTTTAAAATATGTACAATGAAGCTATAATTCCATTGAAAAGAGAGTCAATTTTACTTTCAAATTAAATATTTTGTAACTGTGAGAGATAAGGACCTATCATTTAATTTATAGGCTTTATGTTTCTGTAATGTCCCCATTCAAATAATTGTATAGTAAGACAATCCCATCAATCCTACTAGTTTCCTAGGTTGGATGGGCACATGTGGAATTGTAATAAGGAAGCTAATAAATGATGTTTAGAAATTAGAAGGGTTCAAGTATTTAATAAATATGGTGAATAAATAAATTCAAGAGAAATTCTAGGTGGCAAGTGGTTTTGGAGACATATGGAGGGTGTGGGACCCACACTAGCTTGATTTTTCAATGACACATGGCATTTCTCTCTTGCCAATTCGAATTCATGGGAAGGTGAACACTCTTGGGTGAGTTGGTAAGTCATAACACATGGCATTGAGCATCTTAGGTCGAATTGGGATGGAATGGTAACCTCTATGGAAGATAAAGAGTCAAATTGGAAGTTTGTGGACACTTGGGCTAGATTCCCTAGCCCCTATGACACCAATGATGGAGAATCTATGACAACTATGACAAATTGCAGACCTGAACTCTGACATCTAACCATTATGACATGCCAGCCCCAAAAATAGGCTCAAGGAAGGCGCCCATGGGAGTGGAAGAAGCCAAAGAGACTCAAATTCGAATTTGGGAGAAGATGGAAGGTTGGAACTAGGAGACAAGTGGCAAATGTGGAATATTTCCTAAGTGGAAATCTCTTGAAGCTATTGAGAGAATTTCGACCCTTAAAAGGATAATGTTGGTTATAAAATGTGGAAATCAAGTATGAGAATGGATTTTGATGATTTGAGAAAAATTGCATTTGTGAAGAGAGAGCTAGTGGATGACTAGTTTCTTGCCTTAGCCAATTTCGAGGGTGAAAGATTCCCATCCAAGTTGGTGTTTGGAGAGGACACTAAGGTCTTTCATGGAGATTTAATGGAGTTTTATTTGTAGGTACCAGCTACAGGGAAGCTTGTGGTTTTGTTTAGTGCAGCACCATCTCTCAACCATCTCTAGTTTTGAAGGCATATTCATGCTCCTTGAGGGAGGATGTTTTTGGTGAGATATTGTGCTTCTTGGGAGAGTTTATATTGATGTATTTCTGATTGTAATAGAATTACATACTATTTTCTTCACCTTAAGGAAGTCTCAGGTCGAAATACCATGTGGTTGTGTGTAAAAATGAAGATTAATGAGCAAACAATGTCCATTTCCCCACTACATTGATGTATGCCATTATAATGATGATGATTTCGAATAAAGGAATGTTTCTATGATATATTTGTGATGAATGGACTGGCATTAATGTGTATTACAAGTTTCATATTTAGTACTTGAGCATTGAAGTCATTATACTTAGTTTATTTGCATTTGAAGAAGATTTGGTGCCATTTCCCCAAGGGTCGAATTAGTGATTTTTGTTGTTGTTTGGGAGAGGGTTGGAACAGACCTTATAACTAATGAATGATGCATTTGGGACCTTAATAACATCCCTTAAAAATCCCATACCTATTTTCATAAATTTCAGTGGGTTTGGAGGCATTTGGGAAGCTCTTTTTAGTACTTACCCCATGGGAATTTGAACCCCAAATTACTAGTAAAATTGTATACTTGAACCAGAACTTAAGAGAGTTTGCAGAGGTCTTTTGGTGGCCATATATCATATCTGAACATCATATTTAATTCCTAATATCATTAATACACCTTCCCTAAAGATTTGGGACCATTTGGACCAAAATTGGGACCTAGGCATCAAAACTAGTCAAAGGTCAAAATTGGGGAAAAAGTGGAAAATCGAGCATTTTCTTAAAATTTTAAAAAAGAGACATTACAGTTTCCACATCTTTGATATATCTATTTCTCGTAAAAGAAAAACCTCTCACTTTATACTAAAGGTTTGGTAATTTTTTTATAAGATATTAATTGTCAAAACCCAAAATTTTCGAAAAATTTAAATTTTTTTAAAATAGCAAGTAATGTTAATAAATGCAGTCCTTGATCTGTTTGTTTAGTTGAGTGATCATAAATATGTCTAAATGATCTGTTGTTATACTTAGATTTTGATATGAGTTTCTTTACCATTGCTGATTGTTTTCTGTTCTTCAATCACAAGGGGGAATTACCATGACAGACTGGGCTTACTTAGCTTCTGAGCTAATGCAACAGGTTTCTTTCCCTTTACAGATATACAGGTAAGTTCGGGTAACTTCAATTAAATCGTTCAAGTGTTATAAGTCAATTAGCTATACCAAAGCATTCAGTAAAAAGGTCTAACCCTATTATCAAACTTTAAAAAGGTAGCTTTCATCCTATGACCTCCTTCTGATCTTATTGTTATAGAATTAGAACTACTAGAGAGTATGATAGCTATGTTTTCTTGAGAACAAATGGATTAACTAACTCTATGAGTATTTGTTCTTGTAATGCAATTGTACTTCATTTCTAGCACTGTAAAATACAACGGGGTGACCATACCCATTTCATTTTTTACTCATTCATAATTATTGTATCAAGTGCTTCAAGACTGAATTTGGACGATATCAATATTGCATGGTTTAAAAGAATGTAAGGCAACATTTTCATTATATAAAATAGCAAGGTTCATGGTATTATCCTAATGTTTTGAATGTTAAAAGGATAACAAGTGAACTATGGTTTTGCAATCAATATATATAACCATGCGATAAATCGGTTTACCGAAGCTATGATATTTAATTGGCAAAATGATGGAAATTTCATCGGCGTCTTAGACACTATTGACAATTGCATGTCTTTATTGATTGTAGGGTGAATGTGAATGTTTACAATACAAGGTTCGAAGGCTTTGTTTTCATCATGAAATAATGGCAAGTTTAAATATGGTGTCACAACCCTTATGGAATATCCAATTCATAATATTAATCACCTCTGCTATGATTTTGTTTATTCCCATTATGGTTTTGTTTTGAAAAGCAAATCATTGGGAATCTTGTTGTAAAACTTTAGAGCCTCGACCCACTTGCATGAAAATTATTTGGGTGCTACGTGGTGGCTTCAGGACCAAGTGTTGGTGATATATAATGTTGACTATACCCTACATCGTCATTTCTCCTTTGCCTTCGGGCTGGTCGCTCTGTGAAACCTCCTGGTTTGAGTTTTTGGTTGAGGCGCTGTTGGTAACAGCTCCCATGCTGCTACAGTTCTTTATGCTTGTCCAAAGTATCGTTGAAGCTCATTATAATTTTGCTGTTGGCAACTGTAGCTTGTTAAGAGTCTAGGGTTTATACTTTTGTTATCCAAAGTAACCCTGTCACAGCGTGACCATAACTCTCAGCTTGGTTTTATCAAATCTTCCATCGTGGAAGATATCCATTGCTTTCGCCAGCTTAGTCACTTGGTGGCAAGGGTGGGGTTTTTACACATATTGTGTTCGTGGTTATCAGGACATGTACTGAATTTGCAGCCTCCTTCAATGCTGGTAAGCTACTGTATTTCTCCTTCACATTTGTAGTTATAAGAAATTGTTTTCATATGAAATAAAGTTTTTAACTGATACCACTCCGTCTTTGCATGTCCTGGCTCCACTTACGTCATGGGTGGCACAAGCTTCAGCAAGAGGTGTTTCCGGGCAAGCCCGGTTCTTACCATGGCATTTTTCCTCCTTGTGGTTTGTTTGGGCGGTAGGGTTTGGACTATGAAGGGACGATTCTGTGACTCTCTCCGTTCTGTTCGGTCTTCTATCTTCCTGATACCGACAGATCTTGACAGGTTTAACCCTGTGACATGAATGGAATGTTATGGCTGTAGTCAAATGTAATTTATTTGTCTTCCTTTAGGTATTAGGGTTTTCTTACAGAAGATTTACTGTATAAAAGAGGAAGAGAACAATGGCTGTGAGCCTGTTCTGTAGATGAGGTTAAGGCCTCAGGGTTTTATGTTTTGTTACAATACTTTTAAATGATTCAGGGTTTATCACCCAGGGTTTCGAAATTGAATTTAATGTAAAGTGTTTCATGTACAATGGGCTTACTTATCGCATGCGTTTTCTTTGTCCTATGCTTCATACAGTAGTAATGGAATTTTTAAGTGTTTAAACCACTTATACAGTAGATTTGTAACTCGTCTGTAGGTGAAATCGTTGTCTTAATTCTTAATGTTTATTTTTACTTGTTAATCTGTAGAGATAGGGTTCCAACTGAATCTTACAGTTGTGATGTAGTTTAATTGTTCTTTCTGTCACTTCGATTTAGACTCTGTTGTTATTTAAGAGTAAATGGAAAAATGATATTTTTATACTGTTGAGCATGATAACTGAACTAGATTACTGTTCTGCTATTTCTTTGGTTTTAAAATAATAACTAAGTTTTTATGATTAAGACTCTATCGAAGATTGAGAGTCAAGTGAAAGAGATTACGATAATATGTAAGCTCGATATTGAGCTATGTACAAAACTGCTAACTCTACTGTGTTAAAATAATAGCTAGGTTATTTAAACTGTTGGTAATTCCATGTAATAATTTTCTGTTAGGGTTTCTGTACAATTGATTTGTTTAAATGCTTATTATGTCATTATGATTATGACTCTGTCGGTACTAAGAGTGAAGTGAAGGATATAAGCATAAAGTTTTGAGCTCGATAATGAGCTAATACTATTTTGCTGTCTCTTTGTTTTTAAAACAGTAACTAGGTTATTGAACCATGTTAAATTCTTGTGATAACTTCCTGCTAGGGTTTTGCTCATGTATTTAATTGTTAAACAAAGACTTGTTAAAAATTAATTAGGGTTTGTACCCTTATATAGAGACTTAACTACGACTACAAACTCTTGCAAATACTGTCAGCCATAATATAAATATTGTAATGTTTAAGATTATATTTACTATTGTCTTCTATGACTGTTTGTTAAATCTTGAAAAACACAGAGCATAAATATCTTATTCGTAACCCTAACTTAACTATTCAACCATTATAACTAAACTAGGTTTATAATTACAATAATAACCTATTGTTTAAATTACTACTGTTATATGGAATGCATTAACGCTACCTTATCAATAATGTAATAATGATATTAAAGAACGCTGAAAACTCAATAACTCTACCAAATCTATCTACTGCCATTCTGAGATACTAACATTACTAACTAATTACTCTTCAAACATATAGAAATAAACACAACATACATTCATTCCTATTTAATAAACATACAGAAATAGATGGCAGAACCTGTTTAAGCTGTGGACAACAACAGCAATGGGAGGCTGTTCCTCCCTACCAACTCCTGGAGAGTGCCCAGACAACACTTCTCGGGACCCCCGAGCTTGCTCTGGTCTCCCTGGCTGGAACTAGGTGCAGCAAAGTAATTCTCTCAGCCAAAACAACTATAATGGAACCAAGTTACTGCAGCATTCCTCTCAAACAACTTCCTTACTGTATATTTCCCTCTTCCTCAATGGGACTCCTGAATAACATTCACCTGAATGTATTCTCCCTCCAGAACAATTCGAACCCCCAGCTCAGTTCATTGAGTACTATTTAAAAGATTGCCTAGGTCTTTGTTGGGTTAACTGTCATTAATGAGCCACCTGCTCTGATTCCACTTCCTTGGGGAATCATGACCCCAAATATAGGGAAGTTGCCACCTGCAACTTAGGAAGTGTTTGAGGATGTTGCCACTTGTCATTTGCCTTTCCACCTAGTTCCATCCACCAGTTTGGCCAGTAACCTCTTTTCAACAGCTCTCCCATGCTTTTGTCTCCATAATTTATTTATTAATAATAAAATATTCTGAATTACATTCCATTTCTAGTGACTCTGCTGAGTCATCAATTCCTACTTAGCATTAAATTTAACATAATGTCTCAGGAATATAATGAAATAATTACATAATTTTTACAAAATTGGGGTATGTGACATTAATTTCACTTTTTTATTACATTGTTACATGATACATATTAATTTCTTTTAAAAAATATTGAAATTTGGGAAATTAAAGATAAACATTAAAATATTTTTAAAAAATTATTAAATATAGTTCAATAGGACTCACTCCATTAATTTCAGTACGAAGACATTGGAATTAACTATAAAGCTACACAATTTCTCCCGCTCAAAAAGGTGTTGGATTGATGGATGGATACTCACTTTATTTTAATACTCTATAAATGAAAAATCCACACACAAAGGTAGCTAAATTTTGATTTAGTCTACCCTAACTTCGTAATTTTTTCCAAATGATTGCATAGAGTTCTCGTATATTAATCGATCTTGATATCAATTGTTTATAATTTTTCCATCATTCAAATAATTTGGCACTAGCCAAAATACTCTAGTGGGTTTAGAATGGGATAGAGACTCAAAATTGGAATAATTTAATTCAAAAGGACTTGCTTTGACATGTCAACATTGAAGATAATGTTTGCTTAATTTAATTCAAAAGGACTTGCTTTGACATGTCACCATTGAAGATAATGTTTGCTTGGAATCATAAATAATAGGTTAGGGTCTCACTCTAACTTGCTTTCCTCTAAGAGTTAATCATACATTTTGTAAGGCCATATTTTTTAATAGGGTTGAATAAGTTAGTGTTCAAAAATCAATGCAAAAATGTTCTCTTTATTAAATAATACCCATTATGAAGTTTTATTTTGACCATGTCAAGTAGTTAGGGTTTTTTATATTTGTAGCCTATTTAAAAAAGTACAACACTATGAAGAGTTTTGTGAAGAGTTATTGTCACAAAGTTGTTCTCAAGTTAATGGTTTCCCGACCATAAGAGCCTTTTGAACATTGCTTCCCATAATAACAAAGATATTTTCCTCCTATATTATCTTATCATTATCTCATATTTCAAGTTATGTTCTAGATATTTCTAGTTTACTGCATCCTAATCTTGTTATATTTTATGTGATTCTCAAGTTTTAGAGGTAAAGAACAACACGAGCAGTATCAGAGCCAAGTTCTCGAGCCAAGATGCCTCTAATATTTGATATAAAAAATTTAGGCTAGAGATGTGTTTCAGTATCTTAAAATAACCACAGAGATCTGTCGTTCAACATATAAACCTACAACTGGGCAATAATACTTCCAATGAATACGGTTGGTACATGGTCACATTGTACCCTCATTTGGTGCAATTCTTGGACACCATTGTAACTCATGTTGGTATACATTTGAGTAGCTCATCATTAGACAACACCTTCAAATGAAATCACTTCCATGTACCCTTGGGTATATCGAAAGTCCCCCTAGGTCACCTAAAACAAGGCAGTGGTCATCTTGTTGTTATAGTGACACTGAGCATAGCACTCGGGAAGCAACTCTCACATATGTGTGTAGCCAGTTAGTATGGCTAAGGGCATAGTTTCCCCTCCTTAGTTAGAACGCTAAAATATTGGAGCAAGTAATACTGTTGGACCCCACACATATATAAGAGTTATAATCCATGACAATCACTTGCCTTCGGAATCCTAGAAAAACAAAAAACCCTTATATGTACATCCCATTTGTGATATTTCTTCATTCTATCAGAGCAACAATCAAATATATTGGAGGAAGACACATGAAATTCCTACTTCCTTGAATCTCATAGGAGTTTGACAATTCTGTTAGTGTAGTGGCATTCAAGCAACAGTAATTATCACACCTAAAAAGGTTGGGACGGTCCAAAAAAACTCTTATTTGTTACATGCCATATTGGAAGCCTTTCGTTGTGCTGATCATTTTGATATATATCTCTCATATAAATGTTTTAGGGTGTTCCTAAAAACCCTTATTTGTGACCTATCTCAATAAACTACTACTAATCGTTCGGTATATATCTCCCACAAACTTGTTTTGGTAGACCCAACACCTTTTCCTTTGTATTTCCTACATTTTTTCTCCCATGCTACACAATTGAAACTAGGCTAAAACATAGATAATACCAACCAAAATCCATCCCAACCGAATATTAATCCACCCACTTCACCTCTCAACCTTGAAACCCTGCCCTTTACCATTATGAAAATTTACCTACGGATGACCAACCAACAAGATGAGCTCACTAACCATGAATTTATGCTAAATTCTATTACTCAACATTCTTGAGATCACTAACCACAAATTTATGCTAAATTCTATTGCTCAACATTGTGAATATGATCCACCATTCAACACACAAACCCATGAAGCTATGGCCATTGAAGACCGATGCTCTCACTCTATTCTTAGAAAACAATTCTTCCTCCTTTGAAGATAAAACATCGTGGCACCTCTTTCATGTAAAAATTTGACCATTCAACACACAAACCCATGAAGCTATGGCCATTGAAGACCGATGCTCTCACTCTATTCCTAGAAAACAATTCTTCCTCCTTTGAAGATAAAACTTCGTGGCACCTCTTTCTAAATAATGATATGTGAAAAATTGATGGTTCTTACCTTGTTGTTTGCATCACTCAAATGGAAAATTAATTTTCTTTCCATGGCATTGAAGATGATCTCCAAAAGTTGAAAATTGGAGTTTTATAATTAGATTCTAAATGATGACAGTGGTGTCAATGTTACTAAAAATCTTAGAAATCTTATATAAGTGTTATGTCCCTTACATCAATTTTATGAAGATCCTTCGTGAGTGATTTGATCATGCCACTCATTATTTGGGTCTATTGACAAATTGGCATTGTTCCGAACTACTTTAGAGCATTTGAGAAGTTGACCGTATGCAACGAGGGCCTTTTTGAATTTTTTAAAGATTGTTTTATAAGTGGCCTTAAAAGAGGAAATTCTTGCACATGTCACGAAATGACACCGGTTACATTCGTTTGAGTCTGATTACATTGGAATTGACTACAGATACACAATTTTCCATGAAAAAAAAGTGGTGGATTGACGGATGGATATCCACTTTATTGAAATGGATATATAGTATATACAAACAAAATTCACCGACAAAATCAGCTGATTATGCAGCCGATCGAACATACTTTTGGCTAGACTGACGTATCAGGACATCCTTCAGATGATAAGCATAGAAATTGCGAAGAATTTGGTACACTTGCGTGTGGTTCCTTCACAGCTGCTGAGGTGGGATTCAAATTGGATAGAGACACGGAACTGGAATTGGTCAAGTAAGTATAGAAATTGCGAAGAATTTGGTACACTTACCTGTGGTCTCTGCAATGCTGCTGAGGTGGGATTGAAATTGGATAGAGAATCGGCATTGGAATTGGTCAAGTAGCATATTCTTGAAGACAAATGCACTTGCTGCTCCACGTTCACACTGAAAACCCAGTTCCCTCGGAGCCCAATATAACAGGCACTACAGAATTTCATACTTCGCCTAAATCGTAAATCGCAGGAACATGTCTAGTAGATCGTAGGGTGTACTGGAGGGAGAGATAGATAGAGAAAACCATAGTAGCATAATTTGAGTACGAATAATATTGAAAAAATACTTAATGAAAAAATTTAGCACGAATAAAATACGAAGTAGACTGCTTATATATAATATTTTTTAATACAGTGTTCAAAAATATACTCTAAATGTAGATAGACATTTATAGAATAAAATCAAATATATTTAAAAAACAAAAAAAATATAATTTCAACAACCTGCCATAAAAAAACAAAAAAAATATAATTTCAACAACCTGCCATATGGCAAGAGTGACGGCAACTAGTTATTAATAATTATTTTAATAAGAAAGTATAAAGAGAATGGTATTTATGTTTTATAGTGTTTAAGTTTGTTTTTTTTTTAATTGGTTTTCAAACTCTAATTTTCCATTACTAATACTTACACCCAATGCAAACTCGAATTTGTTCTCAATTTCCGTACGTGAAATGCCAATAAGGCCGAATTATGCTACTATGGAGAAAACAAGTAATGAAAATTCTTAACTTCACAAAAAAAAAAACTTTGCGAAATACTTTACTTTGCATAGGCTTCGCACTTCATGCAAATTACTTTTGCATAACTTCTTTTAACTTTACGAAGGTTAACTGTGCACAAGTTACCTTCTCATTCCTATTTAGCTGCTCAGAGATGAGTTTTACTTTAAACTTTCATTTCTTGATAAACAGAGCCAAAACTCCAAAATTCTATATATTAAAATAACAGGAATGAAATACATATATATACCAGAGCAAAACAATTACCGGTTATCTAAAGTCTGGTATAACAGTTACATCTATTAACTAGCCTACAAACCGACGGATTAGTTAATAGTCCCCCCTTAATCCAAAGGTACATCTGACATGCCTAGTAACATTCTGAATTTTTCAAACTTTTCACGTCCAATGCTTTGGTAAATATATCAGCGATTTGCTTTGAAGTAGGACAATGTGTCAGATGAATGGTTTTGGCCTCAAGATGATGCCGAATCAAATGATATTTGGTATTGATATGTTTGGTTCGATCATGGAACTTAGTATTCTTGGCCAATTGAATTGCAGAAGTATTATCAACAAAGAGGGGCGTTGAAGTCTTATGTTTCTCCTGCAAATCTTCAAGAATTTTCCAAAGCCAAATTATTTCTTTTGTGTCTTGAGTAGCCGCAACATATTCGGCTTCAATTGTAGAATCAGCAGGAACTGATTGCTTTCGTGATCTCCAAGTGACGGCTGCTGATCCAAGATTCATCAAATAACGTGAAGTAGACACCCCATGCTCTTTATCTCCATCAAAATATGAATCTGAATAACCAGTAAGATGAAAGTCTGAAACTTTAGAGTATTTGATGCCAAATGACTGAGTGCCTTTTAAATATTTGAGCACTCGTTTTGCTGCGATCCAATGACCTTCACAAGGTTGATGCATAAACCTGGAAAGTATTCCTACAGCAAAAGTTATGTCGGGATGAGTAGTAGTAAGATAAATCAAGCTTCCAACAAGTTGCATGTACTTTGTTGGATCTTCAGATGCACTGCCTTCTTGTGAACTAAGCTTTTGATTATGCTCCATTGGAGTAGAAACAGGATTACAATCCAACATCCCAAATTTACTCAACAGATCTCCAATATACTTCTTCTGAGAAATAAATATATACTTGGGTTTTTGATCTACTTCAATTCCTAAATAATAATGAAGTAATCCCAAATCCGTCATGTCAAAAACCTTTTGCAGCTCCTTTTTAATAAAGTCTATATAATCATCATTATTTCCTGTGATAAGCAAATCTTCAACATAGACTACTAGATATACAACTGATCGCCCAACTTTCTTCACAAATAAAGTTGCATCATCTAGATTGAAATGCTTATAATTCAATTTGAGAACATGTTCAGTTAACTTCTCATACCATGCTCGGGGTGCTTGTTTCAAACCATATAAAGACTTCACCAATTTACATATCTTCTGTTCTTTTCCTTTAATAGAAAAACCTTCCGACTGAAACATATAGACATCTTCTTTTAGATCTCCATTTAAAAATGCAGTTTTTACATCCATATGATGTATTTTCCATCCATTTTTAGCTGCAAGAAAAAACAAAATTCTAATAGTGCCCCATTTTGCAGTAGGAGCAAATGTTTCTGTGTAATCAATACCTTCTTTTTTAGCATACCCCTTTGCTACAAGTCTTGCCTTGTATTTGTCAAGTGAGCCATCAGCCTCATATTTAGTTTTATAAACCCACTTAGACCCAATTGGTTTTAATGCCAATAGGAGGATCCACTAACCTCCAAGTGCCATTTTTAATAAGAGCATCATATTCTTTCTGCATTGCATCTTTCCATTCATTACAACTAGCAGCTTCTTCAAAAGAAGCAGGCTCATTAACACCAACAAAAAAATTTAAATTAAATTCATCAAACCTTTTTGGAATTGTTTTTTGTTCGTGTTGATCTACGAACTGATTGATGTGGTGATGGCTGAATAGTTTCTTCAATTTCTAATTTTGTATTATTGCCAATTATTTTCCCTTCTACATAACCATTATTATCAACTAATTTGTCTTCGTTCTCAGGTGTTGAAACATAAGGAAAATTAATTGAAGGGAAATCCACTGACTGATCAAGAATCTGAATCCCCCCTTTAGGATGTGGAAGATCATTATCCCATTCATAATAAAACTTCTTGGAAGAGAATTTATTCAAATGATTGAGTTGTCTATCAATAGTAGAAGCATCTTTAGCTAATTCAAGAAAAACTACATCTCTTGAAACAATAAATTTCTTGTTCTCCTCATCATACAATCTGTAAGCTCTGGAAGTATTAGAATATCCCCAAAAAATACATTTGCGGCTCTTGGCACCCAATTTGTTACGTTGTTGTGTCGGAATCGAGGCAAAGCAAGGAGAACCAAAAACTCTAAAATGTTGAACAACAAGAAGCCGATTATACCACATTTCATAAGGAGACTTATTATTGATAGTAGTAGAAGGACACCGATTACGAATATAGACTGCACAAAGTACTGCTTCTCCCCAAAACATCAACTTGACATTTTGAAAAAACATCATAGACCTTACCATATTAAGCAAAGTTCTGTTCATGCATTCTACCACACCATTTTGTTGTTGGGAATAAGGAATGGTTGTTTGATGTTTAATACCATTATCTTGTAAGTACTTTTCAAAATCATTAGATGTGTATTCGCCACCATTATCTGAACGAAGAGTGCCAATATTAAGTTGAGTTTCATTTGTAATCCACAAATAAAAATTCTTAAAAGTTGCAAAAACTTGCGATTTCTCTTTCAACAAGTAAACCCAACACATCCTGGTGTAATCATCAATAAATGTTAGCAGATATTTATTACCATTGGAAGATGGAATAGGCATGGGCCCACATAAATCTGAATGTATAAGTCCTAACTTCCTGGAAGCTCTAGAAGTAGACTTATGAAAAGGTTGTTTATAATGCTTGCCTAAAATACAAGCATTACATGAAGACAATTTTCATGGAACAGTAGGAAGCCCTTGTATACCGTGTGGTTTCATAATTATGATACTATTATAATTAATATGACCAAAACGAGCATGCCACAATAAGCTAGAAGATAGAGTATCACTATGCTGAGACAAAAGAGCTGAGTCGGATAAAAAAGATGATGTCCCTTTTAGTTTTAAGAGTTTGTCTCCTTCAACACCAATCATAACAATCACATCATCAGATGTTCTTCGTATCTCAATTATACTATCAAACATATGTATAGAATGCGCTTGCTGCCTAACTTGTATGAGAGACATCAAATTTCTTTTTAATTGAGGAATATAAAGAACATCATGAAAAATATAATCAGCAAGTCCAGGTAACTTAATCCAAATAGTACCAATACTAGAGGGCTTCAACTGTGACTTATCAGCAAAATAAATTATACCATCAATATGATCACTAAATGTCTCAAAACAATCTCTTTTGAAGGTCAAATGACATGTGGCTCCAATATCTAAAATCCAAGTATCTTCCCACGAAGCAAAAGAACTGCTAAAAACTTCATTAATACTAAGATTAAAATGTGCAACTATATAGTGAGCGGATTCAGGTGGTTTTCCTTTGTCTGGAGGTTGTTGTTCTTTCTTCTCATTAATCTTTTCCCAAGGAGCATGACAATAACTTGCAGTATGACCAAGTTTTCCACATCTGTAACACTTAATAGATTGCCTATCATTCTGAACATATTTTTGTTATTTGTCATCTTGATGATGACCCCCCCTGCCTCTAAATGTTCTCCTACCACAATCTCTGCTACTATGGTCAAGTCTAATAGACTCCCCTCTATGCGAGACACAAAGTCTCAACAGTGAAACTAGAAAGAGACTCTTTCTTCCCAAAAGCTTTCTCTCTTTCAGCAATTTTCTCAACAAGCATTTCAAAAGTCATAGCTTTCATTTGTCCACTAGACTGAAGTGATTCTAAATAATGAGTATAGGTAGGATATAGGGCTTTAATAAATGCAGTAAGTTGAATGTCAACTTTTAAACCAGTTGCATCAATATCATGAAAAATAGCTCTAATCTCAGAAGCAAGTTTCATTGGATCATTATATTTTAATTATAAGTTAAATAACTTCATCAACAATTGTATGATCTCAAGCTCAGAATGTGAGTCATACAAATCCTTTAGTTTCTTTAATGCTTCCCACGCACTTTTGCTAGAAACTAGATGTCTACTTACTTCTTCACTTACAGAGGCAGTGATCAAGGCATAAGCCTTCTTGTCTTTGCTTTTCCATAATGCTAACTCTTTGGTATCAGTAGGTGGTACTGGTGGTAATGATAATATTTCTTCTCCATCTTTCTTATCTTCTAAATTCTCATTTTCACAAATTCCATCCCACATATCATTAAAAATAAGGGTATCTTTAACTTTACGAAACCATTCCTGATAATTTTCTTTTCCAGAAAAAATAACTCCAACAATTGTAATTAGAGAATGCATTTTAATTTTCCGTAGCTACACAGCCTTACCCAATAAATTATGTGATTCAGATTTTAGAAAATTCCCAAAATTTATGTCTCCTCTGACCCAGAACGCAGGCTCTCTTCAATACATCTCCTACACGCACTCGGACTCTCTTTACGCAGAATCTCCACTTGCTGGCTGGCTCTGTTGCTTGCTGGTTGCACACTCGCACACTCTTCAACACAACAGTCTCTGCTTGCTCTCTTCACGATTCAATGCTTCTGCACATAAATGGAGTTTTCTACACATACGGATATGGTCGCTCTGATACCACTGATAAACAGAGCCAAAAATCCAAAATTATATATATTAAAATAACAGGAATGAAATACATATATATACCAGAGCAAAACAGTTACTGGTTATCTAAAGTCTGGTATAACAGTTACATCTATTAACTAGCCTACAAACCGTAGCCTAAGAAACCGACGGATTAGTTAACACTTCTTACACAGCGCTTGGGCTCTTGAAACACTTCACGGGTTTTCACTTCTTCTCTTATTTCTATTCTTTCATCTCTAACCTAATCTTCTGTGAGTGATTTTCATTTATACACAAACTTGATTTTGGCTTCTCCTCGAAGCTATAGGGTTTCATTAAACACTGCAATAAATTTCTACCTAAGAATTCTTGATATGCAGAATACTAAAGCGGTCACATATTATATACGCTATCAGCTCAGTAATTACAATATTTCCAACAGTTAAATCAATCCTAGTACTATCATCTATATATATTCTATATCTGGTTTTTAGTATATATTCTTGTGGCGACAGTCGGATTCTATATATTCTATATCTTGGTTTCACTATATATTGTTGTAGCTGCATTCAGATGGAGTCCAGTATGGGCTTAATCATGCTGGTATTACTCATTATTCTTCCAATACAATGCAATGTGAATGCAATGCTAGAGTTGGCCCTCAAAACAACATGCATGGGTTTGCCGCAATAAAACAAAAGGCTATGGATATTTTTGATCTTACGCAAGTGATTCCCAGCAATCAGAATATTGGTGGTGCTAAGGAAGGTGATGTGTAATCAAAGAGCTTTGTGTTCTCCTTCAATTCGCTTGTCGAAGGGTCGCCTATGCCCCCATCTGGCCCTTCTAAAGGCCACAATTGATACGGTACGGTACTTGAACTTGGAGATTTTCTTTTTCCAATTGCTCTTAGAAATAATACGTTATTGTGGTACTGTAAATAACAGAAATAAAGGCTTAAAAGAAAGACACGACTCTGGTTAGAAAGTCGGTGGTTTTCCATATCATCATGGAAAACGGCCCTCCAGACACATCATGGCAGTGGAACTCAATATTAGTAGTTATAGCGATAATTATTGTGATGCCGACGGGCTGTGTTTCATCCCATGGCAAAACTGGTAAAATCTTGGTGGTGAAGTTGGCATTTTTTTGGCCTCTCGAGATTTGAGATGCAGTGCTAGTGAATTCCAATAAGGCCAAGAGTAGGGGATCAGTCTCTAGGTATTAGCATTAACTGTAGCACGACATGCAAAAGGAGGCATAGCGTTCTGATCTCCACATCTTTGTAAGATACATTGATAGCTATATTACAAAACGTTCTTGACATAAATTGCAGCATGAGGTTGTAATATCCTGATTTTGACCCCATTGCATCAAAATGTAAATGATGTAATATTGTTATAAAATCATGGTGAGGAGCTCAAGGCCAAGGACCCGCCATTGATTTAGTGATGCATATGGTTTACATGCTAGCCAAGCACATTGGAATTGCAAATATTATGTAAATATGCATTTTAATAAAATACCCACAACTAGCTATGCAATGCAACAATAGATGGGGCATGATCTTACAAGGAATTGGGAGGGAAAACATTCAAACCCTTGAGCCAATCAAGTCAAGCCAAGTGTTAATGAGAGAACCCTTCAAACCCTCAACTACCCATTTTGACGTTTGTACCCAATCATTCATTCTCCCAAGAGTTGCTTGAGGTAGTTAATGCCTTGGGGAATGGGAAGTATGGCTGTCCAAATTCGAGTATGGGCAAACCACCCTTCATGGAAAAACGTTTTTTTTTTGCTTCTGGGCAAGAAAACAACCATGAATTGCTCCCCAAGCCATAACCCATCAAGCAGTTTTGCTCTACCACGAGTTTGGAGCTACGTGGGCATTTTTCTCCATGGATTTCCTGTGTTTTCCGTCATCTTTCAAGCTAGGAAGGGCATTTTTGCTTTGGTTACCAGTGGGGAAGAGAATGAATCGATTTGGGGGTTTCCTAGAGGTTGTTTTGGCCATTGGAATGCCCATAATCTGTGGGATAAATCGTTTTCCTCCATGTGGTCGAATTGCCCTTTCTCACAGTCCGTTTTTGGTGTGCCCACGATTTGGGAAAGACCATGGCCATCATTTTTGTAAATCCCATTGCTGAAAATGTGTATCCATGCCCAGTTCTTGAGTTTGTTGTGTGTAAGAGAATGTTGGGGTTGAGATGGGTATCCATTACTTTGGCTGTGTATGAGTTGGAATGTCCCCTTTCCTTGTAAGAATCATGCCCATCTCGAAGGTGGCAATTGTGTTGAGAGAATTGATTAACACAACTGGCCTACGGATGGGTGGAACGTTGCAGCGACATGGCTAGTTGTTTGGGACAATTGCACAATGAAGACAAGTAATCTCTATGTGTATTTACTTCTGCAATGTATAATTTAATGATTATTTTGATATGCTGGATGAGCATGAATTATGTGTGGATGTTGTTTTGATTCCGTTGTGCATACTTGTTTGTTTTGCATCTACACACTCTTGTTTTTAATTGCTGTGAAGTAAATGAGCGGGCTTCATTTGTGTAAAAACCCCAGATTGGCATCATATTCCCTTCCAGGAATTGGGTCCACGGGAGGGACTGTGACAGAGGTTCGAGGCATAGAAGTGAAAAGCTTTGGGAACTTTTAAGTGTGAAAAGGACTTGTAAATTTATGAAGGATCGAAACCTAAGAATATCGAAGCCTTCTGCATGGCCTAGCTATAGGTTTTCTTCTGCAATTACTGGTAAAGCTTCCTAACAATTTTAGAAGGATTAGAAATACAGGGGTGAAAACTGCTCGAGTTAACAGCACCAGGCCCATGCGATGGGAAGGGAACGACGACTATGTTAAAATGGGAAGAAATTGCCTAAATTTTCCTTGTTTTTTCATTTCCACGGCTCCACTTTGGCATCTATGTAGTATTTGAACTTTGAACCTGCCATTGTCGAAACTCTTCATTTGGAACTTACCTTCATTTAACTGCTTAAGCGGAATTGCTTTTATAAATAATTCTGATTTTTATTTTATTGAAGTTGTTTTGGGGCTACTTTGCAGTGTTAAAATAATTAGCTACCGTCTGTTCTAACCGTTTTAAAGAAGTTTGAATAAATTGATAGATATCCAAGCGATTTTGCAATTGGGCAAGGTTCGTTCATTTTAGAAAGTAATTTTGTGCAATTGGGCAAGGTTATGTTCATTTTAGAAAGTAATTTTGACTGACTGCTACCTTTTATGCTTTCAAGAGAAACTCTTTTGTTTTTCGGGCCATAACTCAAGGCCTTTTACCTGTGTATATAAGTCATATTCAAAGGAACTGCTTTATTATATAGATCTTTATGCAGAACTTAAGGACTTTTATATAGATCTTTATCCAGAACTTATGGCCTTTTACCTGCGTAGAAGATGGTACTAAAACTAAGCATTTTGACCACAATGCACTCATCTTGTTTCTATTCTTTCTTATGATGATAGTAAGCAGGAGGTTCATAAAGAGCGATCGCCACATATAACTGCTCAAACTTTTACTTTCGGTAAGCTTGTTGTAGCTACTAAGAACTTATTTTCATAGCAAGAGGATGTAAAATTGGTGGAGGTGTTGAAGTGTGAATAGCCATGTAGATCGCTTGGAGTTATTTTTTTATCTTGTTACAACTGCTAATAATTGTGAAACTCAATGAGAAAATCATATGACTATTTTGAAGCTCCTTAGTGAAGAAGGATTTGACTTATTTTGGGCAAACTGAACTTTAAAGGCCGTTGTATATATTGAAGTTTTATTTCTCCTGAGATATTAAAGAAAGATGCTAGTGTCAAAGGTGAGGCCATACTAATTCATCTTATCACAATTTTAAGTGAACCTGCTCGTGTTATCGGGAATGAATAAGCTAAGCCAGAAGGAATACAGAGGAAGGAAAATACTTGTCTATGATTTGTCCTAAAATTTCATTTTAAAGTTGCAAAGTCTTTAATTGGTATTTAATTTTCTCAACATCCCTCTTTGGGTGGAGACTGTTTGTATCTTCACTGCTCCCATCTTCTTAACAAATGCAGCTTGGGAAACATATCTCTTGATGAAGGAAATTAAAGGCATAAGCGCGGGCTTCACTACAGTTTCCATATTGCGAATCACTACAGTTTCCATATTGTGAAGAATGAGTTAAGGAAGTGGCAGAATAATATTGTTGTACCAAAAAGAGAGACAAATGGCAGAGTACACTTTGAGTCATAGATTAAGTACCTGGCAGTTTTAGGATTTCAAGAGGTCCATCTTAGATTTGAAGGAAACTTTTGAGGAATCAGGATGAATGCAGATTTTGTGAATTTATTCTTTTATTTATAATTTTATTTCAAATCTCAGATTTCAGGAAATGAAAAAAGATATATAATTTTATACTAAGATAAATTAATACAAATTTATTATTACAAGGGGAATTTTTTTTTAAGTATTTATAAAATGTAATATTAAGATAAATTATTGATAATCTCATTTTCATTGATTATAATTGAAAATCTTTACAAAAGTGAGAATTAAATTAAGATAGATATACTTAATGTTCAGAAAAAATGTATTAAAAAAAAAGATGAGATGACACGATTTTTCATGAAAAATGATATATAATTTTATAATAAGATAAGTTAGTACAAATTTATTATTCTAAGGAGGATTATTTTCTTAAAGTATTTATGAAATGTAATATTAAGATAAATTTATATTTTTTTTTTTTTTTAACAGAAACCGAAGACAAAATGGGAGCTTCATCCTAAGCTCAGAAATTTGCTAAGAATGTGCAGACAAAACTTGTTCCACTTCATACCTATCAATTTCCCAATTTGACTTCCTAGAAAATTCAAAAACATGAGAGGGATAAACCCTTACAAACTGTCTATTTAGTAGTACACAAAAAAAACATAGAACAAAGAGAAACAAAGCATCAATCCTAAAGCCCATGCATAACCTGAACTTGTTGTTGCACTGAAGCTTCATCCTTTGGCAGGGTATATTCGTGTGGATACTCCTGACAGTAGCTGCACTGGGTAATTTTGGCCATTTCTTAGCACTTCATCCTTTATTACATCCACAGTACTCATGAGATCGAACAAATTTCTCTCTAGGTCGTTGATGCATGAGTGCTGATAAGCAAGCTATTGGTAAATATACCCCATGTCCTCAGTAGTCTCCTTGTTCGCCTTGAGACAAGCATAAGTGACATCGAAGACCTTTCTGAGGTTCATCTTGAAATCCTCTACACTGGCTTTTAGGTATGACATGGCCTCCCTAATTCCAAACATGATTCCAAAATGCCGATGACTTCCTGCAATCTGCTCACATTGGTAATCTTCCTCGCGAATCATGGGATGTAGCGACAGACCGCTCGAACTATTCCCAATCTGTTGTAACTCAGGACCGCCATACCTCGTCTCATCCTCCTTCAATGCAAACCTAATGCAAGACATGTTGTTCATGCGTGAGCCAGAAGTGGGCAAGTCTTTGGACAAGACTTCCCATAAATGAAAATGTTGAGTATCCACGGGAGGCCACGTGCTATGAGGACAAGCTCCACGCGTCCCCTCCTTCCTTGGAGGGATCTTCCCAATGAGACATAAATTCGTGGGGGTAGAACAATGTAAGATAGGACTTTGGATCCTAGGGGATTGGAGTGTGTTTGTGAAGACCATCCTCATACACTACTTCTTCTAAACCTAGCTTAACTCCCTTGTTCGCCATGTGGTCCGCTAATCTATTGTTTTCTCGGAGGATGTGGAGGTAATTTACCTCGTGTGAAGAGTTGAGTAAGCCAATTCTTTGATGAATCCTTCTGCACCATGGAGATCCTTTGGTCTAACCATTCCTCATTTTTTGTATGACCTATCTTGAGTCACCAAAGACTAAGAGCTTATGGATCTTTAACTTGGTAATTTCCATGCCCTGGAGTAAAGCGAGCCATTCAACAACATTGTTGGATCTCTCTCCTAATCCCCAGGTTATTTTGACAGAATATAATTGAAAATCTTTACAAAAGTGGGAATTAAATTAAGATAGATATACTTAATGTTAATGTATTAAAATAAGTTTATGAATAAGTTAAATTATTTATTTATTGAATAAATATAAAATAATAAAATAAATTAATACAAATTTATTTATTTCTCCATTTAAATTGATCCATAAACTTATCAAGACTTTGTCACCTCTCTTTTTAGATAGAATGTATGCACATGTCTTACTAATTGAGCTAACCCTAAATTAATAGAAATTTATTATTTTAAAAAGAATTAAAATATTTTAAAATATTTATTAAATTTAAGATTAAAATAAATTTACATTGATAAAGTCATTCACTTATAAAATATATTTCGATATGGTCTCATAAACCAAAGTTGAACTAAGTGAACTTTAATCACCATCATCATTAATTAAAATATTGAAAGTATTTACAAAAGTAAAACTTAAATTAAGATACCTAAAAAAACCTATTAAAATAAAATGAAATGAACCCGTTCTGTTCGTTTGAGTCCGAGTGCATTGATATTGACTATAGGATACACAAATTTCCATGAAAAAAATGCTGGATTGACGGATGGGTCTCCACTTTATTGAAATACATATATACAAACAAAATTCACCCACCAACTCAGCTGATTTTGCAGTCGATTCGAACGGACAGACTGACGTATCAAGATATCCTTCAGAAAAGGTAAGTATAAAAATTGCTACACTATTTTTCCTTTGTGCGAAGAATTTGGTGCACTTGCGTCTGGTTTCTGCACAGCTGCTGAGGTGGTATTGAAATTGAAATTGGATAGAGACTCGGAATTGGAATTTGTCAATTTGTCCAGTAGCGTATGGGTCAAGACAAATCCACTTCCTCTTCCATGTTCACATTGAAAACCGAGTTCCCTCGGAACACAATATAAGAGGCGGTGGCGACAGTCAGATTCTATATATTATTGTTGTAGCTGCATTGAGACGGAGTCCAGTATGGGCTTCATTATGCTGCTATTGCTCATTATTCTTCCAATACAATGCAATGCCAGAATTGGCCCTCACAACAGCATGGACGGGTTTGGCGCAAAAGAAGAAAAGGCTATGGATATGTGTGACCTTAAGCAAGTTATTCCCAGCAATCCGAATAATGGTGGTGCCATGGCAGGTGTTGTGCAATCAAAGAGCTATGTCTTCTCCTTCAGATCTCTTGTCAAAGGGTCCCCTACGCCCCCATCTGGCCCTTCTAAAGGCCACAATTGATACGGTAGGGTACTTGAAGATAGGAGACTTTTTTTGTCAATTGATCTTAGAAATAAGAGTATCTAAGTGGGTTTAATGTTTAAGAACATGTGTTATCTATGTGAGGGTCACAAATTCAAAATCGGTAGGAGTAGGGTTGCTAATTGACCCCTTGTTGTGACAAGGCTCCATAGGTACCTTTGATAGAAGTTGCTTGAAAAGTTACTGTTCCCATGGCTAAAAAAATTGATATTAAAAATAATAAGTTAATGTAGTACTGTAAATAACACAAATCAATACTGAAAGCTTGACCTATTCTAGTTAGAAAATCGGTGGCTTTCCATATATAACGCTTTTACGTTCATAATTATTTGGATTTCTTATTATAGATTTTGTTCTCATCATGTTGTTATTATAAATTTTTTAACTTTGTTATAAATTTTGTTTTTATTATGTTGTGTATGTTTTTTTAATCTCTTTTAAGTTTATAAAAACTTAGTTATTTCAATTATTTTGATTTCCTATTGCTATATATATTTTGTTTTTATTATGTTTGATTATGTTTTTATCATATTATTTATTGTTATAGTTTTTTGTTTTTATGTGTTGTGGTTTTCATAAATGAGGCTCTTTAAACACTATTATGTTTTGATGTTTTGTTTTTATTATTATGTTTGATAATGTTTTTACCATGTTAATAATAAATTTGTGTTTTTATGGTTTTTTTTTATAAAGGAGATTCTTTAAACCTTGCTCGTCATAATTCTAACACTAAAGAGATAGTGAATGAAAATGGTCTTTTCATTCATGAAACTCTTTATTATGAGGAAATAAAATGGTTTTTGTTATGTTGTTTATGGTTTTGTATATATATAAAATTATTTAACATTTATTCTATTTTTTATAGTTTATTTATATGTATTTTTTGGATTAATTATATTATTGAGATATTGAGATCTGTTTAGTTTTTAGTAATTGTTTATTTGATGGAAAATTTTAGTGTTCTTATTATTGTATCAAGAGTAGTGAGGTGTTTTCCTTTCTTTATAGGGAGAGATGTTGTTACGATAAGTTACTAAAAATATAAAAAATAAGTAGTTAAAAAATTAGCATCCCTTCATAGTGGACGTTAATCATCAGCATCATCATTATCAAATTTTTTTTCTAAAATTAATCAAATAACAATCAAATATAAATAATAAATTAATATTAAATATTAATAATAGCAAAAATGTTATTAACATCGATAGTTTTTATAATGAATACTTCAGCTGTTTGTTTGGAGCTGAATCTAATGCTAAGTGAAATATTGAAAATGGGTTACACCATGTCATTTTCATTTTTGTTGCCCATCATTTTCCAAAGGCGTTAAAAGCTTGGTTTTATATTGGTTTATTTTATTAAATAAATTATTTAAGTTTTTAAATTTTATTAAAATTATTATTTTTTATTTAATATATAAATATTATATTCATTTTAATTAAGAATAAAAATGTTAGATACAAACCAGATTTAATAATTATTATTGTTATTTTGTTTTCAGTTTTGTAAAATATTATAATAGATTAGTATAAAAAGTCATATATTACATTTTATTTAATTCCAATTGTAAAATTTAATATAGATTGGTTTTGTAATTCTATTTTTCTTTTTTTGTTTTAATACATTTTATTTAATTGTGAATTAACATAGACCATTTTATAGGAATTTATGAATTATTCAAATGAACAAAATGCATCATTTACAAGTAAAGATTAATCTTACCTACCAAATAACATGCTTCACTTTCTACTTTCCACAAGTTAAGAGATATGGTCCCCATTAGGGTCACATTGTTGTGTTTTGATAATTTAGGATTCATTTTCAAATTCAACATTGTGAATTACCATTTGTTATGTTGTACTTGATGTAGATTTGTTAGCATAAGAATTTCCTATAAAAAAATTTCTTCCTTCAATCTTAACTCTCAAGTAACAAGCTCCGCTTTCCACTCTCCACAAGCTACTAAATATGGTCCCCATTATGGTCACATTTTTGTGTTTTAATAATTTTGGGATTCTTTTTCAAAGTAAATGTTATGAATTACAATTTGTTGTGTTGTACTTGATGTAGACTTGTTAGCTTAAGATTTTTTTATAAAAAAAAACTTCTTTCATGCTACATTGAGAGACACTTTTTACAACCCAAGTGGTTGGGATGTGTCATGTTTGTAACACTTGTAGGCTTGCAAAACAAATGTAAAAAATATAAATAAAGATTCACAATTAAAAAAGAAGATGTATTAATTTAGACAAAGATAAATACAATTAGGAAATACATCCATATTAACTTTTACATCTAAATATTAAAGAAATCATAACATGTGTTTCCATTAGTTAGCTCAATATAATATTTTACAAAATGAAAAATAAAATAATAATAATAGTGCTTGAAAATAATAATATTAAAGAAATCATACCATGTGTTTCCATTAGTTAGCTCAATATAATATTTTACAAAATGAAAAATAAAGTAATAATAATAGTTCTTGACAATAATAATGTGAATTTGATGTATGCATGAGAATAATTAGGTCAAAAGTTAATAAATTAAATATAAAAAGTGACCTAAGTAAAATAATAAAAAATAAACAACTAAAAGGAGGAAATGCTAAAAAAAATCCTTTAAAATGCAAACTTATGGAAATGTTTGTATTTCAATGGAGTGATCTCGTTTGGCACTTGGTAGTGGGATTGGTGCCTAAATCTCAATCATGGTAAAACTTGGATTTAATATGTTTTATTATTTGTGAATTTTCTAATTCTTTGAACCACAACTAAGCCAATGGAACCCAATTTATTTCAAGTTTGATATTTCTTACCATCCATACCCATCCCTATGTTTTAAAATACCTTTTCAATGTTAAAAAAATAGATCCACAATTGATTCATGTGGTTTGTTTAAGTAGACTATAGATCAATACCTAAAAATCTCTCTTCTTGGATCATAACTAAGGAAATGGTATGGATTCCATGTCCATAAAACATGAGAACGCCAGGTGATTCAAATCGAATTCGAGAACAACCCTTTTGTCATCGAAACATGTAGTTGAGTTACCGTCTATGATCTTAAATCGATACATCTAACAATATATAGCTTTTTGGTTCTCTCTTACCATTAATAAAGAAGTAACACAAAAAAGTATTATTATCCTTAATCTATCTTTTAGTCTTATATGTGGACCACACTTTTATTACTTCTCTTTCACAAAACCCTCATCCCACATAGTTTCCTTGCTTGCAAGCCAATTTCACCACAATTCCATAATATATGAGGATTATGAGCAAACAATTCTATAATATATAAGGATTATGAGACTTGCAAGAGTTTTATCCACATACACTACACAAATTCTAAAAAAACATATGAAACAATTGAATATATGAGGCATATTCTTTTTCCTCTACCTAAATGCTCAACTATTTCGACTGTCAAACGTAGATTCCCTTTTCAATTCCATTCCACTATGAATTGCCCGTGAATGTATATTTTAATGATTAAGGATTCCTTTAGCATATGTGTGCTAAATTTGTCTTTAGTTTAAGGAATTGGAGACCACGAACTAGTTTTTCTATGTATCTACATTGATTCATTATTTGAAACTCCTCATTTTCTGTTACTTGAATCTTACTAGAGTGGACGGTCTCCTTCATGTCTTATTGTGTCCTTTCACTTAGTAATTAAGGGTGTTGTAGGAAATATTGTCACACATTTGTGGATTTTCTCTTGATACATAATCATTATTTTTGATATCCTAGAATTCTTCTTCCATGTCCGATATTGAGAAGCTTCTCTTAATCAATGTTCTCTTTGTAGCACAAACCCCACAATTGCCATGAAAAAAATTATAAGAATTCTTAGGTGGAAATGTTGTAGAAGGTTGTGATACCTCTTATATGTTCACATACTTCATTCGTAATTTGTTACATTGTAGAGGCTTTACCCTCTTAAGAGTTTGTCTTCCTTGCAAAAATTCATAATTATAATAGTGCTTGAGAATGTGAAGATAATTGAGGTAGATAATTCATATTAAAAATTACAAGACAATATTGTTGGATGAATTGTTATTATTTAGGTTAATAAAATCTTGTAAATACAAAAAAAATGTATTAAAAAAAAAAATAACAATAAACATTGATGCAAAATATAAAATATAGCTAATTTTTGTTTTGCATAAAAGTAAAAAATTCAAAAACATAATTTAAACTTTTTCTTTATTATAAAAATTCAGAAAAGAAACGAAATGTAACTAATTTTCATTTGGTATAAAAGTGACCAATTCTAAATTATACAAATTCAAAAACATAATTTAGTCTTTTGCATTCATTAAAATAATTTAGTATTATTATATTTGAAGAAGGCATTTGCTCATTATTTATTTAAACAATTTATTGTATGGATTGATTCATGGTGTTATCATGTGCTCGGATAAATTTATTTGTTGGATATTTGGATTAAAATGTTTTTATCATGTTTATGGGATAAATTAAACTTATTTGAATGTGAACTTTTACGAAAACCTTATCTAAATTGTAATAATATTTTTCAATTTCTATTTAAGACTTACTTATTAGTAATGAGAATGGATAACTTACATTGTTTTAAAGTTTTGCAGGAGTCATGGAGAAAGCATTTCCACAAAATTCATTTAGTTCATCATCCATTGTAGATGTGGTGCTTACAAAGTTTGGACGGGGTGGATATTATTTTGATATACATTATAGATCTAACGTTTCTTTGGGTTGTAGAAATGGGAATATATCTAATTTTAGATGAATATCTAAGATGATATCTTGTGATTTGACACTTGGCAAAATGTATAAATATTAAATTTAGTTATGTATATAAAATCATATCTATATTTAAATGTGAAATTTTAAACATCATAATTTATTTCATGAATAATGATACATGCCATATTTTTATATAAACTTCATATAATTAACATACTATCTTATATTTATAATAATTTCATGTCCATGTAATGAAAGAAACTTATTGGTATTACAAAGATACATACATTTATTACCATCAACATTTTTAATTCAATAAATGTGTGAGAACTCTTTCAAAGTTAAGTATTCTTCCAACACGTCTCCTAATGCATTGTAGATTACATATGTAGTTACTCGCACCCAATGTTTTTATGGTATAACAAATTTTATTTATATAAAAGTGATCATCGAAATGTATATAAAAGGTTTTTCAACCATAAGTGTAAATATGTACACGCATTTTAATAAAAAATTGATTTTTTAGATTTATTTTATAATTTAATGATGATGATTAACGTTTAATGAAATTAATTTTGTTTTATTAAATCTTAAGAAGGTTATTACTTGGTTTGAATTAAACTTTTATTCCTATGCTCAAAAAGCTTGGTAAGAAGCTTTCCAAGTTTACTATACTTTTGGTTAGTTAAGAAGTTAGCAAGGTTTGTACTCTAACAAATACTATGAAACTCATATTTAATGTGGGTGTGCATATATGTAAAAAAAAATTTAAACATATGGAAAAGAAAATTTAAATATATGGAAAAGAAAGAGTGAAGATATGTAAATAATTTAAATAATTAGTAATTAAATATATATTGATTTTATTTTTATTAAATTTTTTTAATAATTTATAAATTAAATATAAATTTGTTGAATAATTAGTAATTAAATATACATTATCTTTATTTTTGTTATGGATTTATAAGAATTTTAAAAATTAAATATATTTTTATTGATTAAAAAAATTCAAATTATTATTTTTTTTAATTTTTTTATATAGATTTTTTTCCATATTTAATTTTTTTTATTAACTTAAAAAAAACATAGTTTTATAAGATTATAAAATTACATTGTGCACTGTTTTATTGGGTCAGTCTATGATAAGAATTCAACAAGTTAAATTAAATAGGAGTATTCAAAAGATTGTGTGTATAAGCATCACACATAACCTCTCACGAAAAGCTTTTAGTCCTTTTTTTGTGTTCACACAAAGATTAATGCTACTTCGAAAACCACAACTAAAATCAGATTGTATAAAACTAGTATAGATCCATCTTAAACCATGATCTATTAAGCACCGAGAAGGATCCAACTCGAGGTGTAATTTTTTCTTGATGTGTAAAAAATTTAAGATTTAAAAATTAAAAGAATAGTCATGATGATTCGATTAGCATAATATATATTTAATATCATTAAAACACATGTAAACATTTTCTAGATGATATGCTTTTTTTTTATTTTTTTATTTTATTATTATTTAAAAATGTCACATTACATCACATCACATCACAAAATATCCCCCATACTGGGTTGTAAGCACTTCGCTGCACTCGGTGCAATGTACATTCATCCAATTATACGTATATAAAAGTACAATTTATAGTCTTCCAGAAATCAAAACCCCTTGAAAACTAAACTAATGCAAAAGGCACCAAAACCAAAAAACATGTGCTATAAAGTTTCAAGAAACCTTCAGATATATACTATAAGGTACCTAGATCAAACTCAGTTATTATGTCTTTAGAATGAATCCACCAATTCCAAAGTCTTAGAGTGAGTAACAAACCCTCCTTTGAAAGTAGATAACCTGTTCTTATCATATCTTTGAAGAGATGATGGAAGGAGTTGTTCTGGAAAGTACCTAACAAATAGGTCATCGACTTGGGCCCTACCAATTCCTACTCTACAAGAAATCCAAAGTTAGGGATGAGTTATTGATGGCTAAATACATGAAAATTATGCTCACTAATGGGCATTTGAACTTATAGACACATTTATGCTACCATTTTATCAACTGAGGGCCCTCTTCTTCCCTTAATACCTTATATTCTAACTTTGAAGAGTAGGCTCCACCAAAAAGGTTCCTTTACCAAATAATTTTGTCATCAATGTCCCTAATTCTTACACATGATTCTGCTATAAAGGGACATATAGTTATCCCACATTACCTTCTCCCCATCTTTAAATCCTGGAAGAGTTGCACTATACCATTCTCGATGCAAGAAAGAACTCCTTTCCATATCATCTAGCTAGGTTAGAGTAAAAAATCCTTGTAGTCTGAACATTTCAACCATATTCAAAGGTAATACATGTTTCCCTTCACAACCCACCCATGGCTCCTTCCCTAGTATAACATTTTCACTTTAGTCAACCTTACACACCAACCGTTCAACTGTAAGAGAAAATTAAATAATCACATCTTTCCAGACCATCGAGGCATTTTTATAGCAGTTGTTTAGAAGTCTAAACCACTTCAAAAGATGAACAGGATCAATATAATTTTCTTTAAATACCTTGCACCAAATCCCTTCACCTTTTAACAATCTCCACACACTTTTTGCAGAAAGAGATTTTGCAAAATAGTGTAATTTCTTGATCTCCCAAACCCTCTATTCTTTGGGGGTATCAATATTTGTCTAATATGATAGGCAAAATTTATTTTTAGAGTTTTCACCAATCCAAATAAATTTGAAATAGTTTTTCTTGATAGCTTGTAAGGTACCTTTAGCTAGAAAGAACTATGAAACCCAATATGAAGGTATGAATTCGAAAGCGAATATTAAGATAATCAACCTACCTCCACATGAGAGCCATTTGTTGCACCAAAAGGATATTATTTTATCTACCTTAGAAATGAGCAAATAAAGTCTTGCTTATAATAATCATTGTGTTTAATTTAAAAACCAAAGTAATTGATACTTGAGTTCAATAAGACTTCAATGAATGGGATCAATTCAAGCAACCAAGCCTTCAATTCATCGCCAATGCCCATAAAAGATACAATGAAATTAGCCCGGTGGGTTAGCTCAAGTGGTTGAGTGATGTAATCGCAAGTGGAAGGTCTTGGGGTCAAATCCCCGGGTGGCTATGCAAGGTGTCACTTGATGTCTCCACCAGGTTAGAGCCCGTAATTAGGGCCGGTGGTATACCTTGGGTACCATCCTCGAAATGAGGGGAATTACCGCAGGGTTTCCCATGATGTGTTCCATTGAAACAAAAAGATACGACGAACTTAATCATATTAATAGAAATACATGATGCATTGATGTATAAATCTAGAACCTTCTTGAGCTTTAAAGCATCTTCTATAGAACCATCACTAATTATAATATGGTTATTTAAAAACCCTTGAGATGACGCGAGGAGTTAGATGACTACGAAAACTATAAAAATTACAATAATATCATTTGTACAAGTGTCTACTCCTCCGTTAATCTTGAATTTTTGTAGATCGACTTCCATCAAGAGAAAAGTGGAGTGAATTGAAATGCAGTAGTTTGATTCATCTCTCAAAATGTAAGTATGTTTCAACATACAACTATTATGATTCATTTGAAAGAGGGGACCTATATTCATTTGGAACATGGTTCCTAAGAGAACAAATCCAAGTGATCCTAGCCTTTGCTAGAAAAAGCAAGGGTTGATATTCCTCGACAATTAAAAGAAAATATTAGCCAACTATATTTCCAAGAAATATACATATTGATGATTTAATCAGTTGTCTTGCTTATTGAAACATATAACTATCAAAATAAAAAACGAAAAGGATCAGGAAACCGTAATGATGTAGGGGAATCTAGGCCAAGGAGCAACAATTATAGATAGGCCGACCGAAGTCACCAATGGAATAGTTGACAAACCCCATAGGCGCAAGAGGAGGATTCATGGGAGTTCCGACCAATTGAGGTCGAGAATGAACAACATACCACTAATGAACTTGGACGGTCGAAGCAAGTGTCGACCAAGGAGCTAGAGAAATACATGATTTAATCCAATAGTGATGGAATGATGGCTGATGGGAAAGTCAAGATCTCGAGGAGAAGAGTTGTTAGGGTAGTTGTAATAGGATGGTTTATGCCTGGGAGTACGTGAAGCTTCTAGAATAAGATTGAGCAGGACTTGGAATTTGATAAAATCTATAAATACCAATTGTGAATTGATAAGAAAGGGTTTGTTCGGTAGTGAATACTAGGGTTGTTTTTGTTGCTGGAGTTGTGAAACCAGTCAATGATAATTACAACTGAGAACAAAGTTGATCTCCACAAGTAATTTACTCTAGTAAATATATTGTTTCATTTAATTGAAAGACATAATTCTTAGCACATGTGTGTTATGTTTGTGGTTGTGCATTGCATTTTTTTGCGTGCACTGATCCACATCTGACTAAGGTCACAATTGAATAAGTTGGTATAAGAGAGGGAAGTGTCATGTAAAAATTCCAATTGCGATTGGATGTGAAGAGAAAATCAAGTTTTGAATTGGTAGAGTTGCAGAATACATCGTAACCCTGTTGTGATTGGTGCGATGATTTTTTTGTTTGGATAGAGTATGATGGATGGGAGAGGTGTAAGTGTCTCTTGTAGAGGGAGAAGAGCGCGTGATGGCACTGGTGTGATCATTAGCCTATAAATGTTTGAATAATTCTTTTAGACCATGAGGAGTCTAAAGAGCAAGTTAGAAACAATAAAGGAATCCTAGAAGAGAGGAATGGGTATTGAAACCATTGACCACAGTGATGTTGAGGTTGAGGAAGAAGAAAATTCTCCTAATGAGGAAGAGGAAGAAGATCCAAGAGATAAGCTACTGAAAGTATTGTTTGAGATTAAGCATAGGTCTAACATGGAATTATCTAGCTACTTGGGGAACTTGAACCTTGAAGAACTGATAGAATGAATAAGATATATGGATAAATATTTCTATACGGAACAGATAGAAGACCCCAAAAGAGTAAAAGTTTCTTGTTAGAAGCTAAAGGGTAATGCCTTAGTGTGGTGGGACAATGTATAGGCTGAAAGAGTTAAGAAGGGAAAAGACAAGGTGAGGAGTTGGGACAAAATGGTTTCCAAGTTGAAGGACAAGTTCCTTCCCACGACTAGATGATTTCTATATTCAGGAAACTACAAAACCTATGATAAAAGGAATTGATTGTGCCAAAATTCACTGAGGAATTTTTTCAACTGTCTATCAAGTCGAGGCAAACTATCAAGGGGGAAGATGCAGTCGCAAGGTATGTAAATGATTTGAAGTACGCCATTTAGGATGATTTGAGCCTATCGAGATTCAAGATAGTCGAAGAGGCTTACCAGCTAGCCTTGAAATCACACGAGAAGTTTTTGTGAAAGAATTCAATGGGAAGAGGAAAGATGTCTGCTCGAAGCCATACTATTGCTTCTACGAGAGGACAAACCAGTGGATCAATGAAAGAGGAAAGTCATGAGGAATGATGAGAAGAAGTAGAATTAGAAACTTTGCACTGTAATACTAAAGAAGATGATAAAACTCTAGCAGTTGAGGCACTTATGGTCAAAGGGGTTCAAAGTAAAATGTGCCTACGAACCCAAATTTGTATGTTACAAATGTCGTGAACTAGGAAACAAGGTGTATGAGTTCCCAAAGAACTTGCATATCACAAGATGATAGGAGACAACGATTCAAGGAACCAACAATAGAGCCAATCCAACCACGGGGAAGACCGCAACAGACATTTCATTGGAAGGATGCAGAAACTTGGTGACCCAATAGATATTGTTGCAACCGAGTCAATAGGAAGATAAGGAACAACTATAAAGGAATTTGATCTTTCGAACAAAAGTAAATATTCGGGACAGGTGTTTTATGACCATCAACGATGGAGGCAGCATGAAAATCTAGTCTCAATGGAAGTGATCGACAAGTTGGTGCTGAAATGACAATCGCACCCAAAGGCATATCAAGTCTCGTGGTTGTAGAAAGGTCACCATGTAATGGTTACATGACAGTGACTGATCAACTTCAATATCTGTGAGCTATACGATAGTGTGCTGTCCAACGTAATTCTGATGGATGCTTGTCATTTATTGTATGAATGACCATGTAAATATGACCGAAACATGGTGTATGATGGTTGCAAAAATACCATCAAAGTCGATAAGGATGGAAGAATATTTCGACTGATTCCCTTGGCAAAAGATGGAGAGCACGAAGGCAAGGAGAGTGGTTTTTGGGAGAAAAGAGTGTTGATGTGTTCAAATAAAGAGTTCCTAAAGGATGAAGAGAAGTAATAATGATTCTTCGCTATGATTCGCAAAGGTCCAATTCTCGACAGGTCGATCGAGGACATCTCGATGGAGGTCTCAGGAATATTGTCGAAATTTTAAGGCATAATGGTCAATGAGATGCTGACAGGGTTTTTTTTGACAAGGATAATAACACACCAAATCAACTTGATTCCAGGGTCGATCTTTCCAAACAAGGAGTTGCACAGGATGATGCCGAAAAAGAGCAAGGATTTCAATCGACAGGTCTAGGAGTTGTTGGACAAGGGATTGATGAAAGAAAGTTTGAGTCTATGTGAAGTACTAGCTGTACTTGCACCCAAGAAAGGAGGAGAATGAAGGATGTGCACCGATTCAAGGGCCATCAACAAGATCACCATCAAGTACAGGTTTACATTACTGAGGATGGACGACTTGATGAACTATTTGAGTGGGGCGACATACTTCACCAAGATCAACTTTAAGAGAAGATATCGCCAGATCATGATTAGAGAAGGTGATGAGTGGAAAATAGCCTTCAAGATGAAGGAAAGACTGTATGAGTTGTTGGCTATGTCATTTGGGCTGACTAATGCACCAAGTACATTCATGAGGTTGATGAACAAAGTATTGAATTTATTTTTGGGTAAGTTTATCATTTTTTACCTCCATGACATTCTCATCCTTAGTAGGTCAAAGGAAGAAGACTTGACTCATTTGAGACAAGTAGTGCAAAGGCTAAGTCAAGAATAGCTAATGGTGAACTTCCAGAAGTGTTCCTTCATGCAAACGGAGTTGATATAGTTGGGATTCATAATCTCAAGCCAGGGGTTAAAGATGGACCCATAAAAATTAAAGGTAGTTTTAGAGTGGCCTGAGTCACAAATGCCACTGAGGTGAGAATTTTTCATGCACTTGATAGTTTCTACCAGAAGTTCATTAGAGATATTAGTTAGATATGTGCATTGTTGATGACATGCATGAAAAAGTGTGATTTCAAGTGGATGGAGGACACCTGACAAGAATTTGGGAAGTTGAAGAAGTAAGTGACAGAGAGACCAGTCTTAGCTCTCCCGGACTTCAATAAGGTATTTCGGGTCGATTGTAATGTGAGTGGCTTAGCGATTAGAGATATGTTGATCTAGGGGGGGCGATCAATTGCATTCTTCAGTGAAAAGTTGGATGATGCTAAGAAGAAATACTTGATCTACAACTAGGAGTTCTACGCCATTATATAGATATTGTTAAAGTGGAGGCACTATCTGTTTCGCAAGGAGATTGTGTTGTTCACAAATCTTTAGGATTTGAGGTATTTGAACACTGAGATAAAATTGAATCAGAGACACGTGAAATTGGTATAGTTCTTGCAAAGCTATACCTTCATCTTAAAACATAAGTTAGGAAATAACAATCAAGTCTCTGACATGTTGAGTTGAAGGGTCACATTGTTAGGGACAACGATAGTTCAAACAATAGGTTTATAGTTGATGAAGGCCGACTATGATGTCGACAAGTATTTTTCTGAGGCATGGAAAGCATTGAAGTAACCATGGACTGTCGTCTGGACACCATACTTGGATTATTTCATCCAAGAAGGATACATATTCAAAGGACATCAGTTATGCATCCCTAGAGGATTACTGAGGGAGAACCTGATCACGGAACCGCATAGTGGAGGATTAGGAGGACACTTTAGTATCAATGCGACCAAGGCGTTGGTCAAGGAGAAGTATTATTGTCCAGGATTGACGATAGATGTCAATAAATGGATCCAAAAGTGTCAGATATGCCAACATGCCAAAGGAAGAAGTCAGAATATGGGACTATATGCACCTTTGCTAGTGTCAATCATTCCATGGGACGACATCAACATGGATTTTGTGTTGGGATTGTTGAAAACAAAAAAAGGTAACAAATCCATCTTTGTGGTAGTCAACATATTTTCAAATATGGCACACTTTATTCCATGTTTGATGAAGAGTGATGCCACTAGCATTGGTGTGTTATTTTTCAAGGAATTCATGAGTATGCATGGGTTATCGAAGAGCATAACTTCATACATGGATACAAATTTCACGGGTCATTTCTAGAGAACCATATTCAGGAAGATTGACATGAGGTTACAGTTTAGTTCTACATACCATCCACATACTAATGATCATACCGAATCCATGAACATGAGCTTAGGAACTTTTTGAGGTGTTTGACCAATGATCGGCAAAGCAATGGGAGAATGTGTTGGCGTAGATATAATTCACATACAACAATTATGTGAATAGGTCAAATGAGATTATTCCATTCCAGATAGTTCAAGGGAGAAGCTTGTATGGAGTAGCCGACTTGGGAAAACTATTGACGGAAGTAAACAAGACCGTAGACACAGAATCGTCTATCGAATACATGAGGGAAGTGCACGAGAAAGTAAGTGATAGTTAGAAAAGAGAAATGTTGCATACAAGCTACCAGCCTAATGAAGGAGGTGACTGCATTCATTTGTAGATGGTGACTTAGTGTATGCGCAATTAAGGAAGGAAATGTTCCCCGGAGGAACGTATAATAAGTTGAAGCCGAAGAAGATTGGTCCATGCAAAATCCTGAAGAATATTTCAGATAATGCTTATGTGTTAGAGCTACCGAAAGAGATGAATATTTCGCTAATGTTCAATAGTGCTAACCTGTACAAGAATGAGGAAGGGTCGATGAGTGGAAGTGAGACGACTATGGACTAGAAAGAATAGATTCCAATTCAGACGAAAGAAGAAGTTGAAGAGGTACTCGACGAACAAGAAATCGGAAGGATGCACGGTATGAAGAAGAAATAATTTTTGGTCCAATGGAAGGACACAAGTCTAGAGGAAGCGACATGGATTCTAGAAGAGAAGCTTAAGGATTTGCGGAAGTGTGGGTGTAATTCTCTTCAACCTAGGGAGATTGATGCAAGGGAATCCGGAAACAGCAAAAATAGTCACAAATAGGTCAACTAAATTCACCTAGGGAATAGTCGACAAACCCCAGAGGTGTAAGAGGAGGAGTCATGGGAGTTCTGACTAATTGGGGTCGACGATGAATTCCAGACCATTGATGAAGCAGGATGGTTGAAGGAAATGCCGACAAAGGAGCTAGATACGGTTGAGAGTTAAGATGAGAATGAAAGAATGATGGTCGATGGGAAAGTCAGGATCCCAAGCAGTAGAGACATTGGGGTCATTGTAACAGTTGCAGAGCAGTTATGGACGTTGTATCATAAGGACATATGGAAAGATGTGCTGAGAGAAGGTATGTGAAATATTTAATGAGGATGGTTTATGCCTAGGATTACGTGAAGCTTTTAGAGGAAGATTGAGTGAGACTTGGAAGCTGAGAAGATCTATAAATACTATTTATGAACTAATAAGAAGGGGTTTTTTGTGGGAGTGAATACTAGGTTTGTTGTTGTTGTTGGAGTTGTGGAACTAGTTGACGATAATTCTGATTGAGAATAGAGTTGATCTCTACATGCAAATTCCTCTTGTAAAGAGATTGTTTCATTTAATTGAAAGCCATAATTTTTGTCACATCTGTGTGTTGTGTGTGTGGTTGCCCATTTCATTTCATTGTGCGCACTGATCCGCAACCAACTAAACTTTCATATGCATCACATAGTGGGAACATGTGGTCATTTCATTCCTTCTATGCAACAAGTGCGATATATTTTTTTAGTTATAACAGTTGCCCCATAATATGCCTTAGTATCATTACTTCCATGGAAAAATAAATAGAATATCTTGATGTTATCAATGAGCAAAACATTATAAAAGATAGTAATATCAACTGAGCATCTTAAAGACACCCATGTATGACAAAACCCATTGGATCAAAGAGAGATTTCATGGTAGGTCTATCTTACCCCTTCCCTTTCTCAACATGTTGCAGTTTAGCCCTAAACGTGTGCTCCATTCTTCCTATAGAACCAAACGAAGAAAAAAATAAGATTTAATTGTGAATTTGAAGCATCTATGAAAAATTGAGAAATGTGTTTTGAATTTGGCAGGCCTTCCTCTTACCGTTTTGTTTTTGAGGGTTCACTAATACATTTAGTAGACTGCTGGTGACTTGTGTAACCGACTTCCAACAGGCGATGTAGTTAGTTGTGAAATAACTAACTTGCGATCAGTGTGGGAAATGTGCCTATTGTGTTTGTGATGTGCGTTGGAAATATACCCATAGACAACTATTAACAAATCATTTTAAGAGATGGCTGCTAGCAAATCAATTAACATGTGACCAATGTTTTGTTACACTAACTAGGGACTCGTTCTATGACTAGTCTAACAAGTGACTCATTCCATGACCAACTGCCTTAGCCGGCTAATGACGATGAAGGGTCTCCTCGAACATTGGGATTCTAGATATCAACCTCCATCATGGAGAAAAGGGAATTTATTCAAATAAACTCTTTCATCAAAAGAAAAAAACAAAATAAGGTTTTAAAAATATAAAAGTGTTTTATTTGTTTTAAAAAAATAAAATTAATAATCAAAATTTTATAAGCACATTTGAAATTTTTTGTTAAAAAATAAAACAACTTAGCAATTACTGGAAGGCTTTATTAGAATAGGGATGAATAAAAATATATATAAAATAAAAATTTACTTTTAATATTTTTTTATAATATTATTAAATAAATATAATTTTAAAGATGTATATGTTATCATCATCATGTTATCGATATATATATATGAATAGGTTGACCCTTTTTCTATTCACTTTTATAACCTCAATGGATGTTTACCGACATGTCTAAAGTTTTTTTCCCGGTACCAAAGTGAATGGGTGTTCACTTTTGGGGCTTTCTATCATGCATTGAAAAACATCAATAACCCATTACCGTCCTACAAAAAGCAATGGATTTGAAATGTCTAAAGTTTTTTTTTCTAGAAACAAAGCAAATGCGGATTGACATTTTGGGCTTCAATTATAATGTTGCTTACGTGGATGTAGAGTTAATAATGTATCATCATAAACAATTAAACATAACTTAAATATTTTTAAATTATTTTACAATAGTCTGCAAATCTACTCTGGTATTCTATATATATTATCATTATTTTAAGTTATTAATTCCGATAATGATTATATATATATATATATATATATATAATAATAATAATAATAATAATAATAATAATGACAATGATAATGAATGATCATATATATATATATATATTTATATTCTGGACAATGATTATATATATTTATTTGTATGAATGATATTAGGAATTTAATATGATGTTCAGGGATGACATATGGCCACCAAAATATCTCTCAAAATCTCTTAATATTCTGGACCAAGTATGCAATTTTACTAGTAATTTGGGGTTCAAATCCCCCTGGGGTAAGTACTGAAAATGGCTTCCCAAATGCCTCCAAACCCACTCAAATTTATGAACAGAGATAGGGAAGGTATTAATGATTTTATTAAGGTATCATGTGCACCATTAATTTATTATTATATCTGTTCCAACCCTCTCCCATTCAACTGCAAAAATCACCAATTCGACCCTTGGGGAAATGGCACTATTTCTTCTCCCAATGCAATTAAACTGAGTAAAAATACTTCAAATGCTCAAGTACAATACATGAAACTTTTAAAATACATCCATGGAAGTACATTAATTACAAATGCATGAGATAATCATCCATTCATTTGAAATCATCAGCATTACATTGATTCACAACAAGGTAGTGGGGAAATGGCACTGTTCTTTCATTAAAATTGTGATTTATACATTTCTACTTGGAATTTTGACTTGAAACTTTCTGGAGATGAAGAAAAGAGTATTTAATTCATATTTCAAAATAAATGGGGCATTAGAAGCTCCCCTAAAGAGTACAATAGCTCACCAAAAATGCCCTCCCTCAAGGATCAAGAATATGCCATAAAAACTAGAAATGGTTGAAGGAGTGAGCCGCAATAGAAGAAACCATGAGCTGCCCTGTAGCTTAAACCTGCAAATAAAGACTCCATTAAAGCTCCAAATGAAAGGTCTGAATGGTCTTTCCAATTACAACCTTGGATGGGAATCTTTCACCCTCGAAATTGGCTAAGGCAAGAAACTAGTCATCCACTAACTCTCCCTCTTCACAAATGCAATTGCAAATTCTACAAATGATCAAAAGCTGGTTTCATTATTTTTTATTGACATTTATAAAGTTCTAATGTCCTCCATGGTTCGAATTCCTTCCAAGAGACTCATGCCAACTCAAGTTGGGAAGAGATTCCAAAGAATGCCACTTGTACAACAATTCCTAGTCTCCCACTTCCACCAAATCACATGTGGAAGCCTATTAGCTTCCCTAACACCCTTGAGTTCCCTCTTGGAGTCTATTTTTATCCCTAACATGTCATATATGTCATATGTCAGCCTCCAAGTCTGATTTGTGTCATAGGTGTCATAGCATCTTCATAATTGTTGTCATAGAGCTAGGGAATCTAGCCCAAGTGTCTCACTAGCTCCAAATTGCCTCTTCCTCTTCCATGGGAGTTATTCTTCCTCTATATTTCGACCATGGATGATTCATGCCATGAATAATACCTTTTGTACTCCCCCAAGTATGTTACCATTCACCTTGAATTCGAATTGGTGAGAGAATGATGCCAAGTGTAGTGGGGAAATCTAGCCATATGTGGGTCCCACTTCCTCCATGTGTCTTCATGATCAAATGCCACTTTGATTTTAACTTGTATATATTTATTTAACTCATTTATTAAATATTTATTCCATTCTAATGTTCAAACATCATTTATTATCCCCCTTATTCCAAATCCCAAAGCTTCCACCCCAAACCTAGGAAACTAGTAATTTTCCTCCTTGGCAATTATTTGACCTTTAGCATCAATTTGACAAAATCTAATGAATATGGCCAATTTGCTTAGGCCAGTGTGACCCAATGCCAAATTTGGGACATGAAACAAATCCTTACATAGTCTCATCGTTAAAAAGAGGGCAGCATGTGGCTTTGACTTAACAATACATGTTGAATTTTCAGATTGGAAGTCTTGAGGAACAAGTGTTGTGTGATGTGGTGGAGATGGATGTGTGCCACATACTCCTCAGAAGACCATGGTTGTTGGACAGGTAGGTTTATAATGATGGTAGAGAAAATACACATGAATTCAGAAAATATGGATAGTGGTATAAGCTTACACCAATATGGGAAAATACAGTTGAAGCAACACAAACTTGTGGAGACATAGGCACTAGTAGTAGCAAGGTAATTCTCTGTTCAACTAAGGAGTTTTTGCAAGAAGAAAGGAGGAAAATTTTGTTTGGCTATGATTACAAAATAGATGAAAGAGGAAGTGAAACCAAACAACATGCTTGCAGAAATTAAATCCTTGTTAAATGAATTTAAGGAGATTGTTGTTGATGATTTAGTGAAGGGGTTACCTCCCATGATAAGTATCTCTCATCAAATTGTCTGATGCTTGGATCAATATTTCCCAACAAGGCACCTTACAGGATGAATCCAGCAGAGAGTGAATATGTTAACAGATAAGTACAGGAGTTGCTAGATAGAGGATTGATTCGAGAGAGTTTGAGTCCATGTGCAGTACCAGTAGTTTTGACTCCAAAGAAAACGGGACAATGGCGAATGTGCATGGATTCACGAGCCGTTAATAGGATTACTATCAAGTAATGATTCCCTTTTCCAAGGATGGATGATTGTATGGACTGTTTAATTGGGGTTGCATACTTCACAAAGATAGATTTGAAGAGTGGCTATCTTCAAATCCGGAGAAGAGAAGGTGATGAGTGGAAGACTGCTTTTAAAGAAAAGATGGACTGTTTGAATGGTCGGTTATGCCATTTGGGCTAAGTAATGCCCCTGTCATATTCATGAAGCTTATGAATTAAGTCCTGAAACCGTTCTTGGGTAAGTTTGTTGTTGTGTATTTGGATGACATCTTAATTCTCAGCAGGAACAAAGAAGAACCTATGGAACATATAATGCAAGTGTTGGAGTAGTTGAAGCAGGAAAAGTTATTGATCAATTTGAAGAAATGTACATTTATACAGACAAAATTAGTATACATGGGATTGTTGATTTCCAAGGAAGGATTGAAAATGGACCCTGAAAATGTGAAGGCTATTTTTGATTGGCCAACACCTCAGTCTACTTTTGAGGTGAGAAGTTTTCATGGATTGACAAGTTTCTACAGGAAATTCATCAAAAAATTTAGTCATATTTGTACACCCATTACTGAGTGCATGAACAAGGGGAATTTCAAATGGACCATAACAACAATGAAGGAATTTTCATATCTGAAAAAGAAGGTGACAAGAAACTAGTTTTCGAACTTCTAGACTTTGATAAGGTGTTTCAAGTGGAAGGTGATGCAAGATGGACAACGATTGGGGCCGTTTTAAGTCAAGAAGGAAGACCGATAGCATTCTTCTGTGAAAATTTGAACGAGGCTAAGAAAAATTATTCTGTGTATGACCACGAATTTTATGCTATGGCTTAGGCTTTAAAGAAGTGGAGACACTATTTTGTACCTAAAGAATTTGTCATGTTTACTGATCACAAGGCACTGTAATATATCAACAGTCAAGGTAATTTAAATCAGAGACACTCTAAATGGGTTGAATTTATGCAAAGTTATTCATTTGTATTGAGACATAGGTCTGGAAAGTCAAATAAGGTTGAAGATGCTTTGAGCAGGAGATTAATGTTGCTTAACACTTTGTCCGTGGAAGTTGTGAATTTAGAAAGTATGAAGAAGTTATATGAGGAAGATACATATTTTAGAGAAGCATGGAGAGCTTGCAAGGAACCCTGGAGTGTGGATAGAGCAATGTTCTTGGATTATCACCTCCAAGATAGATTCTTATTTAAGAGTCAAAAGTTATGCATTCCTTGAGGCTCCATGAGGTTGAATCTTATTAAGGAGCTACACGGTGTAGGATTGGGAGGACATTTTGGTATGGATAAGACCACAATGTTGGTAAGGGAATGATATTTTTGGCCTAACATCAACAAGGATGCCAAGAAATTTGTTGAGTGTTGTAGAGTATGCCAACCTGCTAAAGGTAAAGGTCAACGCATGGGACTGTATACTCCATTTCAAGTACCCAACAAGCCTTTGGAAGATGTGAGCATGGATTTTGTATTGGGGTTGCCTAGGACACAAAGGAAGCATGATTATGTTATGGTTGTGGTGGATCGGTTTTCAAAAAATGGCCAATTTCATTGCATCCAAAAATAAAAGTGATGCCACTGAAGTGGCTTCCCTATTCTTTAAATAAGTTGCAAGACTTCATGGTTTTCTAAGAAGCATTACTTCAGATAGAGATACACGATTTCTTGGTCACATTTGGAGGATGCTCTGGAAGAAAATGGAATTGAAACTATTGTATAGTTCATCATATCACCCACATATAGATGGGAAAACTAAAGTAGTGAACAAAAGTCTTGGAAGTATGCTAAGGAATTTAAGTGGAGAAAATCCCAGCCAGTGGGATGTGGTACTGGCACAAGCTGAGTTTTCCTATAATGATTCGGTGAACAGATCAATTGGTAAGATTCCTTTTGAGATTGTTTATGGAAGATCCATGAAGGGAGTTGTAGAATTAATAAATTTACCCGATTTGGGAGAACGAAAGACTGTTGAGGAAAGTGATTTCGTGGACAACATATAGGAAATGCAAGAGCAGGTGAAACAGAGGCTGCAACAAAGCAATGCCAAGTATAAAAAAAGGGCAGATATGAAAATAAGAATGAAAGTTTTCGAAGAAGGTGAACTAGTAATGACACATTTGAGAAAGGAAAGATTTCCCAGGGGTACTTACACTAAACTGAAGTACAAAAAGATAGGCCCATGTAGGATTTTAAGAAAAAATTCTGAAAATGCATACAAGCTAGAATTAACAGAGAACTTGGATATCTCTCCAATATTCAATGTGGCCAATTTATATCAGTTCCATGAAGGTGAAAAAAGTGATGATACAGGTACTCCAGATGAATGGAGGAAACAACTACCAATTAAAACTATTGAAGAAATGGAAGAGATTTTGGCCATAAGGGTTGGGAGGAAGAACTACCAAAGGGAATATATTGAATATTTAATCAAAAGGAAAAAATAGAGGACCTGAATATGTGTCATGGGCTTCTGAGCAAGATTTAACCCATCTACAGTGTTCTTCTACCTCTGAAGAAATCACCAAATGAACTAGAATTTCATGTTTTTCTTACCAAGGGTGTCTGATGCAAGAGCATCCCTGTGTTTGGGAAATTAGCATAACCCAAAAAAAAAAAAATTAGTTTGGTTAATAGTTGTAGGAGGAAATAAATGGCTACCAAAAAAAACCTGTTGTAGAAAGTCTGTAGTGGAAGAAAGTATGCAGCAACATCAAAACGTTTGTAGCGGTGGAAAGTATGCAGTAGTAGTGGAGATTCCGCTCGGCTTCAGAAATTATTCTTGGCTTCAGAAAGTCGGTTCGAATGCGAAAAGTTTGTTTGGTTGCGGAAAGTTGTTTCAATTGCGGAAATTCTATTCGGCTAGGGAAATCCCGCAGATTACAGTTTGCAATTTTAGAACACACGGACTATAGATCAGAGCAAATCTCCATGTGGAATTAGGTGTCAAATCAAGGAGAACATATGAGTTGGACAACGATTGGTGGAATTGTTGGAAGAGGAACAGTTACAGCCATCCACCTCTCCATGGGAAAATAAAGAGACGCACATGAAAGAATAAAGCAAGGAAATTTCAAAGGAAAAAAGTTCAGTTTTATCTCACCAAGGAAGTGCAGCGTGGGCTCTATAGTTGGGGATGTAATTCATCATGTTTCAACTCAATTCAATAGTAGATAAAGGGGTCAATTCAGATCGCCACAGAAGGCTAAATTTCCGATTTGCAATTAAATTATGTTGTAAGCAAAGAACATAAAACTCTTATTTTTTGTTTGTAATTGTATGTGGACTGATAAATTGAAATAAATAAAGTTTTATGTTGTTGTTCTGAATTTTCTGGTAGTTGAAATTAGTGATTCTGTTGCAATTTTAATTTTTTATTTTTTGCTATTTATTTAAGAAAAGTGTATAGCTATGCATCTAATGGGAAGTGGAAATCTATATCCCTGTTTAAGTGAGTTTCAGGCTATATGACTCCATCATAGTAGCACAAAGAAAACAAAATCTTTAGGAAATGTCCAATACCCTATTTCATAATGGAACTTGTGAGCTTTTTTCTTATTTCAATAGTATTGATTTCTTCTTAAATATAGATAAAAGAAAAAGATAATTTTGATTTTTGAGATTGAGGTTAATGACCTTATTATAGTATATTAATTTACCTTTTTCTTATATTTTTATAAAACCACAATTTATCCTTAAATCTAGATGTGATAGTATTTTTATGATACCAATAATCTAGAGAGTGACCTCCACATGTATTCTCCAATTAATTGGCCAAGTCTCCGCTTCTTTATGCCATCCCCTCTTAAGTTGTATGTGACTTTTAAACCAATCTTAAGAAATCTATTGTCTTTCATTTAATTGTCTTATTTGTATACTCTAGGTATCTAGTAATAATTATATTCTCAATGGGGGAGGATTGGATTTTATGAGTAGAGGATAGGAGATAATTTCTATTAATTTAAACATTATAATTAGCAAGACTTTTTTAGATTTGTTGGGTCTTTATTTTTTTTATAAATCCTACAACACTAAACTTCACATGCATATAAAATGGCAATAGTTATGAGAGTCCAGAAGAGGAGTCTCTTTTTCTTTCCCACAACCATATGTCTACTAATATATAGTCACTTTCAAGATTAAAGTAGCCTTACTACCCTTCATTTATGCTCTTCTCAATGCCATAGATATAGTGATAAAGGTCATATCAAAAATATTTGTAGGGAGTAACTCCCTCTAAGTTGTTATTGGCATACACAAAATTAACATAACTCATAGTTTTGGATTTGACTATCATACCATTTATTTTTTTGGTGTTCACTAACATACATATGCTAACATAAATCCTTGAAAACTAATAGTTTCTTCTTGGGAATATATAAATGCCTCACCATAAGAATAATATTGTCCATATAAACAATAAAGAGATGACTATTCAAATTAAATTAATACTAGCAAAGACAACTTCTTTCAAGCATACCTCTCACTTTCTAGTGTAAATGCCTAAATGTATTAGGGATAGAAGACACGTTTGCTTAACTCCCATATTACAATTATTTTCCTTTTATAAATCCTTAGTGTTCTTATCATATAAATAAGATTCACACACAATATTAATGCAACAAATCTAGCTAAAAACAAACCATTAGCTTTTCTATTTTATTCATATCTAGTCACCCTATCAAAATATTTCCTAAAGTCAAAAAAAAAAGTTTTTTATTATTATTATGGAATTTATTAATAATGATCCTAAGTATAACGAGATAATCTTTGGTTGAATGATATCTGCTATAAGTAACTTATACTTTGAAACATTTTTCATGACTTTCTAACTATATGATTTTCTTCTTTTTCAAAATAATTTAATATAACTTGGTAGAAAATGAGAAAACCATAGGTTACGCTTATCCTTGATTTTAAAATATGTACAATGAAGCTATAATTCCATTGAAAAGGGAAAGCCAATTTTACTTTCAAATTAAAGATTTTATAAATGTGAGAGATAAGGACCTATCCTTTAATTTATAGGCTTTATGTTTCCACGTCTTTGATATATCTGTTTCTCGTAAAATAAAAACCTCTTACTTTATACTAAAGGTTTGGTAATTTTTTATAAGATATTAATTTCACTTTTTTATTACATTGTTACGTGATACATATTAATTTCTTTTAAAAAATATTGAAATTTGGGAAAATAAAGATAAACATTAAAATATTTTTTAAAAATTATTAAATATAGTTCAATAGGACTCACTCCATTAATTTCAGTACGAGGACATTGGAATTAACTATAAAGCTACACAATTTTTCCCGCTCAAAAAGGTGTTGGATTGATGGATGGATACTCACTTTATTGTAATACTCTATAAATGAAAAATCCACACACAAAGGTAGGTAAATTTGGATTTAGTCTACTCTAACTTCGTAATTTTTTTTTAAATGATTGCATAGAGTTCTCATATATTAATCGATCTTGATATCAATTGCTTATAGTTTTTCCATCATTCAAATAATTTTGGTACTAGCAAAACTACTCTAGTGGGTTTAGAATGGGATAGAGACTCAAAATTGGAATAATTTAATTCAAAAGGACTTGCTTTGACATGCCAACATTGAAGATAATGTTTGCTTAATTTAATTCAAAAGGACTTGCTTTGACATGTCAACATTAAAGATAATGTTTGCTTGGAATCATAAATAATAGGTTAGGGTTTCACTCTAACTTGTTTTCCTCTAAGAGTTAATCATACATTTTGTAAGCTCATATTTTTTAATAGGGTTAAATAAGTTAGTGTTCAACAATCAATGCAAAAATGCTCTCTTTATTAAATAATACCCATTATGAAGTTTTATTTTGACCATGTCAAGTAGTTAGGGTTTTTGATATTTGTAGCCTATTTAAAAAGGTACAACACTATGAAGAGTTTTGTGAAGAGTTATTGTCACAAAGTTGTTCTCAAGTTAGTGGTTTCCCTACCACAAGAGCCTTTTGAACATTGCTTCCCATAATAACAAAGATATTTCCCTCCTATATTATCGTATCATTATCTCATATTTCAAGTTATGTTCTAGATATTTCTAGTTTACTACATCCTAATCTTGTTATATTTTATGTGATTCTCAAGTTTTAGAGGTAAAGAACAACACGAGCAGTATCAGAGCCAAGTTCTCGAGCCAAGATGCCTCTAATATTTGATATAAAAAATTTAGGCTAGAGATGTGTTTTAGTATCTTAAAATAACCACAGAGATCTTTCATTCAACATATAAACCTACAACTGGGGAATAATAGTTCCAATGAATACTGTTGGTACTTGGTCACATTTTACCATCATTTGGTGCAATTCTTGGACACCATTGTAACTCATGTTGGTATACATTTGATTAGCTCATCATTAGACAACACCTTCAAATGAAATCACTTCCATGTACCCTTGGGTATATCGAAAGTCCCCCTAGGTCACCTAAAACAAGGCAGTGGTCATCTTGTTGTTATAGTGACACTGAGCATAGCACAAGGGAAGCAACTCTCACATATGTGTGTAGCCAGGTAGTATGGCTAAGGGCATAGTTTCCCCTCCTTAGTTAGCACACTAAAATATTGGAGCGAGTAATACTATTGGACCCCACACATATATAAGAGTTATAATGCATGACAATCACTTGCCTTCGGAATCCTAGAAAAACTAAAAACCCTTATATGTACATCCCATTTGTGATATTTCTTCATTCTATCAGAGCAACAATCAAATATATTGGAGGAAGACACATGAAATTCCTACTTCCTTGAATCTCATAGGAGTTTGACAATTCTGTTAGTGTAGTGGCATTCAAGCAATAGTAATTATCACACCTAAAAAGGTTGGGACGGTCCAAAAAAACTCTTATTTGTGACATGCCATATTGGAAGCCTTTCGTTGTGCTGATCATTTTGATATATATCTCTCATATAAACGTTTTAGGGTGTTCCTAAAAACCCTTATTTGCGACCTATCTCAATAAAATACTACTAATCGTTTGGTATATATCTCCCACAAACTTGTTTTGGTAGACCCAACACCTTTTCCTTTGTATTTCCTACATTTTTTCTCCCATGGTACAGAATGGAAACTAGGCTAAAACATAGAAAATACCAACCAAAATCCACCCCAACCGAATATTAATCCATCCACTTCACCTCTCAACCTTAAAACCCTGCCCTTTACCATTATGAAAATTTACCTACGGATGACCAACCAACAAGATGAGCTCACTAACCATAAATTTATGCTAAATTCTATTGCTCAACATTGTTGAGCTCACTAACCACAAATTTATGCTAAATTCTATTGCTCAACATTGCAAATATGATCTGCCATTCAACACACAAACCCATGAAGCTATGGCCATTGAAGACCGATGCTCTCACTCTATTCCTAGAAAACAATTCTTCCTCCTTTGAAGATAAAACATCGTGGCACCTCTTTCATGTGAAAATTTGATGGTTCTTACCTCGTTGTTAGAAAACAATTCTTCCTCCTTTGAAGATACAACTTCGTGGCACCTCTTTCTAAATAATGACATGTGAAAAATTGATGATTCTTACCTCGTTGTTTGCATCACTCAAATGGAAAATTAATTTTCTTTCCATTGCATTGAAGATGATCTCCAAAAGTTGAAAATTGGAGTTTTATAATTAGATTCTAAATGATGACAGTGGTGGCAATGTTACTAAAAATCTTAGAAATCTTATATAAGTGTTATGTCCCTTTCATCAAGTTTATGAAGATCCTTCGTGAGTGATTTGATCATGCCACTCATTATTTGGGTCTATTGACAAATTGGCATTGTTCTGAACTACTTTAGAGCATTTGAGAAGTTGACCATATGCAACGAGGGCCTTTTTGAATTATTTTAAAGATTGTTTTATAAGTGGCCTTAAAAGAGGAAATTCTTGCACATGTCACGAAATGACACAGGTTACATTCGTTTGAGTCTGATTGCATTGGAATTGACTACAGATACACAATTTTCCATGAAAAAAGTGGTGGATTGACGGATGGATATCCACTTTATTGAAATGGATATATACAAACAAAATCCACCGACAAATTCAGCTGATTATGCAGCCGATCGAACATACTTTTGGATAGACTGGCGTATCATGACATCCTTCAGATGGTAAGCATAGAAATTGCGAAGAATTTGGTACACTTGCGTGTGGTTTCTTCACAGCTGCGGAGGTGGTATTGAAATTGGATAGAGACTCGGAACTGGAATTGGTCAAGTAAGTATAGAAATTGCGAAGAATTTGGTACACTTACCTGTGGTCTCTGCAATGCTGCTGAGGTGTGATTGAAATTGGATAGAGAATCGGCATTGGAATTGGTACCTGCTCCATGTTCAGATTGAAAACCCACTTCCCTCGGAGCCCAATATAAATACTTCACCTAAATCGTAAATCGCAGGAACATGTCTAGTATAGATCGTAGGGTGTATTGAAGGGAGATATAGATAGAGAAAACCATAGTAGCATAATTTGCGTACGAATAATATAGAAAAAATACTTAATGAAAAAATCTACGAATAAATGGAAGTAGACTGCTTATATATAATATTTTTTAATTCAATATTCAAAAATATACGATAAATGTAGATAGACATTTATAGAATAAAATCAAATATATTTAAAAAACAAAAAAAATATAATTTCAACAACCTGCCATATGGCAAGAGTGACGGCAACTAGTTATTAATAATTATTTTAATAAGAAAGTTCAAACTCTAATTTTCCATTACTAAGAATCCTTATTCGTATTACACTTACACCGAATGTGAACTCAAATTTGTTCCCAATTTTTATAGGTGAAATGCCAATAAGGCCGAATTATGCTACTATGGAGAAAAAAAGTAACGAGAGTTATTAATGAAAGGAAAGATTTGACCTGCGCAGTAAATACTTTCTTTTTCTTTTCTTTGAAACCTGGGTTCCAGTGGACTTTCTACTTTGGCGGAAATTCTTAACTTCGCAAAAAAAAATACTTTACGAAATACTTTACTTTGCATAGGCTTCGCACTTCACGCAAATTACTTTTACATAACTTCTTTTAACTTTACGAAGGTTAACTGCGCACAAGTTACCTTCTCATTCCTATTTAGCTGCACAGAGATGCGTTTTACTTCAAACTTTCACTTCCTACACAGAGCTTGTGCTCTTGGAACACTTCACGGTTTTTCACTTCTGCTCTTATCTCTATTCTTTCATCTCTAACCTAATCTTCTGTAAGTGATTTTCATTTATACAGAAACTTGATTTTGGCTTCTCCTCGAAGCTATAAGGTTTCATTAAAGACTGTAATAAATTTCTACCTAAAAATTCTCACTACTACATTAAGGGGTTCTTTACGACATATATTTAAGACGAAACTTTTTTTTTGTCTTAAATATATGTCTCTTTTTTAAAATGTCTTAAATGAAAATGTCTTTATTGAAAAGTGAAACAAAATTACTTTTTTTCGAGGAAGACGGATCCGCCACCTTCATCAACAGCGGCCATCATTAATGTCTCACCTACTTTGTAACAACTGGCATCTTGGCCAGTTAATAATTCAAGTTATGCCCAATGTCATTCGACTTACTCTTTCATTTTGGAGTTGAAGCGGGAATTGATATTGCAGGATGGGAGGGAGGTGAAAATTTTCAGAGGAGAGGTATATTGATGCTGGCTGGAATTGAAAATAACATTTTTTTCTCTATGAAATATCTGCTCTATATTGTTTAAAATTTTTCACCATGCATTTTCTGCATTTTGTAATATGTTCAGATTTTACCAATCCATCTTTGATTATAGTCAGCACCAGCGCCTGTATTTAATCATGTGAGCTACTATTTTTTTTATGGCTTAGGTGCTTTCATCTTGTATCATAGTTTGTTTTATCTAGACCTGCGCTAGCGCCTCTATTTAACTCATTTTCTGTGGTTTTCTATTTTAGATTAAAACCCTTGAAGCTCATGGCATTCAAAATGATCTATTTAACTCATTTTATGTGGTTTTCTGTTTTAGATTAAAACCCATGAAGCTCATGGCATTCAAAATGATCTGAAAGATACTACAATTAGTAGCCACTGCCAATCCATCAAAGAGGTAAATAAATTTCTGCGCATTTATCGCTATAAGATTGCAATTGGGCCAGATGGGTTTTATTTGAATAGGTTTATTTGATAAGTGTTGGAAATAGGTTACAGATTAGATTATTTGGTAACCGGTTGATGAGAGAACTGAGGTCTGTTGGGACTTGGGCGTGATGATACCAATAGGATCCATCCACATTGCAGGCAGTAAGCCACAGGGTTTTATATATTTCTCTATCACCATGCCCTACGCCCTACATTAGAGGCCCAATTCCATTAGACGAATAATCACAGTAGATCGAACTACAGAATACCTTAATGACCTTCCTTCGACAAATTGCTCACGTCGATCTGTTTAGGATCAATTGGACTGAAGTTGTAAATGGGGTTAAGAATCTTTTCTTTTGGGGTAAAGAAAGACTAATCCTTTCTCTCTGGGGTATTTGCACATAACTGAAGAACCTTTCGAAAGGACTATTCAGACCTGGGAGTTAAAAGAAAAGAAATCCAATAATTTTGGGGGTGAAAAGCCAGTCTTACGAAGAATACGCTATCCGGTTAGGATGCTTATGGCCTCAATCTATTCAGTTTTGAACATCGCTTTTACTAAATCTATTCACCTATAGGACTGTAATTCTTTGAGTACTGAAGGGAAGAGAGCACCACAACACTGCAACACTGCGGCACCGCGATACCACGATAGTCAATTTTAAAATTAACTACGCAGTACACAAACTTTTCTTTCGCTGGGGACTCTAATGGAAACTTCAATTTTGACTTCGAGAATGACTTTCACTTCCGCGAGCATTTACTTCACCTGGATTAACTTTGTGGAATTTTACTTTGCCGCAACATTTGATATCGCACCAAATTTACTTTGCAGTAAATTAACTTCGCACACCATGCTATATGCAATAACCTTGCGATATGAGATATGCGATAACCTTGTGATATGCAATATGCGATATGCAATAAACATGTGATATGCGATATGCGATATTTGCGGAAATTACGAACTTGAAGTTATTTTTACTCCGCGTAACTTCGAGGACAACTTGACTTTGATAAATACACTCTTAAGCAAACTATATAATGAGATATTTCTTGTTAAAACATATGAACGGAAGAATGAAGATTATGCCGAAGTTACTTTGGGACAAACTAAAATACTTGGAATTCTTGATTTCTTTTACTGACAGTAAATGTAAACAACATTTACATAGATGAATATGAAGAAGATGTGCGACATGCAATGAACAACATTCTTGAGAATGAGCACAAATAACTATTGACTTATATATTACCGTAGTAAAACAAGTAACATTGCCGCAATATAGAGAGATGGTAAATACTTCAATCTTTCACCATTTTACGCAGAGCTTGGACTCTTCATACATTTCACAATAAACTTCTTATTCTTCTTTCACTTATTTTTGTCTTTCATCTCTATCTCGGTTTTTAACAATGAACTTCTACTTGTAGATATTTTCAACAACCGACTTAGGATCGCCGCAATATAGAGAGATGGTAAATACTTCAATCTTTCACCATTTTAGGCAGAGCTTGGACTCTTCATACATTTCACAATAAACTTCTTCTTCTTCTTTCACTTCTTTTTCTCTTTCATCTCTATCTTGGTTTTTAACAATAAACTTCTACTTGTAGATATTTCCAACAACCGACTTAGGATCGCTTCTCTTGGAAGCTACAGGATTGCATTTAAACACTGTAATAAATTATATCCTAAGTTTTCTTGACTTGCGAACTATTAATGCAGTTACATAACTACAAACAAGACATCCATCGGATTTGTTATGAACTTGCTGACATACTGATATCGTGGACATCGCGCTCGCACAAACAACGACTGATAGAGCTGGCTCAATGAATATGCGATCAACTCATGAATTATGATATATCGAACACTCCCCCTTAATTATGAGCGGATGAGGATTTTTTTTTTAAACAAAAGTAAAATATTACAAAATATTTCAGAGTAGAAACATGCTCTGTGCAAGATGAATTTCACTGCACTGAACTTGTCATTCCCGAACAACTTCGCAGATACTGAAATGGGTCTTTTGCCAATGGTTTGGTAAAGATGTCTACTACCTAATCTTCAGACCTGTAAAATTCTAAACAGATTTCTTTGTTGTTTATCAACTCTCTGGTGAAGTGATACCTTGTGTCGATGTGCTTGGTTCTTTTGTGGTAGACATGATTCTTTGATAGTGCGATAGCTGAATTGTTGTCGCAGTAAATGACTGTAGGTTCTTGTTGTTGATGCGATAGATCACTTAACATCCTCCGCATCCATACAGCTTGACATGCAGCGCTTGTTGCTGCGACATACTCTGCTTCTGCTGAAGAAAGAGTTACGATTGGTTGCTTCTTTGAAGCCCATGATACGACACCTATTCCTACATAAAATGTATTCCTGGATGTGCTTTTTATGTCGTCTATGCTGTCTCCATTATCGTTGTCTGTGTACCCAATGAGTTTGAAATTTTCTGTGGCTGAATACGAAATACCGAAGTCTCTTGTTCCACTTGCATACCTCAGGATTCTTTTTCCTGCTTGCTAATGCAATTATTTTCGTGTCTCCATGAATCTTGAGATTAAACTGACTCCATACATTATGTCTGGCCTTGTTGTTGTAAGATACATAAGGCTTCCAACAAGTCTTTTAAACATAGTAGGATCTACAGTGGATCCATCATCATCCTTGCTCAATTTCAAACCTGTTATCACTGGTGTTGGTGTTGTCTTGCAATTTATCATATTAAATATGTTTAAGACATCACTTGCATACTTCAACTGAGATATAAATATTCCATTTTCAGTTTGTTGGACTTCAATTCCCATAAAATACTTCATAAGCCCCAAATTAGTCATTTCGAATTCACCCTCCATGACTATTCTGAATTCTTCTATGCCAAAATCACCAGTAAATATTAAATCATCTACATACAAGCAGACGATTAGCTTATTACCTTGCTTGTTGATTTTTGTGTATAGCGTTGGCTCACATTCACTTCTGTGAAATCCATTCTAAATCAGATATGAGTCGATGCGACTGTACCAAGCTCTGGGAGCTTGCTTCAAACCATACAGTGCCTTTTTCAGTCTGTACACTCTGTGTTCTTGTCCTAGAACTTCATAGCCTTGTGGCTGCTCCATGTATACTTCTTCCTCCAAATAACCATTTAAGAATGTGGACTTGACATCCATTTGATAAACATGCCATTTCTTTTGTGTTGTGATAGCCAGAACTGTTCTGACAGTGTCCATTCGTGCTACATGTCCAAAAGTTTCATTGAAGTCTATGCCAGGCTGCTGTGTGAATCCTCTTGCTACCAATCTCGCCTTGTGCTTCTACACATTTCCTTCAGCATCTTGCTTGGTCTTATAAATCCATTTGACGCTTATCACATCCTTGTCGATAGGAACGTCGACTAATTCCCATGTTTGATTTTTCTCAATGCATTCAATTTCTTCATCCATAGCTTGTGCCTAGACTTTATCTTCAACTGCTTCTTCAAATGTTAGCGGATCATTAACTTGAGAAAATAATGCAAAAACAGAAAATCAATTTGGTGTACTAGCATCATATATCTCGCGCAGACTGCTTGTCCTTGGCGGAGTTGCTGGTGTCGAACTGTGCGAACTGCTTCATGAAGTTTGTTGCGCACTTGGTGTGCTTGTCAGAGTTGTTTGAGCTGCGACTGATGTTGCAGTACCTTGTGTCGAAACATGTTGCGTTGTCCTGGGAGTAGACGGTGCTGCAACATTCTGATTTATATGCGGAGTCTCAACCACATCTTCTGTGATGTCATCATGCTCAACATGTGACACGATTTTCACATTCTTCTCAACAGTTCCATCCCATGCTTCATTTTCCACAAACTGAACATCGCGACTGATGATAAATTTTCTTGCGACAGGATCATACAATTTGTATGCTTTTGTGTCTTCAGAGTATCCAATAAAGATTCATTTCTGTCCTTTATTGTCTAATTTTCTTCTCATCTCATCTGGAACATGTACACATGCTACACAACCAAAAAATTTTAAATCCGAAACACTATGTTTCATACCTGTCCATGCTTCCTGCGGAACCTTGTTCTTCACGCTCTTCATCGGACATCGATTCATGATGTATACTGCAGTTGCCACTGCTTCAGCCCAGTATTCATTTGACAGATGTGCGATTTCCAACATACTACGTGCCATCTCCATGATGGTTTTTTTCTTTCTATCTGTGATACCATTCTTCTATGGTGTATACCGCGTAGTGAACTGCTTATGTATGCCATGATTCTTGCAAAAGTTTAAGAAATCATTTGAAGCTTACTCACCACCCCTATCGGTTCTTAATATCTTGATGCTGTAACCACTCTGCTTCTCCACAAGTGCCTTGAACTGCTGAAAACAATCAAATGCATCAGATTTATGCTTTATAAAATATAACCATGTTTTTCTTGTGAAATCGTCAATAAAGGTGAGAAGATAAGTGCATCCTCCCATGGACGGTGTTTACATCGGTCCACAAATATCGGAGTGCACGATTTCAAGTGGTGTGCGCGCTTTGTATGACGTTTCGACTGGAAAAGTCTCTCTATGCTGCTTTCCAAAGACACAGCCTTCACAAATTCTCTCTGTCTTTTCAATCAATGGCAATCCTTTCACCATGTCATTCGTGTGCAGTAGCTTCATCCCACCAAAATTCAGATGTCCAAATCTGAAATGCCATAACCAGGACTCATCTTTTACTTCTGTCTGAAATGCTACTTGTATTGCGTTGTCCTTCTCTTCTGCTACACAATGAATTTCTGCTCCTTTTCTCTCTGCGCGAAACGCATATCTAGAATTCTCATTCTGACTTGCATGAACAACATGAGTTGTCTTTTCTTTTATGATGGGTCTTATTCTCAAAGGAAACAAGCGATTGCTTGTCATATTCACTTCAACAATTAACTGATTGTTGGGATATATATCCTTGATCACACAGCGCTTACCTACCATGTGAACTCTATAACCTTTTTCCATTAGCTGACCAATGCTCATCAGGTTGCGCTTCAAACCTTGAACATAATACACATCAGACATATATTTCTGCTCCCCCTGTTTTGTTAGAATATCAACAGTACCCTTTCCCAAAACAGTAACTTGAATGTTGTTTCCAAGTGTTACATCAGTTTGAACAGATCTATCTAGACTGGAAAATAAACTTAAATTACCAGTCATATGATTGCTACATCCTGAGTCTAAATACCATATGTCATTTGGACTTTCTTGGATAGCATTGCATTCCAGTGGAGATGCATATGCTAAGAACAATGGGCTGTTCGGTGCGTTCTTTTTTCTTGACTACGCTTCACCTTCCTTTTCTTGGTCGTACTGCTTCTTCCTGCATTCATATGCGAAGTGTCCATACTTCTTGCAGTAATGACATTGAATTTTTTATTTATCATACCTTTGTCCACTTAGCTGATTGGGAGTCTGATTCTGGCCTCTACTAGTGACATGTGCAGGACTACTACTGCGACCTCCTCTGAAAGAACTTTTCCCTCTACCTCTAGAGCTTGATCTTCTTCTGCCTCTACCACGACTTATGGATGACTGTGTTGCGAATGCACCTTCCAACGATGTGTCTGAACCACTGATTATATCTTCATGATTGAGTAATGAGGCTTGCAACTCATCAATAGTAAATGTGGGCAGATCTTTGTTTTCCTCCAGGGTTATAACCAAAGATTCAAATTTCTTTGTAAGAACTCTAAGAACCTTTTCAACAACTCTTTGATCAATTAGAGTTTGTCCATGAGACTTTATTTGATTAACTAAACCAATAACACGAGTATAGAATGTGTCTACTGACTCTTTGTTTTTCATAGATAGAGATTCAAAATCTCTTCTCAGAATTTGAAGTTTAGCAGTTTTTATTTTGTTCAAACCTTGGTATGCAGTTTCCAGCATGTCCCACGCTTCCTTGGTTGATTGTGCTGCTGCTACTCTTGGGAGTATTGATTCATGTGTTGCTTGATATATGTGGAACAACGCCTTTCTGTCTTTCTTCCTCTGTTCCCTTAGAACATCCTTCTTAGCTTGAGTGAGATTGTTGTATGCTACTGCATTTTCTGGTTCTACATAGCCTTGCTGGACTATGTCCCATACATCTTGTCCTCTAAACAAAGCTTTCATTGTTAGTGATCAATATTCATAATTTTTACCGGTAAATATTGAAGTTTGCAAATCACCAGAAGTGGAAGCCATATTTTAATCACTCTTCCCTTATTTAAATACAATTCTTCTTTTCCATAAACCATGATCTGATACCAGATGAAGGGAAGAGAGCACCGCAAGACTACAACACTGCGGCACCACGACAATCAATTTTAAAATTAACTGCGTAGTACACAAACTTTTCTTTCGCTACCGAATCTGATGGAAACCTCAATTTTGACTTCGAGAATGACTTTCACTTCTGCGAGCATTTACTTCGCATGGATTAACTTTGCGGAATTTTACTTTGTTGCAACATTTGATATCGCACCAAATTTACTTCGCAGTAAATTAACTTTGCACATCATGCAATATGCAATAACCTTGCGATATGCAATAACCATGCGATATGCGATATTTGCGGAAATTACAAACTTGAAGTTATTTTTCTCTCCGCGTAACTTCGAGGACAACTTGACTTTGATAAGTACACTCTTAAGCAAACTATATAATGAGATATTTCTTGTTAAAACATATGAACGGAAGAATGAAGATTATGCCGAAGTTACTCCTGGTCAAACTAAAAACTTTACCGCCGTGAAATACTTGGAATTCTTGATTTCTTTTACGGACAGTAAATGTAAACAACATTTACGTAGATGAATATGAAGAAGATGTGTGACATGGAATGACCAACATTCTTGAGAATGAACACAAATAACTATTGACTTATATATTACCGCAGTAAAACAAGTAACATTGCTACAATACAGAGACATGGTAAATACTTCAATCTTTCACCATTTTACGCAGAGCTTGGGCTCTTCATACATTTCACGATAAAATTCTTCTTCTTCTTTCACTTCTTTTTCTCTTTCATCTCTATCTTAGTTTTTAACAATGAACTTCTACTTATAGATATTTCCAACAACCGACTTAGGATCGCTTCTCTTGGAAGCTACAGGATTGCATTTAAACACTGTAATAAATTCTATCCTAAGTTTTCTTGACTTGCAAACTATTAACGCGGTTACATAACTGCAAACAAGACATCCGCCGGATTTGTTATGAACTTGCTGACATACTAATATCGTGGACATTGCGCTGACACAAACAATGGCTGACAGGGTGACTGACAGAGCCAGCGCAATGAATACATGATCAGCTCATAAATTATGATATATCCAACAAGTAGCACATGCCCCCCTCTTGTACTATAATTCCTTCGGCTGGAAAACACCTTGAGATAGCTTTCTATTGCCCTAGTTATTCACAAAACTTTGAATCCGATCCAATGAAACTTGCAGGGTGAGTTGGCTCATATTGGAAAAACAGACTCGGAACCAACCAGCTGGTTCCTTGCAATGGAATGAAGAACCCAGAGATATATTCAGCCCCACCTCGTCTAATATACTATGTGAAAGATTTAACTCTCCTTTCACGTCAGGTGATGGCAGAAGATGCCTCATGTCAACCAAACAAAAGAGACCCGCATTCCTCTTTAAGCATGTAATACCGGCTCTCTTGAGCCTTGAGACGAGGAACTTATGTCTTTCTCGTAGTCTCTTCCGATTCTCTGATACGAAATTTCTCATGAACTTGGAATCTGAAAGTAGAATAGACAACATATGTTGGGTCTGGGAGGAAACCATGCAGAAACTTGACATTCTTCTAGCTGTTGTCACTACAGTTTTATTATATGAGTATATTGCACCAACTCTAAAGCCTAGAAGGCCAAGGTCCTTAAACAAACTATAGACTATATGGACATTATCACATATGTGATTCTCGTTGGCCAAAATTTCTGAGACGCTATGAAACTTTGGAGCCGAGAATACAGATCCTAAATAGATTTCATCGCACACTAGATGTATTTTCTTTTCTTGTACAAAAGCTAGCAGGTTCCTCAATTTCTTGGCACTTAACGTGGTGCCTAGAGGGTTCGATGGATTCATTACGATAAGTCCCCTAACATTTAGATTTTGGTTCTGAGCTTCATTCTACGCTGATTCCAGGGCAGATTTGGTGATTTGAAACTTATTTGAGCTATCACAATGGACTGGCATGATCTCCACACCTGTATACCATTTGAGATCTCTAGCAAACCTATACCGAAGGAAAAGCATGATCAGTTAGTTTTTTTAGATCTTTTTTTATCAAACGTTTCGCTATGTTAGAGAAACTAAATTATTTGAATTGGACGTTAACGCTTTTTAGTACTCTCAAACTAAAGAAAGGCAAAAACAAACAATGTCTTGATTAACACCATAAACTTGAGATCAAAATACTTCATGCCTTAATTTGGAATTATCCTAGAGCTTCATTCTTTAATACATGTGTACGACCAAAAACATTTCATGAAGATACCCAGGATAGTAGGCATAGTACCCTGCGTAATATGGAGTTGGGACCAGAAAGGCATCTCTAGGATCTCCAAGGAAAAAAATTAAGAGTTCGTTGGCTGTTGTTGCTCCTGCAGTGAGAACTATGCTATCAGGATCGAATTTCGCTTTCTTTCCTCTCAATAACTCCATGAAATTGGCAATAGCCTGCAATTACAACGATGACATATTAAAACAAAATCCAAGAAACAATCCCCACATACACTTTAGAATCCAAAAATGAAATTGTCCTTGGCTTGCATTCTTTTAATATTACCTTTTTCAAAGCTGCCAAGCCATGGTAATCCTAATACAACGCCAATTCCCTGAACACCGAAGTAACAACATGTTGATTGAAACTCATGGATGCCTCTGGATGCCCCTTTAGCTAGCTTTCCAATGCAAGCAAATATTCTTTTGCTATCTTCACCTGAAAGCCAGTTATTGAACCACCATATTATATTACTAAACAAGGCGGAGCTGCATGAAATCCATATGCATATCCCTAGAAATGTGTAGATCGGTTTCGGCAATTTGCTTGCAATAAAACTACGGTCAAGAAATAAAAACTACAAACTAGAAATATTATAGTCTACTTGAAGATTGTTAGCCTGCTAGACTACAAGATAGACTGCAAAGTGAAGTCTTAGCCTGGGCCCTGCAGACTATAGCGATAAAATCACAACCAAAGCCAGAGTAGCAAAGTGTTATGTGTTATGTGAAAAAGTTGGCTGGTAAAGAAATAGAGAAGGATAGTCTTTGAGTCTTTACCATTGAGGATAACAAATTACCATTGAGGATAAGAATGCAGGGACAACCTATCAGGTTTCAGTAGACACTGGACAGTTTAATTTATTATATATAATAATATATGCAACACTAAGCATGAAGAGTTTATACTTTTGATTAGTGTGCTAGTGGGGTATGAAATTGGAGTGACTACGTGCACTTACGGGGATAGTTTGGACTTTGGGTTAGGTCAAACCTGGGCCGCATTGTTTTGTTTTTTGTTTTATTATAATTATTTCTAAAAACCAAAGTCGAATTAGGGCAAATTAAAAAACGTGTACGATGTTTTTATTTTTTGTGGTGTTGTGATTCTATATATGGAGATTTGTTGTGTGGCTTTTTTTTTAGATATCGCATTTTAGAATCTTGTAGAGTTGAGGAAGAACAATTGTCATGCATATGGGCTGGTGCAAGGTAATGATACCCAATTATGACACGTTAGTTGCAATGACTTTCTGGAAAAATAGAAATATTATCATTAAAATGAATTATTAGGGGTACCTACAAAACATTTTCGGATTAGGTGTAAAAAGATGAAACGTAGAAAAACGGATTACCTTCTGTAATATATAACTTTTATTTATCGAAACGTTGTATAACCACTCCAAAATGTCATTATTTGAAGATTGGTATGTTATTTTTTTCTAAAACATAATGCACATGTTTTTGTTGAGCCACCTGTGTGCTATGTAAATTTTCAATTTACGAGAAAAAAAATATCTAGAGGTGTAGGAAACAGAAAAAATCTTGTGCGGGGCTATTTTTCCAAAATTTTAAAAGTCGATTTTATATTTTTTTAATTTACCGAAGTCAATGAAGCCCTAAAACGACATGGTCAAGTGTTGAGACACCATATCATGGTCTAAAAATAATCAAAATGCATTTTTTTTAGGTTGTAGGTATTTTCGTGCTCTTGTGCGGGTTCTTTTCTGTTTTCGAAATAGGTAAGCCAATCAAAAGTTATACGCCAAATAAACGACCTATGTTTTTTACGAATTTGACATGAGTGCAGTTTAAAATGAATTAAAAATAGAGAACAACAACAGAGCTATTAAAAAATTATATATTTAGAATCTGCACACAGAGCTCGACAAGTGTGTGTAATTTCATTTGCAGTGCACTCGTGGAGCTTATGCAGAACTAGTTGTGAAAAACAGGTCATTTAATTTCCCTTGTCAAGGGGATACATAAAGTTGATGAAGATGTGATGATGAAGACGATGACGATGATGGAGATGTTGATGAGGAACGGGGAGATGACAATGATGATGGAGATGTTGATGAGGAAGGGGGAGATGACAATGATGATTAAGATGTTGATGAGGAAGGGGGAGATGACAATGATGATGAAGATGTTGATAATGATGATGATGATGATGAGATGATGGTGACAATGGTGATGAAGATGATGATGATGATGATCATCATCATCATCATCATATTCATCATAGTCATCACCATCATAATCAACATCTTCATCATCATTGTCATCTCCCCATTCCTCATCAACATCTCCATCATTGTCATCTTCTTCATCATCACCATCTTCTTCATCAACATCATCATCATCTTCATCACCATCGTCATCATCATCAACATCTTCATCTCAATCATCATCATCTTCTTCATCCTCATCACCATCACCATCATCATCATCTTCATCATCATCATCATCATCATCATCATCATCATCACCACCCTCTTCTTCCTCATCATCATCAACATCTAGCTCATCATCTTGATCGTCAACGTCATATCAACATCATCATTATCATCCTCATCATCACCATTGATGTTGATGATGATGAAGATGATGATGATGATGTTGATGAGGAGTACGATGACCATCAACATCATCATCATCTTCATCATCGTACTCATTTTCATCATCATCCACCACCACCACCACCATCGTCATCATCATCATCATCATCTTTGTCATCACCCTCTTCCTCATCAACAACATCTTCGTCATCATCATCATCACGATAGGAAGATGATGACGAAAATGATGATGAAGGTGGCGATGATGAGTATGATGAGGATGATGAAGATGACGATTATGATGACGAACACAATGATGATCGTGACCATGATCATGTGATGATGATGATGATGGTGAGGATGACGAAGATAGTGATGATGATGACTAATGAAGATGATGATGACGAATATGATGATTTTGATGGTCATGATGATGATGATGATCATATTCATCGTACTCGTATTCATCATCATCGTACTCATATTCATCATCATCCGCCACCATCATCATCATCATCATATCATCATATCATCATCATCATCTTCATCATCCTCATCATCATCCGCATCCTCACAATGACGATGATGATGATCATGATGAGGAAGTTGATGATGATGATGAAGATGATGATGATGTGCTCCATATTCCTTATCATCTTCATCATCATAATCATCATCATTGTACTCATATTCATCATCATCCACCATCATCGTCAGCATCTTCGTCGATGATGATGATACAAAGATGTCAATGATGATGATGTGCTGCATATTCCTCATCATATTCATCATCATCATCATCATCTCCAAATTAGTCATCATCATCATCGTACTCATATTCATCATCATCCACCATCATCGTCATCATCATCATCATCATCTTCATCGACGACGATGATACGAAGATGTCAATGATGATGATGATGATATGAAGATGTCAATGATGATGATGATGATACGAAGATGATGATGAAGATGTCAATGATGATGATGATTATGATACAAAGATGTCAATGATGATGATGATGATATGAAGATGTCAATGATGATGATGATGATACGAATATGTCAATGATGATGATGATTATGAGGAAGATGGTGATGAGGAGTATGATGAAGAAGATGAAAATGACTAAATTATGATGACAAAGACATTGATGATCGTGACCACGATCATATGACGATGATGATGATGACTAATGAAGATGATGATGGCGAATATGATGATTTTGATGATGATTATATTCATCATCATCATCATCGTACTCATATTCATCATCACCCACCATCGTCATCATCATAACCATCACCATCATCATCGTCATATCATCATCATCATCATCATCATCCTTGTCCTCACAATGATGATGATGATGGTGATGATGAAGTTGATGATCATGATCATGGCGTTGATGATGATGAATATGATGATGAGGATGATGTGATCCATATTCATCATCATCTACATCATCATCATCTCCATTAGTCATCATCACAATCTTCATCGTCATTGTCATCATCATCATCATCATCCCCGTCCCCACAATGATGATGATGATGAAGATGGTGATAAAGATGACTAATGAAGATGAGTATGATGACAAATATGATGTTTTTGTTGTTGATGATGATGATCATATTTGTCATCATCATCATCATCTTCATCATTTACTTGTATTCATCATCATCCATCATCATCATCATCATCATCATATCATCATCATCTTCATCATCCTCATCATCATCCGCATCCTCACAATGATGATGATGATGATGACGAGGAAGTTGATGATGACGATCATGGTGTTGATGATGAGGAAGATGATGATGATGTGCTGCATATTCCTAATCATCTTCACCATCATCATCATTGCATCATCATCATCATCATCTCCAAATTAGTCATCATCATCATCATCATCTCCAAATTAGTCATCATCATCATCGTACTCATATTCATCATCATCATCATCATCATCTTCGTCGATGATGATGATAAGAAGATGTCAAGATGATGATGATTATGATACGAAGATGTCATTGATGATGATGATGATGATACGAAGATGATGACGAAGATGTCAATGATCATGGTTATTAGGAGGAAGATAGCGATGGCGAGTATGATGACAAAGATGAAGATGACTAAAGACAGTGATGACGAAAACAGTGATGATCGTGACCATGATCATATGATGACGATGGTGATGATGGTGATGATGGTGATGATGATGACTAGTGAAGATGATGATGATGAGTATGATTATTTTGATGATGATCATATTGTTGATGATGATGATGATGTGCTGCATATTCCTCATCATCTTCATCATCATCATAATCATCATCATCATCTCAAAATTAGTCATCATCATCTCGAAATTAGTCATCATCATCATCGTACTCATATTCATCATCATCCACCACCACCATCATCATCATCATCATCATCTTCGTCGACGATGATGATACGAATATTTCAATGATGATGATGATTATGATACGAAGATGTCAATGATGATGATGATGATGATATGAAGATGTCAATGATGATGATGATGATACAAAGATGATGACGAAGATGTCAATGACGATGATGATTAGGGGGAAGATGGCGATGATGAAGATGAAGATGACTAAAGATAGTGAGGACGAAGACAGTGGTGATCGTGACCATGATCATATGATGACGATGGTGATGATGATGACTAGTGAAGATGATGATGATGAATATGATGATTTTGATGATCATCATATTTGTCGTCATCATCATCATCGTACTCATATTCATCATCATCCACCATCGTCGTCATCATCACCATCATCACCATCATCACCATCATCATCATCATCATCACCATCATCCTCATCATCATCCGCGTCATCACAATGATGATGATGATGATGATGATGATGATGAGGAAGTTGATGATGACGATCATGGTGTTGATGATGATGAAGATGAACATGATGATGAGGATGATGTGCTGCATATTCATTATCATATTCATCATCAACATCATCATCATCTCCATTAGTCATCATCACCATCTTCATCATCATCATCCCCGTCCCCACAACGATGATGATGATGAAGATGGTGATGATGATGACTAATGAAGAAGAGTATGATGACGAATATGATGTTTTTTCTACTGATGATGATGATCATATTCATCATCAACATCATCATCTTCATCATCGTAATCGTATTCATCATCATCCATCGTCATCATAATCATCATCATCATCATCATCATCATATCATCATCTTCATCATCCTCATCATCATCCACATCCTCACAATGATGATGAGGATGATGATGACGAGGAAGTTGATGATGATGATGTGCTGCATATTCCTTATCATCTTCACCATCATCATCATCGTCATCATCATCATCATCATCTCCAAATTAGTCATCATCATCATTGTACTCATATTCATCATCATCATCATTGTACTCATATTCATCATCATCATCATCTTCATCGATGATGGTGATACGAAGATGTCAATGATGATGATGATTATGATACGAAGATGTCAATGATGATGATGATGATATGAAGATGATGACAAAGATGTCAACAATGATGATGATTAGGAGGAATATGGAGATGATGAGTATGATGACGAAGATGAAGATGACTAAAGACAGTGATCACGAAAACAGTGATGATCGTGACCATGATCATATGATGACGATGGTGATGATGGTGATGATGATGACTAGTGAAGATGATGATGACAAGTATGATGATTTTGATGATGATCATATTATTGATGATGATGATGATCATGTTGTTGATGATTCATCATTGTACTCGTATTCATCATCATCCATCGTCATCATCATCATCAACAATATGATCATCAAGGATTTCAGGTTTCCATGGAATGCAGAGTTTGAGTGGGTAGTCAGATAATCCACGATCGGCATTTTAGTTTTGTCGACGTTCCGAATCCTTAGCAAGATCCATCTTCAGGACAGAGAATGTGTAGAAGGGTTTCTCATCACGTCAATAAATAGTTTGAGATGCCTATTTCTTTCCCATTCTAGCCTTTCATCTTCCCAACGAAATTCAAGAAACCCTAATGACTCATTATTACCAAAGATATTATCAATAATTCTAGAAAATGTAAAATAATGATAGTTAATGATAATCATTATGAACAATAATTTATAAATAATGTTAAAAAGATAAACTTTCTTAAGGGATGTATAATAATCCAAAAATCACACCCTACTTTGGCAAAAAAAACTCAACAAGATGATAATAATATCATTAAAATAAAAATACTCAAAGATAATTCTATAGATTCAATATCAAACAAATAATTATTATCAATATGATGATAAAATTACCATTAAAGTAAAGATATTCAAAAATAATCCTTGTTCAAATATTAATAATTCTATAGAAATAATTATTAATGACAAGGTAATTAATACTAAATCCATAGAAATTATTAATAATTTATTAATAATTTCAAAAAGATAATTATTAACAATTATTGATAATACTAACGGTAATAACCATTGAAGAAACCCTAATAGCTCATTATTACCAAAGATATTATCAATAATTCTAGAAAAAGTAAAATAATGATAGTTAAGGATAATCATTATTAAAACATTATTCTACATCCTATTTGGCCAAATATTTATTATAAACAATGAACAATAATTTATAAATAATGTTAAAAAGATAAACTTTAAATTTCTTAAGGGATGTCTAATAATCCAAAATCACACCATACTTAGCCGAAAAATTCAACAAGATGATAATAATATCACTAAAATAAAAATACTCAAAGATAATTCTATAGAAATAATTAATAACTTCAATTCCAAACGGTTAATTATTATCAACGTGATGATAAAATTATCATTAAAGTAAAGATACTCAAAAATCATCCTTAAATAATCCTTGTTCAAATATTAATAATTATATAGAAATAATTATTAATGACTTCAAAATTACAAAGAGATAATTATTAATAACTTCAAAAAAAAGTAATTAATACTAAATCCATAGAAATTATTAATAATTAATAATTTCAAAAAGATAATTATTAACAATTATTGATAATACGAACGTTAATAACCATTGTAATTGGAAATTTATCAATGAAGACAAAAAGGAGGCTAGGTTCCTCATAATGACGAAAAATTAAGTGTGTAGAACATATTTGGTTCTAACCATTACCTTATTTATTGATTAGAGGCAGCCATCTCTCGCTTATTTCAAGCCCCTCGTCTCTATTCAGGTTTTTTGGGTGCTTTATGATTTCTAGGGCCTCTCTCACCCTTCTTTTGTAGTAGTGATCCTCAATTGCGAGCATCTCCATGTTCTCCAGGTAGACATGGTGCTTTGTTCATCATGCATCAAAATATTTTCATAATGATGATGACGAGTATGATGATTTTGATGATGATCATATTGTCGATGATGATGATCATGTTGTTGATGATGATGAAGATGATGATGATGTGCTACATATTCCTCATCATATTCATCATCATCATCATCATCATCATCATCATCCATCATCATCATCATCATCACCATCTTCGTCGATGATGATGATACGAAGATGTCAATGATGATGATGATTATGATATGAAGATGTCAATGATGATGATGATGATGATGATATGAAGATGTCAATGATGATGATGATGATATGAAGATGATGACGAATATGTCAATGATGATGATGATTAGGGGGAAGATGGCGATGACTAAAGACAGTGATGATCGTGACCATGATCATATGATGACGATGGTGATGATGGTGATGATGATGAGTAGTGAAGATGATGATGACGAATATAATGATTTTGATGATGATCATATTCGTCATCATCATCATCATCTTTTTCATCATCGTACTCATATTCATCATCATCCACCATCGTCGTTATCATCACCATCATCACCATCATCATCATCATCATCCTTGTCCTCACAATGATGATGATGATGATGACTATGAAGATGGCGATGATGACCATGTTGTGGATTATAATGAAGATGATGATGAAGAAGATGATGCTGAAGATGATGAGGATGATGAGGATTATGTGCTACATATTCTTCATGATCATCATCATCAACAACATCATCATCATCATCTCCATTAGTCATCATCACCGTCTTCATCACTATCATCATTATCCACCTAGAACCATTATTCTTGATGTAATACATATGTTTATAATTCAAAATTAAATTAATGTTTTGAAATTAAAATACATATTTGTAAATATACCCCTAAACCCCTAAACACCTAGAAGCACTTAAATGCACATAGGGATTATGGGTTAGAAGAGGTCCTAAAGGCTTTTATGGGGGAGGGGCCCTTTATGGGGAGGGGCTCTAGGAATAACCCGACACATTTATATCTCTTGGGTAATAAATGCACTGAACGTTTCCCACCAAACAATACAACGTTTAGAAAGGACGTGCGTCCCTGTTGAAGATAAAATTTAGAAAATCACCCGCATTCTTTCTCCCGCAAGTTTTTCCCCATTTTCACGTTCTCTTCACTAGTTTCACACACAGTCCGACAAGCATTTAAATGGTAGATTGAATTCATACACCATTTGGTGCTTTCTTGACCATTTGGATAGAATACACAACATTTTGGGCTCTATTTTGGCTCCTTGGATTGAATACACACCTCTTGGGCTCTATTTGGATCAATCGAGTGAATACACAACAATTGGACTCTATTTGGCACCTTGGATTGAATTCTCATGCTACTTGGACATACATGAAGTCTTCTTACATATAGTGGACACATCAAAAGAGCATTTGACATTTGAGGCAAAGAGAAATCATAATCCTTGAGGTATGGTGATAATTTTATCTTGTTAAATGTAGGTTAGTCTTCATTCACTTGTTTGAATGGCATCTATTTTTGTTTTTCCTCATGAATTGTATGATATATCTATTTTAGTTTTCTTAATCTTCAACATAGACAATAAAAAAATCTTACCAAAAAAAAACTACAAAATGAACCAAGCAATGCTTTCAACCTTTCATGAAGATAATATAAAAAAATTACTTGCATCACCACCAATAACATTTCATAATCACATTCTTCCATCTAGTAGACAAACATTTGTTGAATTCCTCATCGTTTCACTACAACAACTCACACAAACACCTAGAGAATTGAAAACTCTTAGTCTTTTGGGGCTATTTTCCCTCATAGGGAAGTTGCTCCTACTAACATCACATACCACCATTCAGTACCATCCAATACCATCCTACCGAGTTCCTAGAGGTGCCGTTGCAGTTATATGTAGGGCATTCCAAATGGATTTTAAGATTATATGAAAACATTCTCACTAGATGTTGTTGTACATTATCAATTGCTACATCGAGCTTTAATAATCATGTGCACATCGAGTTTTAATATCTTATTTGTTGTTCATTCTTGGGCAGGGGTGATATATATATATATATTTTTAAAACGCATTGAATATGGGAAACAGACGTAATAATAAAATACAATCTAGAAGGATGGGGCTGCCCCCTAAAAAGGCCCATGAGATAAGAGAAAATGCTAGGTTGTACATGCAAAACCATAGAAATCAAAATGTTAGTGCCTTAGATCCATCAACAAGCAATGACGAAGTGGTTGAAGCCATTCAAATCTTGCCTGATGTTGAGTATGAAGGGATCAAGTTCTTAATTGGCAACCTCCCCAAGAAGAGCACACACATGCAGAACACACTCCCTTGCAGGATCAAGTTGTGAACAAACGGCCACAAAAAGCCATTGACGGGACTCATACTTCCTTGCCGAATCCCTTGCCTCGACTATCAAGTGGACGACAAAGAACTCCCAGACGTATTCATGCGGATGGAAGTTCATTTTCAGGACTTGAAGGTAAGATGCCCAAACGCACTATTGATTTCCATTGTAGCAAGATAACGAAAGAATTTTTTGAATCCAAAACCGATGTAGCAAAATGTCAATTGTTTCTTGCTTTGTTAAAATCACATTGTCTAGCGGATGTTAGGAGAATTTTGGGCATAAAGGTAGTTATAAGTTCAGATGTCAACAATCATGTTGTTAGACATCTACAATCTGCATTTAATTTGATTGGAAAAACTTCTCGTACAAAAGATTTTAATGCGGCCCGTCGTGTACTGTCGAAATCGATTGTAGACAAATCCAGAAGGCAACGTCGCCTACTATCACACACATGTAAAATATTTAAAGTTAACAAAAAGACTCTTCAAAATTATTCTTCCATTAGAGAAAAACTTGAGACCCTAGGCCAAAATGATTGTTGGGCCTTTGTTGGTAGGTTACCTCGTTCAGACATCAAGCTCATTGATGCTGTTAAAGAACTAGTGCAGAAGTTTTGGCATGATAACACTAGACTGTCATCGAATCAAAGAGATGTTTTAAAGTTGAGAAAATGTGTTAGGGGGGGTGAACCCCATGTCAAGCACTTCCATGACATGACACAAATAGAACTCTACGACAGGTTCAAGAATGAGAACACACAATTGAACTTGGGTCAAAGGTCCTTTGAAAAATGCAAACCCTTGTATGTTAAAATTCGCAATGATCGCAATACATGTTGTTGTAGATACCATGTAGAATTTGAGTACTTTTATGATACATATAGACATATATTTTGTGATTTGCATATTAACATTGTGCAGGATTGCCCATCGTTACAACCACTAAATGCATCCAGAGAATTTACACATAGCATAATGTGTCCAAGACCTGAAGGACAAAAATATTATAAAAGATCATGTTTATATGGGATGTGTTCCAGTTGCAGTGGATTTGCATTATTGAGCCCCTGCATCCACGCAACCGTGGAGCACGCATTTTGAAGAATGTCAATAGAAATGCAGAAATTCCAGTACATAACATATCAAGTAGATAGTTCGAAGGAAAGCAAAAAAATTGCATTGGTGAAGTCACAGGTAATCTAAGTTTGCATACTTTCATACTGTACATGTTGAATTTGTACATATATATTCACATTGAAAATGTCACGTTCTATTAATGCCCTTGGTTTTGTGGCACCAGGTACAAATTTGAAATTTCATGAAGGAATTCTACCAAAGGATTGAGCAGTATGTATAGCATGTCCATGTAGCACGATGGCAGGATGAATAGTACAGACAGTGCAGGGACACCTTCCCCAATGGCACAATATTGTCGGTTGTGGACTTTGTTGAAAACTACACCCTGCAGCCACAGAATGAGATTCAAAGTCAATACTACCATTCAGACCAAGTTAGCATAATGGTCCATATCACGTATAGGCATGCACCAGATAGAAGCAATGAAAGGAGGATAATATTGAAAGAGACCACCTTCCACATCAGTGATGACATGTGCCATGACCTGCATTACATGCAACATTGCTTCAAAATTTTCTATGATCAGCTGAAGGAGAGAGGTATAAAGATGGATTGGCATTGGATATGGTCAGATGGTTGTGCAGGCCAGTTAAAAAATGCACGTGTATTCCAGTGGTTGAGTATTTTGCACAAAACTTGTGATGTGCTGGATGTATGGAACTATTTTGAGACCAGTCATGGAAAGGGATAGCACGACGGTGCTGGGGCATGTCTCAAAACTACCCTATGAAGGGAAGAGATGAGGTGCACGAGAAACCCTCATATTCGGGATGTAGAAACCATAGTTCAATGGTGCTCTGCAAAAATGTCACATCAAACCAAGGAGCAACACAGACCAACAGGTAGAGGACATGTTGTCATAAATTTCTGGCATGTACTTGATATAGACCGATCGCGTTCTTATAGTTGCAGTACTGTGCAAGGAACTCTCGGATTTCATTCAGTTCGACACTCAAACAACCCCTTATTTGAAATATGGACGTGAAAACTTGCTTTCTTTTGTGGGCCTTGCAGCAATTGTGAATGGGATGAATGTGAATCAATGGATTGGGTTGATGAATGGGATCATGTATCACTTGCAATGGATCCACGTGCAGTTGTTGAAACAATCTAGTTAGAGGAAGTCCAGTCCACTATTTCAAATGAATATGATCATATATGTGATCTAGTACAGCCAGGTAAACCTTTCTGCATGCATATCCCAGTTCCCTCCTTGTTTATATGTAATTATCCAAGTTATCAAACCACTACTTGTTGTAATATGACCGTAAAATGCATATTTCCAGGACACATCTACGCAGTTGTCGCCCCGATAGATAGTGCAATTGGGATGAATTATTGGTTGGCACGATGCATCCAGGCGAAGCAAACCCTCCTTGCATCATTAATGGATAGTGAAGGCATTACCTTTCCCACTGGGTTAATGGTTGTTTAGGGGGAATATCTTACAATGGATGGAAAGGGACCAAAGAGAAATGGCTACACATACACGGATTATAGACTAGGGTTGTGGGTGTATCACTTTACGCACTTGATCGTTGGTACAAACATCCAACTACAAACAATGTCAATGAAGTCATCAAACAAGGTACGCTACTTACTACCTCATGTAGAGCATGAGAGGTTGTTTGAGACAGTAAAAACCCGAGAGGATCTAGAAGGCCTAATTGATTGAGGTACATAGTATAGTAATGATGTGATTGTTTATTCATGTTAGATAGTTTATTTGATGTTTGAGTTATGATTAATTTATGATTTATAGCCATGTGATTTTTTATTCATGCATGATCAATGTTATTCATGTTAGATAGGAATTTGATATCGCTATCTTATATCGTTTATTTGATGTACATGAGTTATGATTTATGTAAATATGTATGTGGTTCATGTGATGCAACAAATTACATATTGTCCTGAGCTACTTCATCATCTCCTTGAGCAAATTTGATGGTCAAATGCATAGAGATCTTATAGACTCTTAGATATGTATCCTAACAATTTATTTTAAAACATGCTCATTTATGGTTGAAGATTGATGCTTGATTCCTATAGAAAACCACTTAGATAAATCATCTCCATCATCATCATCATCTTCATCATCATCATCATCTTCTTCATCATCATCATCATCATCTTCATCACCATCACCATCATCATCAACGTCTTCATCTTCATCATCATCACCATCTTCATCATCATTGTCATCTCTAGGTCCCTCACCAACATCGCCATCATCATCACCATATCCATCATCTTCATCCTCTTCATCATCATCAACATCATCATCATCATCTCCATCATCTTCATCATCATCATCATCATCATCGTCTTCATCACCATCGCCATCATCATCAACACCTTCACCATCATCACCATCTTCATCATCATCACCATCTTCATCATCATTATCATCTCTAGGTCCCTCATCACCATCTTCATCATCATCACCATCTTCGTCATCGTGGTCATCTCTAGGTCCCTCATCACCATCCCCATCATCATCACAATCTTCATCATCATCATCGTCATCATCATCTTCATCACTATCGCCATCACCATCAATGCCTTCATCAGTTAGCCGCTAGCCACAAGTGCACGGGGGAGGATTTTGCAAAGTTGACCCCCGTGTGCAAATATTGCACACTCCCTCACTGAGCAAAACCCTAGTTTCCAAGATGGACCTACAAGGTGACACCCAGGCCATGGGACTAGAGGGGAGGGGCGCCCCTAGAACTATCCCGACATCCTGAATCCAATGGAGTCGACGGTTCGTCGATCGGAGCTGTTAACACCCAAAAAGTGTCCACTACCTCATTACCACATTATATGGCTCATTTGTCCATTTTCCTACCATTTTTCCCTTAAAATCCCAAAAAATCCCATTAAAAAGCCTCCAAAAGGCCTAAAATGCCTCCAAAAGGCCACAAAACCATCAAAATAGCCTAAAAAAGGCTAAAAAACCCCCTTTTTCCTCCAAAAATAGCAAAAATCCCCTAAAAAGGGAATAAAAAATATAAAATAATGAGGAAAAGGAGGAAAAAACCCTATACAGCTGCCTAAAACCATGTGTTTCCTAAAACCATGGGTCAGCACTCCACCACCAAAAAACTATAAATAGGTGATGGAGATCCCTTATTCCATATCCACAATCACAAGCACCCTTACTCTGCCAAAATCTCTCTCGAAACCCTAGTCCACCTTTGAACTAGTTTCACCTTGAGAGCCACCTTTGGCCCATTCCCAACATTGGAGAAGGAGAAGGAGCATTCTTGAAGCTTGGAGCATCCTCTTGGACACTGCAAAGGGCTTCACCAACCTTGACACTCAAGGTAACATCAATACAAAGTCATTCTTTCATTTTGGTGTTTATGCTTCATGCTTGTATTAGAAATAAGTTAATGTTTTGTTTATTGCATAATTAGTTTAATATACTGAACTGCTACTAAGGAGTCCATTCTCCTTAGTAGGTGCTCATTGGCACAAGCTAGGGGTAAAACCCTAGCTACAGTTTTGGCGACTCCCCTAGTTTTCGAATTTCTGGTTTCCGTTTTTAAATTTTTTCTTTCGGCTGTCCCTTTCGGCCGCTGCATACCGCGTCTTTCTCCTCTGCAGTCGCGTCCCGACCGCGCCTTTCAGGTCTTTACCCGCGATCCGACCGTGGCTCTCAGACTGCTTCCGACGCTCTGCCGGCGGATTCAAGTCTGTTACCTGCGATCCGACCGTGGCTAATCAGCCTGTTTGCCGCGATCTGACTGCGCCTGTCGGCCTTTTTCCTGCGTCGCGACTGCGGCTTCCTGCCTCTTTCGCGCGTCCCGACTGCGCCTGTTAGCCATTTTTACCGCGACCCGACTGTGTCTTTTTCCAGTTTTCCTGCGTCCCGACTGCCACTGTTGGCCCGATAGCCGCGACCCGACTGTGCCTTTTCCCCTGTTTCCTGCGTCCCGACTGCAACTATTGGCCCGATAGCCGCGACCTGACCGCCGCTGTTTCATTCAAACCCGCGGTCGGCCTGTTCTGACCCGCCACAGACCCGCGGTCTGATTTCTGCTCTTTTTCTGTTTTTGAGCCCAGCCCCTCTTGCTGCAATATTTTCTGCATTTGAACAGCCCTCTGTCCCACCTGCAGCCTACTTCCTTACAGCCTTTCTGCAACATAATTTCTGTTCCTTTTACAGAATCTTTTTAAAATTTCAGTATTTTTATTTCAGAAAATTTTGCAAGTTAAAAGAATCAATTTCAGCATTATTGATAGATTGGAAGTTGCCCTCCCTTGTGGCACTTCTGTTTTTGGGTTCAACACCTCACGAGCACACACTCTGTCACATTAAATCAAGTGAGCCTTAAAAAGTACCTAACTAAACCAACATTCTAACCCCACTTGGGGAACACAAAAGAATCATTGTAGTTAGGTAGGATCAGGGGGATAGGCTTCCAATAACACCCCTTGGTTATTTCACTTGAGACATAGTTGTTGTCCAACTAGGGAACCAAAATCCCCTAGTACTTTTTGGCACGGTCACGACCAGTTTATCAGAGGGCCTCTCCCTTAGGAGGGTTGAAGTCGGGAGACTGGTTCCGGAGGCCTGAGTGGAATACCGCAATCCATTCAGTAACCGAAGGGCTACCTTTCGCGGTTCGCGGGATATCCCTATATAGGGGTATTGCGGTCAACGAACTAAACGGCAGATTCACCTTTCTGGACGTGTCATGAACGGGGTATCTTAGTTGCCATTCTTCTAGGATTGACTACCCGGTGTCCCTCCCGGTAGGGGGATATCATAGCCACTTGGCTTTCCTACTCATATTGTCTGACTTGGATTTCATCACCTTGCAGAGGATATGTTTAGTTAAGTCAGAATACTTTTAGTTAGGTGTTTGCATGCTCCTTTACCTCCCTTTGGTCTAGTGAGTCCACCATTTTTCTTTTTTACGAAACCTGCTGCTTGTTGGTATTCTGACCATCTTTGTTGTTACTCCACCTATTGTAGCACAGCTGCTGCAGTGGGTGTTTTGAGTTGGTTGTTGGCCTGAGTGCCTTGCTTTTTAGCTCTCCTTCTGCACACTCGGTTGCATTAGGATTTTTGAGCTGTTTTCATACTCACCTCAACCCACAGAGATTTAGACACCATCTGTCACCATTGAGTCCCCGAGACATTCTCGGCGCCTCAGGGGCGAGCCCCCACAGCACGGTTCTCTCGACACCACTCGTCATAGATTCCGATCATTGTCCGTTGATACCACTCATCACAGATCTAGAGCCTTGTCACTTGACTCCACCCGTCAGCGACGTAGGTCTCCGTCACCAGATAGTGACGCACCTTACTTTACCTCTGATTCTGACGAAGAGTCTGAGAACCCTATTTATACTGCCCCTACTAGCCCCATGGCTGGTACGACTTCCACTCCATTTGTCATAGGGACCATTGGTGGCACATCCACCACTACACCAGGTACTACACCTGTTTTTGGTATGCCCTCCATGGGGCAACCATCTACCGTTCCCCTCACGGTACCTATTCCCACAGCGGGAATACCTATACCCACTACATCAGTGGCTCACACTACCAATGGTGGTGCTGGACCATCCTTCACTACCTCAGTTCCCCCACTTGGGGGCACCACCTCACATCTTGTCCCTCCACTTGGGGGCACTGGCCCCAACTTGGTCCACAGCACTACTGTGTCACAGCCTTCTTCCAGTTTGCCGTTCATGGCTAGCCTCAACCTACCTGACCTGGCCAGATTGACCAACGATCCTATTCGACACGACCCTATGTGGCCTCATATGCCTACCAAACTACCCTCTGACATACCTAAATTCGAGGGTAAGGCCGGTGAGGACCCACAGAACCACATCATGTCTTTCCACCTATGGTGTTCCTCTAACTCCATTGTGGACGACTCTGTTCGCCTCCGTCTCTTACAGCGCACCTTCACTGGCTCTGCAGCCAAGTGGTATATTGAGCAGCCTCATGGGACCCATGCCACCTTTTCTTCCCTGGCCTCGACCTTCCTGCAGTTCTTCCAGTTGCCAGTCCGCTATGACGCGGGCGTTGAGATCCTTCTATCTTGTAGACAAAACACGGCTACCCATATCACGGACCATATCCATGAGTGGCGTAGACGCCGTAGCTTATGCAAGATTAAACTAGATGACCGTATCTTCCTCGATTGGTTCCTCAAGTCCCTGCTTCCCGTCATTGCTAAGGATGTAGCTTCAGAAAGACCCCAGTCTGAAGAAGAGGCCATCCTTAAGGCACAGCAGTTCGACCTCATTTACGCCCAGTCGGGTTACCTTTATACCATTATACCTGACGCCCCTCGCGGCGAGTCCTCCCATCATGATGCGCCGGGGGCATCCCACGCTGCAGATGGTATCATTGGCCGTGTTTCTTCGCATCCCCAACCATTTTCTATAGCACGTCCTACCCCTAGCCCCGACCTGTCGAGGGCTACCTCCCAGTCTGGAGCAACCAATTCATATGCTCCCATGACACATCACCATTCCCATGGACCTTCATGTCCACCTCAGTGCTTTGGGTATGCGACTCCTGCTTATGCTCCTCCAGTCGCCCCTCAGCCTTACTACCATCAGCAGACTGCCCCGGCTCCTGCGCCTTCACAAGCCCCACCAGCTTATTATCCGCCACAGGCAGCCCCTGCGGCACATCCACAACCTGCTCCGCAGTCCTATCAGCAACCCCCTCAAGTTGCTGCACCTGCTCAGCCTCAACCTACATATCATCCTCCGCAGCCTGCTCCTGCACCTGCTCAACCTCAGAATCCACCTGCTGCCCAAGGGCAAGTTTACGCCCAACACAACCCGCAGCAAAACCAGAATAACCAACGTAACCAGGGCCAACAGAACCGCGGCAAAGGCCGTAGTCGGGGAAATAACCAACCTGCAGACCAAGCTGGTCAACCGGCTAATCCCCCTGACAATAACAATGCGGCCCCCGCTAATCAAAACCCTGATCGCCCGCCCAAGCAGGCCAAAAACCCCAATTTGCGGACGAACCACCCTTGTTCTATTTGCGGGGTCTATGGACATTACACCCATGCTTGCCCACACTTGGAGCGAGCTCGGCAGCTTTGGGTTGACGAGGCCCATCGCCAAGGGCATGCGGCTCCCCAAGCACCGCCCAACCCCCCCCAGCCTCAGCAACCCCCTTTGGTGCTGCAAAACCCCTTACCGACCCAAGGCGTGGTGAACACTCAGCCGTTGGCCCCTCAAGCTAACGTGCAACCCCAACAACAACAGATCACCTACGCTGCTCCTGATCAACCCATGTTCGACTCAGGTACCCACCACTTACTGATGATGTCATCCGCTGACGTCAACCTCCAGACCCGTCGGAACCAATATGGCTCCACCTCTGAAGCCACTCCCACGGATAAACCCGCTAACGCCCATCCCACCGATCAGGCGTTACGTATACCTCCGCCTCCCATAGACGGTGCTGCGAAAGCACCTCGTTTCCCACTTCGCCGAATCAACAATAACCCTAACGCGCGTGCTGCGTCAAACTACAACATCGTAGACGACCTAGCCCAATCTCCCGCAGCCATGTCTGCGTTGGAAGTCTTGAAGAACTGCCCTTCCCAGCGCAAGACTTTACTTTCCGCCATCGGGGGGATTGACCCAACTGATTCACATTTGATGGCGTTTGATTTAGACCAGTCTGAACCACGCCTACCTTCCAGCTTAGCCTTCCAAGTTACAGTCTCCGTTAGGAACCTTGTTATCCATCGGTGCATCATCGATGAGGGTGCCTCCACTTGCGTTATGTCTACATTTGTATGGCAGAAGCTAGGATCCCCTCCTCTCCAGCAGTCCACCACTGCGTTACGTGCCTACGACGGTCGTTCGGCCCAGCCCCAAGGCCTCCTGCCCAACGTTCCTGTCCAGTTAGGTGGTAAAACAGTTCTTATCGACATAGAGGTAATCAATGCCCAATTGGATTACAACCTTCTACTTGGCCGCAGCTACATGTATGCCATGCGGGCGGTTGCCTCTTCTGTCTTTCGCACCATGATGTTCCCCCATGAAGGACGCGTGGTTAAGATTGACCAGCTCACCTACTATGATCCCAATGCTCCAGCGGCACCAGAGAATGTTCTCCCCATGGTTGAACAACCTGTTTCTAGTGCCACCACCTCGTTTGTTTCCTCTACGGGGCCTGGAGTCTACTCAGACGCGCCGATGACCTCCACCTTTCAATCCATTCCTCCGCCGTCATCTACGCCCGAAATGTCTGACTTATGTACCTTGTCCCATGATATCCTACCACCTAACAATCAACCATCCTTGTTGCCTAAACCACCATTGGTACCTAGTCACATTGGTGTTACACCGATCCATACGATCCCCTTCCTAGTTCCTCCAGCAGGAGTAGTAAGCGCCCCGGTCATGGCTACCCTTAGCCTCCCTGGGTTAACCTTGGGATTACCTGTATGGTACCTTTCGCCTCCCGTTCACCCGCCGACACCAGATGTCGTCCTCCAGCCGGTGCAACCCATGGCTACTACCACCCACCCACCTCCCGGGGTCCCTACCCCTTCGTCCTCCACGACACCTCCTCCTCCTCTTCAACCCACTGGGGGCAGAGGTCCACAACCTTACACTGCTGTCCCACCTCCCAAGACAGTCAAGAACCCTCCAGTGTTTCGTGCTCCTCCCAAATGCTCGCTGTGTGACGAGTTGGGCCATGCGACCCACCAATGCCCACAGTTACCTGCATTACAGAAGCACATGCAAATGCTCGATGATGACCCCAACATCCCAACTGTCGAACTAAACCCCACTCCTAAGCCTAAAGATAAGTCCCTACGTACCAACCACTCCTGCGCCATCTGCGGAATTTACGGGCACTATTCACATCATTGTCCCGATCTCCCGGATTACAGAGCGGCTCTCTATGAGATGAACAATCTGGATCTTGAGACGGCACCACCTACCATTGAGGAGATCTACCCCCCGGTCTCTCCCCCTTCCGGAGAGGTTAATACCATCTATATGATCTCTTCCACCACTACTCCCTCGTCAACCGATTTGACGACGCAAACGTTCCGTACTGATGAGGAGATTCTTGAGGCCCTAACTGCCCCGGATTATCCTTGGGATGATATGCACCACCGTTCCTATTTCATCCCAGAAGCGTCTTCCTCTAGCACCGCTACCCAATACGCGGTCGAATCCAAAGACTTCCTCCCCACCAAGGTCAACTGGTTCAAGGACCCAATTCCTGCTCCTGATGCCTTCGAGGAGGGAAACATGGCCAACATCTCACCTGTCATTCAAGTTGATATTGCTGCTCCAGGTCGTGCCCCTGAACTCATTACTTTAGGAGCATTCTGCAGTAAACAAGAGATTGAGGACTACACACACCTTTTCAAAGAATTCTGTGATGTCTTTGTCTGGTCCTATACCGAAGTGCCAGCTCTTGACCTCGCCATCACAGAGCACCACCTTGACACCTCTGAGTCAAGGGGCATAATAGATTCCCTCGACCCTGGGATAAGGGGCATGATCAATCATTTTGAACCTTCCCCATCACATCTATCTCAGCACGTCAATGAACCCATTGTTCAAACCCACACATATGTGATCCATAATCACAAACCCCATGCACATAGCATGGGGGCAAGTCATTAACCCTGCTCACTTTTTCACATTTGTGATCTCAACCATTTTTTGAGGTCACATATCACTTGTAGATTTGATTTGATATGCATAGTTCTTTCCTTTGACCATTTCGGAGTCTTTATGACCTCCGTTGTTCGCACCATTTGCACTGCCGGATTCATTTTTCCGTGCCCGTGATGATGCTTGAGATCATTTCTCGCTCTCACTAGGACCAATATCAACATTGTGTCCAGACGCCACTAGTCGCCTCGGTTTGCGTGCCACATCGGCCGTCACCCGTTTTTGACATCCTTTATATCGCCGGATTCATTTTTCCGAGCTCGTGATGATGCTTGAGATCATTTCTCGCTCTCACTTGGTACAATTTCAACATTGTGTCCCAACACCTTGCTGCCTCGATTTGCGCGCCACATCGGCCGCTATCGGATTGTTCCACATTTTTACATGAGCCATTCACTCCTGTCATACTGCAAATGTCTCGTTATTTTGCCACCATTTCATCCACCCCGCAAGGAGGTCCATCAGTGTTCCCACCTACCCTCGTTCTTGGTCATCATTACTCAACCTTGATTGAACACTTCCTCCTTGCCTGGCCATTCCTTTTGTTCGGTATAATTTTATCCCTTTTTCGGGCCGGACAAGTCCTTTACGAAAAAGGCACTTAGGGAGTTTCTGTTAAGCTCTTTTCTGACTCCTAAAAGAATGAAAAGATCGCCGAGCAATCTTGCTTCCTTTCATGCTCGTTAAAGTACCTGAAAGGGCGTCTATCTGGTATAAGTTTAACCCTTTTCCGGACCTGGTAGACTAATTACGAAAAAGGAATACTCTAGTCACACCGGCTAGAAGAGTTCTTCATTGCATCCTTTTATGCTTCTTTGGGCCTTGGAGACTAAATCTACGAAAAAGCAACCCCCTGGAGTCTTCTTACTTGCTTTCAGACTCTCTAAAATTGAAAGCAACCACGAGCATGAACTGTCCTGGGCTCGTAAAATCCACACGACAGTACCATTCCATTACTTCAGAGTCTTCTTATTTGCTTTCAGACTCCTTAAAATTGAAAGCAACCACGAGCATGAACTGTCCTGGGCTCGTAAAATCCACACGACAGTATCATTGTTACACACACTTCTTCTAGTTCCTAAACCCATGAAGAAGTACCCTCCTGTGCCTCCCGGCACTTTGATCTATCATCTCGGCAGCACCCCCAATCAGGTCGCCTTTGTTCAGAGTATTCTGCAATCTCCTGCCATTGTACCCTAGCTTGAGTCTCCCTCAGCCATTTATCCTCCCAGATCCATTACAGCTATGATCCCTTTCCCCTCAGTTCGTTTCATATGCTGCCAGATCATTCCCATTATCATACTCTGAACAAAGGAAGTTTGAGTCCACCCACTCTACTTGCCCAGTTATCCACCCACTGTTTATCAGTCCTGCCATCAGCACTATCACATTTCGGTCTTGTACCTCGCGCTCCTGTCAAGGAAACATCATTGCCTTGATAGTTGCAGGTCTCCCTCTGTCGACGACAGCTCCTCTATTCCAGAGGATAGGCCTAGAGGTCCCTACGCCTTGGACTTATCACCATCTGTGGTAAGTGCCTACGGATCATTCTGCGAGGAGACATCATTGCCTCTCTGAGTGGTTGTTCCTCACATGCTCGACTTCAGCACCTTGATCGCATCGTTGAGGATCGCGTAGGATTATATCCCATCATTGTTTGTCGAAGACCCCGGATTTCCCCCGACTCTAGCACATTGGTGAGTCACTTTGGAACGCCCAGTTGTATGTTCCCGTGGATGTCCGGGCTGCGTTGGCGATTGTATTCGGAAGCCCTCCAGCTATATGCTTCCTTGAGTACCCATTTCAGTTCCAGTCCAGTGTACCATTGCGAGTGTACCCCTTGTCACTCTGATCCAGCAGCTCATCAGTTCCTTTGGTACCACATTCAGTAGCACTGCTGATTATTCCAGTGTATCAGTTTTTCAGCACAGACATGGTCAGCTCAGCAGTATGTCCCAGATTTTGTGTCCCCTCTGGACCCTTATGATGTACACAGTGGCTATGTATCTTTCAGGTCCCCTTTTTCGGGCCTCACAGTTCTGTTCATGTATCTTGATACGAGCATGGGTATGCCCGCCTCGTCCATATATTGAGATTATTCCTCAGTCAGTATTTGAGGTCATGTATCTTTCAGGTCCCCATTTTTTGGACCCCATTGTTGTTATTATGTTATATCCTGATACGAGCATGGGAATGCCCGCCTCGTCCATATGATCAGATGATTCCTCACCCATTATTGAGGTTATGTACTTTTAGTCCTTGCAGTTGTTCGGGATCGTTGTTCCGGGCTCCAGTTTGTTTCTTCTCTTCTCTCCACATCCCAGGAAAACCATTCATGACTTATGATGTCCATCGGCCATACGATTAGCTCCTGACCTCGCACATCAGGGGGCAATCTGTTAACACCCAAAAAGTGTCCACTACCTCATTACCACATTATATTGCTCATTTGTCCATTTTCCTACCATTTTTCCCTTAAAATCCCAAAAACTCCCATTAAAAAGCCTCCAAAAGGCCTAAAATGCCTCCAAAAGGCCACAAAACCATCAAAATAGCCTAAAAAAGGCTAAAAAACCCCCTTTTTCCTCCAAAAATAGCAAAAATCCCCTAAAAAGGGAATAAAAAATATAAAATAATGAGGAAAAGGAGGAAAAAACCCTATACAGCTGCCTAAAACCATGTGTTTCCTAAAACCATGGGTCAGCACTCCACCACCAAAAAACTATAAATAGGTGATGGAGATCCCTTATTCCATATCCACAATCACAAGCACCCTTACTCTGCCAAAATCTCTCTCGAAACCCTAGTCCACCTTTGAACTAGTTTCACCTTGAGAGCCACCTTTGGCCCATTCCCAACATTGGAGAAGGAGAAGGAGCATTCTTGAAGCTTGGAGCATCCTCTTGGACACTGCAAAGGGCTTCACCAACCTTGACACTCAAGGTAACATCAATACAAAGTCATTCTTTCATTTTGGTGTTTATGCTTCATGCTTGTATTAGAAATAAGTTAATGTTTTGTTTATTGCATAATTAGTTTAATATACTGAACTGCTACTAAGGAGTCCATTCTCCTTAGTAGGTGCTCATTGGCACAAGCTAGGGGTAAAACCCTAGCTACAGGAGCCACGGTCGTCGTTCTATGGATCGCTCCGTCTCGGATCTGAAAGGCCTTCAGGGACACCTGCTGGATACCTTCCAAAGGCATAGAACTCCAACCGTGCAACAGAACTGGGTTCCGCCGAGTCCTGCAAGTGTGTCTAGCGAGGTTCTGGCTGGGGACGCTATCTACAAGTGCCCGAGGGAGGATTTTGCAAAGTTGAACCCCATGTGCAGAAATTGCACACTCCCTCACTGAGCAAAACCCTAGTTTCCAAGATGGACCTACAAGGTGACAATCGGACCACGGGACCATAGGGGAGGGGAACCTCTAGCACTATCCCAATGTCCTAAATCCAATGGAGTTGATGGTTCGTCGATCGGATCCACGGTCATCATTCTATGGCTCGTTCCGTCTCGTATCCGAAAGGCCTTCAGGGACACCTACTGGATACCTGCCGGGGGCATAGAACTCCAGTCGTGCAATAGAACCAGGTTCTGGCGAGTCCTGCAAGTGTGTCTAGGGAGGTTCTAGCTGGGGATGCTAGCCACAAGTGCTCGGTGGGCGATTTTGAAAATTTGACCCGATTATGCAAAAATTGCACACTCCCTCATTGAGCAAAACCCTAGTTTCTGAGATGGACCTACAAGGTCACATTGGGACCATGGGACCGGAGGAGAGGGGCAGCCCTACCACTATTTGGATGTCCTGAATCCAACGGAGTCGACGGTTCATCGATCAGAGCCACCGTCTTCATTCTATGGCTTGTTCTGTCTCACATCCAAAAGGCCTTCAGGGACACCTGCTGGATACCTGCCGGGGGCATAGAACTCCAACCGTGCAGCAAAACCTGGTTCCAGGGAGTCCTGAAAGTGTGTCTAGAGAGGTTCCGACTAGGAATGGTAACCACAAGTGCATGGTGGATGATTTTGCAAATTTGACCCCATTGTGCAAAAATTGCACACTCGCTCACTGAGCAAAACCCTAGTTTCCAAGATGGACCTACAAGGTGACACCGGGACCATGGGACCAGAGGAGAGGGGAACCCCTAGGACTATCACATTCATCGATTGGATCCATGGTCATCATTCTATGGCTCGTTTTGTGCCGCATCCAAAAGGCCTTCAAGGACACCCGCTGGATACCTGCTGGGGCATAGAACTCCACCCGTGCAGCAAAACCTGGTTCCAGGGAGTCCTACAAGTGTGCCTAGGGAGGTTCCAGCTAGAACATATAGATCTTAATAGGATTTATACAATCTCTATTTTACGAGGAACTGACATTAGAACTTCTCGTAGCAATGAGAATGAATCCTTCATTTTGCATTTGTTAGCAGAAGAAGATCAATTTTCCACAAAAAAATGTAGTTATTACATGTGGAGGCAGTGATTTCCCATGGAAAATGAGTGTAGGGTTGAGCAGAGGAAAGATGTTGGGAAATGGGCTATTGCATTAGCTTTTCCGATGGGCAAGCGGTGTACAGAAGGAATTATGGTGGCTATAGGTATCATTAGATTTTATTGCTGAAAAATGGAAGGGATTTTCAAGTCACCTGCTAAATGCTCCTTTGTTGAAATATCTAAGTTCTTCCAACAACATAGATTTGGCTAGTGTATCAAATGCTGCCGTCCACACCAAAATTTTTCTTTTGTCAAAGGAGTTGCACATATTATGGCTAACCAAATGGTCTCGGGAGCTTGGAAGTGCCAACAAATATTATTCCATGCCTGAATCTACCCAGAAGGCAATTATAAATTTTGATCCTCGAGAATGCCTGAATCTACCTAGAAGGAAATTATAAATTTAGATCCTCGAGAAGCTGAGAAACTGTATGAGTGGTTGAATCAATATCCTAAAATTACAGAGCTTTCTATCTCAAAGTTTGCTAAGCGGATCCTGGATGTAGTATGAGACTCAACAGATAGAAAACCTATTATCACCACTAGAATGGCCTTGGGGTTTCAGCTAGGGGACCCCCCAGAGCGTGCCTCAAAGACCCAGAAGCGGTGCCAATGGACCATCCTTGGAGCTAGGGTTTTGCTCAGTGAAGGCCATTCCAAATACGCTCAAGGGGTCCATTTCTCGTCTGGAAGCCCCTGGGCGTGCGTGGCCACTGTGGACAGGTCCTCTATGGCCACGTGGACCTGTGGGAGCCGACGGAATCTGAGTCCACTCACCGGTTTGGGTTCTGTGGCCACGGAGAAAATGCCCAAAGTGTCCCTGAATGGCCCCGGGGTGACTGACTAGGATTCCTGTAGCACCCAAACAATGGCTCAGTTCATGAATCCGTCAACTCCGGTGGGTCCAGGACAACGGATTTTAGCTAGGGGACCCCACACAGCGTGCCTCGAAGGACCGAAAGCAGTGCTAATGGGCCATCCATGGACCTAGGGTTTTGCTTAGTGAAGGCCATTCCAAATTCGCTCAAGGGGGCCATTTCTTGTCCAGAGGCCCCCGACGTGCGTGGCCATTGTGGACAAGTCCACTATGGCGATGTGGACCTATGGGAGTCGACGAAATACGAGTCCGCTCACCGGTGAACCCAAATCGGCGAGCAGACTCGGATTCTGTCGACTCCCACAGGTCCAGATGGCCATAGTGGACCTGTCTATGCTGGCCACGCATGCCCATGGGCCTCTGGACGAGAAATGCCCCCTTTGAGCGAATTTGGAATGGCCTTCACTAAGCAAAGCCCTAGATCTGGGGATGCCCATTGGCACCACTTTAGGGCTTTCGAGGCATGTAGTGTGGGGTCCCTTAGCTGAAACCCAATGTCCCAGACCCACCTGAGTCGACGGATTCATGAACTGAGCCATGGTTCGGGTGCTACGGGCATCCTAGTCGGGCACCCCAGGGCAATTCAGGGACACTTCGGGCATTTGCTCCGCGGCCACAGAACCCAAACCGACGAGCAGACTTGGATTCTATCGGCTCCCACAGGTCCACATAGCCATAGTGGACCTGTCCACGGTGGCCATGCATGCCCAGGGGCCTCCGGACGAGACATGGCCCCCTTGAGCGAATTTGGAATGGCCTTCACTGAGCAAAACCCTAGCTCCGGGGATGGCCCATTGGCATCACTTCTGGGCCTTCGAGGCACGCTGTGTGGGGTCTCGTAGCTGAAGCCCGGTGTGTTGGACCCACCGTAGTCGACGGATTCATGAACCAAGCCACAGTTTGGGTGCTACAGGAATCCTAGTCGGGCACACCGGGGCCATTCAGGGACACTTTGGGCATTTGCTCCGTGGCCACAGAACCAAAACCGACGAGCAGAATCAGATTTCATCGGCTCCCACAGGTCCACATGACCATAATGGACCTGTCCACGGTGGCCATGCACGCCCGGGGTCCTCCAGACGAGAAACGGCCCCCTTGAGCGAATTTAGAATGGCCTTCACTAAGCAAAACCCTAGCTCCGAGGATGGACCATTGGCACCACTTCTGGGCCTTCGAGGCACGCTATGTGAGGTCCCCTAGTTGAAACCCGGTGTCCTGTACCCATTGGAGTTGAATGATTCACGAAATGAGCCACGATTCGGGTGCTACAGCCATCCTAGTCGGGCACCCCAGGGCCATTAAGGGAAGCTTTGGGCATTTACTCCGCGGCCATGGAACCCAAACTGGCGAGCGGACTCAGATTCCGTCAGCTCCCATAGGTCCATGTGGCCATAGTGGACCTATCCACGGTGGCAATGCACACCCGGGGGCCTCTGGACGAGAAATGGCCCCCTTGAGCAAATATGGAATGGCCTTCACTGAGCAAAACCCTAGCTCCGGGGATGGCCCATTGGCACCGCTTCCAGGATTTTGAGGCACGCAGTGTGGGGTCCCCTAGCTGAAACCTAGCGTCTTGGACCCACCGAAGTCAACGGATTCACGAACTGAGTCATGGTTCAGGTGCTACACGCATCTTAGTCGGGCACCCCGGGGCCATTTAGGGACACTTTGGGCATTTGCTCCGCGGCCACGGAACCCAAACCGGCTAGCGGATTTGGACTCCATCAAATCCCACATGTCCACATGGCCATAGTGGACCTATCCACGGTGGCCACGCAGGCTCGGGGGCCTCCGGATGGGAAATGGCCTCCTTGAGGGAATTTGGAATGGTCTTCACTCAACAAAACCCTAGCTTCGGGAATGGCCCATTGGCACCGCTTCCGGGCCTTCGGGGCACGCTGTTTGGGGTCCCCTAGCTGATACCCGACGTTTTAGACCCACCGAAGCCGACAGATTTGTGAACTGAGCCACGGTTCGGGTGCTACGGGCATCTTATTAGGGCACCCCGGGGCCATTCAGGGACACTTTGGGCATTTGCTCCGCGGCCACGAAACCCAAACCGGCGAGCGGCCTCAGATTTTGTTGGCTCCCACAGGTCCACGTTGCTATAGTAGACCTATCCATGGTGGCCACGCATGCCCAAGGGCCTCTGGACGACAAATGGCCCCCTTGAGTGAATTTGGAATGGCCTTCACTGAGCAAAAATCGTAGCTCCGGGGATGGCCCATTGGCACTGCTTCCGTGCCTTCAGGGCATGTTGTGTGGGGTCCCCTAGCTGAAACACGGCGTACCAGACCCACCGGAGTCGACGGATTCACCAACCGAGCCATGGTTCGGGTGCTACGGGCATCCTAGTCGGGCACCCTGGGGCCATTCAGGGACACTTTGGGCATTTACTCCACATCCACGAAACCCAAACCGGCGAGTGGACTCGGATCACGTCAGCTCTCATAGGTCCACATGGCCATAGTGGACCTATCCACGGTGGCAATGCATGCCTGGGGGCCTCTGGATGAGAAATGGCCCCCTTGAGCAAATATGGAATGGCCTTCACTAAGCAAAACCCTAGCTCCGAGGATGGCCCATTGCCACCGCTTCTAGGATTTTGAGGCACGCTATGTGGGATCCCCTAGCTGAAACCTGGCATCCCGGACCCACTGGAGTCGATGGATTCACGAACAAAATCACGGTTCAGGTGCTACACGCATCCTAGTCGGGCACCCCGGGGACATTTAGGGACACTTTGGACATTTGCTCTGCGGCCACGGAACCCAAACCGGCGAGCGGATTCGGATTATGTCAGATCCCATAGGTCTACTTGGCCATAGTGGACCTATCCACGGTGGCCACGCATGCTCGGGGGCCTCCGGATAAGAAATGCCCCCCTTGAGGGAATTTGGAATGGTCTTCACTCAGGAAAACCCTAGCTCCGGGGATGGCCCATTGGCACCACTTCTAGGCCTTCGAGGCATGCTGTTTGGGATCCCCTATCTGAAAACCAACATTTTAGACCCACCGGAGTTGACAGATTCGCGAACCGAGCCACGGTTCGGGTGCTATGGGCATCCTAGTCGGGCACCCCGGGGCCATTCAGGGACACTTTGGGCATTTGCTCCGCGGCCATGGAACCCAAACCGACGAGCGGCCTCGGATTCCGTCGGCTCCCACAGGTCCACGTTGCTATACTAGACCTTTCCACGGTGGCCACACATGCCCAGGGGCCTCCGAATGAGAAATGGCCCCCTTGATCGAATTTGGAATTGCCTTCACTGAGCAAAACCGTAGCTCCGGGGATAGCCTATTGGCACCGCTTCCATGCCTTCAGGGCATGTTGTGTTGGGTCCCAAGGCTGAAACATGACATCCTGGACCCACCGGAGTTAATGGATTCACGAACCGAGCCACGGTTCGGGTGCTACAAGCATCCTAGTCGGGTACCCCGGGGCCATTCAAGGACACTTTGGGCATTTACTCCGCGGCCACGGAACCCAAACCGGCGACTGAACTCAGATTCTGTCTTCTCCCATAGGTCCATGTGGCCATAGTGGACCTGTCCACAATGGCCATGCATTCCCAGGGGCCTCTGGACGAGAAATGCCCCCCTTGAGCGAATTTAGAATGGCCTTCACTTAGCAAAACCCTAGCTCCGGGGATGGCCCATTGGCATCGCTTCCGGGCCTTTGAGGGATGCTGTGTGGGGTCTCCTAGTTGAAACCCGGTGTCTCAGACCCACCAGAGTCAACGGATTCATGAACCGAGCCACGGTTTGGGTGCTACGGGCATCCTAGTCGGGCACCCCGGGGCCATTCATGGACACTTTGGGCATTTGCTCCACGGCCACGGAACCCAAACCGACGAGCGGAATCGGATTCCGTCAGCTCCCACAGGTCCACGTTGGCATAGTGGACCTGCCCACGGTGGCCATGCATGCCCTGGGGCCTTCAGACGAGAAATGCCCCCCTTGAGCAAATTTGGAATGGCCTTCACTGAGCAAAACCTTAGCTCCGGGGATGGCCCATTAGCACCACTTTCGGGCCTTTGATACACACTTTGTGGGGTCCCCTAGATGAAACCTGGCATCCTGGAGCCACCTGAGTTGACGGATTCATGAATTGAGCCACGGTTTAGGTGCTACGGGCATCCTAGTCGGGCACCCCAGGGCCATTCAGGGACACTTTGGGCATTTGCTCCGCGGCCACAAAACCCAAACCGACGAGCGGACTCAGATTCCATCGGCTCCCATAGGTCCACATTGCCATAGTGGACCTATCCACGGTGGCCATGCACGCCCGGGTGCTTCCAGACAAGAAATGCCCCCCTTGAACGAATTTGGAATGGCCTTCACTGAGAAAAACCCTAGCTCCAGGGATGGCCCATTGGCACTGCTTCCGGGCTTTCGAGGCACGCTGTGTGGGGTCCCCTAGCTGAAACCCGAATTCTCGGACCCACCGGAGTCGACAGATTCACCAACCGAGCCACGGTTCGGGTGCTATGGGCATCCTAGTCAAGCACCCCGGGGCCATTCATGGACACCTTGGGAATTTGCTCCGCGACCACGGAACCCAAACCGACGAGCAGACTTGAATTCCATCGATTAGAGTTAGATTTAATGATGATGTCGAAGATGATGATGCTGACAAAGACATTGATGATGATGGTGATGGTGATGGTGATGGTTTTGGTGATGGTGAAGAAGATGGTTATTGCTAGGGTTTGGGTGAGGGTTAGGGCTAGAGTTATAGAAGGAAATTGAATTAGGGTTAGAGTTAGAGTTAATGATGATGACGAAGATGGTGATGATGACGAAGATGTTGATGATGATGGTGCTGGTTATGGTTATGTGGGACCTAGAGATGACAATATTGATGGAACCTAGAGATGACAATGATGATGAAGTTGGTGATGATGATGAAGGCATTGATGATGATGGCGATGGTGATGGAGATGGTGATGAAGATGATGGAGATGGTGATGATGGTGGCGACTGTGATGAGGGACCTAGAGATGAAAATGATGACGAAGATGGTGATGATGACGAAGATGGTGATGATGCTGAAGGCGTTGATGATGATGGCGATGGCGATGAAGATGATGATGATCATCATGAGGATGATGATGATGATGATGGAGATGTTGGTGATGATGAAGATGATGATGATGTTGATGATGATGAAGATGATGAAGATGATGGAGATGGTGATTATGGTTGCGACGGTGATGAGGAACCTAGAGATTACAATGATGATGAAGATGGTGATGATGATGAAGGCATTGATGATGATGGCGATGGTGATGGAGATGGTGATGAAGATGATGGAGATGGTGATGATGGTGGCGATGGTGATGAGGGACCTAGAAATGACAATGATGATGAAGATGGTGATGATGATGAAGGCGTTGATGATGATGGCGATGGTGATGAAGATGATGATGATGATGATGAGGATGATGATGATGATGATGATGGAGATGTTGGTGATGATGAAGATGATGATGAAGATGATGAAGATGATGGAGATGGTGATGATGGTGGCGACGGTGATGAGGAACCTAGAGATGACAATGATGATGAAGATGGTGATGATGATGAAGGCATTGATGATGATGGTGATGGTGATGGAGATGGTGATGAAGATGATGGAGATGGTGAGGATGGTGGTGACGATGATGAGGGACCTAGAGATGACAATGATGATGAAGATGGTGATGATGGTGAAGGCGTTGATGATGATGGCGATGGTGATGAAGATGATGATGATGATGATGATGAAGAAGATGGTGATGATGATGGTGATGATGATGGAGATGGTGATGAGGGACCTAGAGATGACCACGATGATGAAGATGGTGATGATGATATTAGATGTAGTGATCATAATCATCATGGGGATAATTTTTTTATCAAATGCCACACAATCATAGTTGTAATAACCATAGTCACAGTCCCAAAGTTGCATAATTGAACCACGAGCAACATCAACTAATTTTGGCATCACATGAACATGGTAAGAATAACCATTGATGGGGGCAAGGGTGGGTATAAACATTGTGTAGATGATATAGATAAAAAAGTTGGTGCTCTATAGAGGTTAATTGAGATGACCATATCCAAATGATGTATGGTGATGAATTTCGGAAAACAACTTTATTCTCACTAAATACACAAAACACCTTACCATCCTTGAAAAACTAAAAAAATGGTTAGTTGTTTTCAGAGGTAGTATATAACTATTGATGGCAATTTCTTTGATGGACCATGTTTGGAAAACTACTATAATGGTTTGTGTTGTATGAAGTGAGAGTCCCTGGGATCCATTTGTTGGAAATAAAACTTCCATATTAGATTCTGAATGTCTACAATGACTTGAAAAACAATTTCAATCCTTTAATGAACTTTACTTGCAAAAATTCATCTTAACCCCCAATCTCTTTCATGCTAAGATCTATCGAGAAAGTGTAGAGTGTCTATCTCGAAATTCTTAGACTTAACTCCTTAATTGTTTGGATAGGGTTAAGATCAATTTGTGTATCCCAAGGGGATAACTCAATGATTTGTAGCCATTTTTTATGGCCATTTCACTAATTATGTTCCAACACATGCTCAGTTCAAATCCCCCCAAGTGATGCACACAAATTTATGTTGATGTGTTTACTAAAAATGCAATCCTTGAATATGGGGAAGTGTCCCTTCAATTTCCTCACAAGGTTTCCTTTAGAAAGGAAAAGATCAACTTGTGATATCAAAGCAGTCAAATAATGTATTTCGAAGGTTAGAAACAAGTATGCTCTAAAGTATGCAATATTGTCCATCAACAACCATGCAGATATTCTATAAGTAATCCCAAGATACTCTGCAAGTTGTCAACAATCGCCTTCATTGTGCACAAAATCAAATAAATAAACCAGTAATCAAGCATGGAGTATACACTACACATCCATCACCATTGCACTTGAATAAAGGTAAGTTTATGTAGACTATTCAGGTGTGGATAAGTTATAAAAGTGGTTCCACAACCGATTTTAGCATGCTTTTGATTGGTTGAAACAATCACAAACATATTCTCAAGTAGTTAAATTTATCAAAAACAAGTCGAACGATCATGCACTAACAATCCACCAACAACCCTATAGTGAATCATATACTATGCATATCTTTTTTAATGTATTGTGGAAAAACATTTCAATCATTCCTAGCAATTATTGAACATTTGCAAGTGCAAAAGAAAAAAGGGTTGAGTGTTTCTTAGTTACAAAGCTACACATCCAACATTATTGCACCTCAATGAGGATAGTTTATATAGACAATTCAGGCATGGATAAGTAATACTATAAAAACTGGTCTTCCACAACCGAGTTTAGCATGCTTTTGATGGATTCAAAGAATCATAGACATATTACTAGATGACTAATGCATCAAAAACACGTTAAGGAGTCATATACAATCTAAGTAAGTTCTCTAATAAAATAGTTGAACATAGTCAAATGTCATTAATTGAAATTTTAAGCCTAAAACAAGGATTTTTAAAACAAATGTCAAATATACATGATATAGGGGTACCTAAAAAATGTCATGTCATTTAATGCACTGCAACACTTACGCTTTGGATGCAAAGGAGTAATCAAAGACATGATCATGATTTCATAACACAATTATAATTGTAATGTATTAAATTAGCAAACATTGTACTATTTTTACAGGCACGTGTATGCCAAAAACATTAATATTTTCCACTCTCCTATATGACAATCATTTATTTGATATTGACTACTTGACATTAAAGAAAAAACCAAATATATATATATATATATATATTCGACTAAAACATACGATAAGTTTGTCAATAACAACACTCTAGTATATCCATTGACATTGATTCCTTATATGGACTGAAAAATATTGTATTTGTCATGTTTTCACACACATGCCTATGCACTATGTTTCGTTTATGTGTATTTTGCAATAGTGTATGATTTATTTTTGTTTACAAGTATTGGATTCAATCCTATCTAAAAGGATGCCTATTTTGTCCCATTTTCGCATTAGTGAGGAATTTTGGACATGCATGTCCATTTTCTACTATTTTCAATTGCATAGATATCCAATACACACACACACACACTATGATATCCAACTTCTCTTCTAAGATCTAGGTAAAACCAAAATTTAGACAACATCACATCCTGATACACACAACATGAGACAACGAGATTAGTCAATGAGATATATAAATCACATAACTGAAAGTCCATGTACATCGAGGCTGCAAAACTCATCCAAACATATACAATTTTTGGCAAATAGTGGAACATGGTTCCCAATGTATGTACAGTGGCAACTTGTGCCCTAAACAAAATGCGACAACTCATGCCGTAGATCCAAAATACATGGCAACTCATGCCATAGATACAAAGTACATCAAAACTGGTGCAAAAAAGTGCCACATCATGACTAATGTACATAACATATTGTGTGTCAAGCATTGTGACCACCCCCATCACTCCCAGGCGCATCTCCAAAGTCGATCTTCCTACTCTTCGAGCTACCGGTACCTCGGGTCTTGCTCCATCTAGGAGTAGACCGTCTCTCCGGGCTTTGGAACAAATGATATAAGATACCATCATTTTCAAGCATTTGCAAAATTTACCACATTTATAAAACAAATGTAGAATTCAAATCTTAAATAAATCACCTCTAATGTGACTGAGAAACGTTGGACAGTTGTCCTGGATCTGCGGAGCCTCTCCATAATGCCAGCCTACAACATTTACAACAATCATTTCATCGAAAATTAATAATTGCTTAAATTAATTTGTGTTAATGCATCAAAATATTTTCATAAATTAGTTTGATTCTCACCATATACACCTCCGACGATGGACATGGTTGGACTTCTGGGCTAGCAGGTGGCGTAGATGGCCAGACAACCACCTCCGATGCAGTGATGGGGGATGTGCAAATGGAGTGGAAGCCACTACAGGTGCAACCACTGGAGATACAGATGAGGATACTGGAAGGGTAGATGCCACAATGGTGGCGGGAAGTGGGGATGATATGGTGGGAGAAGAAATGGTGGTATGGGGTGGAGGAGGACATCGTGGACGATGAACCCCTGCTGGTTGTACGATAGAGGGTATCGAACCAAAAGGGATAGGGGGGATGTTGAGGGATAGTGCATGGGAGGGAAGTCCCGCATAGAGGGAGGAGGATGGACGGAAGCGAGGTTGTGGACGAAGAGGGGAAGCTGGAAGGAACGGGGGGCGTGGATGAAATGGGGAGGATGGATAGACAGGGGGGCATGGATAAATTGGGGAGGATGTATGGATGCGGGGGCATGGTTGACTGGGGGGAGATGGATGGAAGGGGGAGTATGGTTGGAGAGGGTAGGTTGGATGGAAGGGAGGGGGTGGGCGTAGGGAGGAGTCTAGATGGAAGCGAGGGGGGGGACTCATGGGAGGGGGTGGCTACATAGGACTAAAATGGGGAGCCACAGCTGTTGGTGGCACCTACATATACATTTGTAATATCACAATTTAGTAAACAAACAATAAATTAAACCATAGTAAGTCGTAACAATTCAAATTAAAAGTGTGCTTATAACTACACATTGTACCTATGTATGTGGTGATCTGTCAATCCCTGGCGGGGGTGGTTGATCACCGTAGTCAGGGAACACCTATGGACACCAAAATGCATGCATGTTATGGACATGTTAAACAAGTCATTATTTAGGCAATCAAGATATTAAAAAACATTGTACGAACTATCAACGTGTATGCCATAAATATAAATACTTGAGTAATATAAATGATATAAGTAATAACAGTATTGTGCCAGCTACTGAAAATACCTCCGTGTGGGGTGCCGCAATTTCAGTTGCAGCTGCCATTGCTGCATCCAGTTTGGGAGATCCTATGTTCTCCCATGTTGGTGTCTCAGCTCTGAATAACTGTACATTGAAATAATAGTTTAATTCAAACAAAAATACTTTACAAGTTATAAAGTGATGATTGAAAACACATTAAAAAAATTGTTGAACTGATCCATATAACAACCCTCGATCAGACCAGGGCAAGTGTGTCTGCAATGGGGACAAAGATGTGGCATTGTCCTCTTCGAGCTAGAATGCCTAACATGGCTACCATCGGTCATGGGTCTATCCTGGCCCTGTCGTGAAGGCCCTGCACCTAGATCTCTATCAAGGTCACCCCACCTCTCCACTGTAGTCGCTGCTACAAAGGAGGTGTGTCTGAGGAGACCACATGCAACATTCCTCATTGCCACCTCTATCTGATCAAGCTTATGGGGAAATTGAGGTGGCTGGGGAGAGGGGTTGCAGTCGCGCTTCGGAGCTAGTGGCCCTCTCAGTGGGTTCCTCCTAGCAATAGGTTGATCTTGGGCAGAGCCACACCCAACACCCTACAACTCGGTTATGTCAAAATAGTTGACATATAAACCGAGGCAAAACTCAGCCCACAGTCAGCGAAGGAAGTACTGTGGAACCTCCCTATTATTGCAGGGAGGTTTATCATACACCATGAACCACCTCTGCATCCAATTGTCCCTCTACGGTTGGTAATGACACCAATCCATGCAGACACGTGGCTTTGTAATGTTCGGTGGTTGGCTTGTTTTCGGCTCGGTGAACATACTATATAATTGGGCTTTTGTAATGTTCAAATCTTTTATTGCTTCCTTGGAGATGCCCGTGGAGTAGTACTCCTGCATCCTAGCTCCAAATTGAGTCATGTCTGTCAATTGCTGGTGTGCACGTATGAGGGAGTCGATCGAGTTCTCAATTGATGTGGCAAGAGACAATCGAGATGGTTCACCTGAGTTTCTAAGTTCGCGAGTGTGCACTCACATTTCATTTACATAGTGGTTAAGGTCATCTTGTTCAAAATTAGGTTGTGGGTTTTGGTTTTGTTCGGCATTGGGTCCAAGGTTTGGGTTTTCTTGTGTTCCACTGGACTCGAGGTTAACATCTTGTTCACTCATTGTCTCTATTGCAATCTGCAGTTGAAAATTGGTTCATTGTTTTCAAAATTTGGGAATTATTTACAATTATATAAACAAAAAAAATACAAAAATTGACACAAATAATGAATAAAATTGAAAAAAAACGTGATATTTACCTATTAATCGAAGTGGTGACGAGTTTGTGGATGTTATAGGGTGGTTTTGGAGTGGATTTGGCCTCCGTTGGTAGTTGAATGAACGCGTACGTGGAGGAAGAGGACGTGCTCCACCGACCAAATGAAAAATGGGGAAATTGTCCACTGTTTTTTATTATTTTTAACAGTGGTGCATGCACGTCTCCTTTGCGCGTGCACGTCAGCAATGCGTACATGCCATCAATGTGCATGCACCTTGGTTCGGTACCGAACCTAGAGGCGCGTGCGTGTCTCCTTAGGTGTGGTCACGCTATTTTTTTTCTCCGCTAGCGCATCCCTATTGCAACGAATTTGGGGAGCATCTTCGTGCGCCCGCCCATATGATTTTTCATAATGGGTTTTTAGCTAATGTTTGCTTCACCTGTAATAATATTTCCTAGCTAGAAAAAGAAAAATTTATCTGACAACTTTTGTCCATGCTACATTAGAGAAATAAATATTTTGCCATGTCCTAGATGTAGATTGACACATCACTATTGCAAAATAGAAATATGAGCTGAAATAACATTGATATGAGTGTAATTTGGCTCTCAGGCTTTCCCTTTCAGTTTCTAAGTATTTTTTTCTTGTGAGGTTGTGTACATTGTAATGTGGCCTGCATTATTTTGTGCAAAACTAGAAAGAAGTTAAAAACATTTAAAATTAAACCATTAAGAAAATATATTGAAGGGCATAAATCCAACTTTTGACGTTTGAATACTCTAAAACACTTTAAATACTCTAAAACACTTTAAATACTCTCAACTACAACTATAACATTTTCTATTTGGATTGCTTCCTGCAATAATTCAGCTACCTGCTTCGCAACATTTTGAACCAAATTTGTTGTGAAATACGAATGAATTTGCATATAATGGCCCAACAATCCTTCAATCTTCATATTCAACTAGTCCTTAGCAATTTATTACATAAAGTAAAGTAGAGCTTGTTACCATATTCAATGGCACAGATCCAACTTTTGAGATTTGAATACTCTCAAACATTTTAAATACTCACAACTACCGTTGTAAGCTTTCTATCTGGCTTGTTTCCTCCAATAATTTCCTTTTCTATCTGGCTTGTTTCCTCCAATAATTTAGGTACTTGGAAACATTCTTATGTTGGCATTAGCCTCACCATCAAGCATACAAACCAAGTCTTAAAGCCGAGCTGGAACAAAGCCATTACAAAAAACCATAAGCCAAATAGGATGGGACGAAAGTCCTACCTTATGTATCTCATTGCCCTAGTCCCACTGGCTCTTCCCGTGCATCAATTGGAGTCCTGTGCTCTTTCAAACTCCCCAGGTTTGCAGCCATTTTCTTTGATGCGATGAGTGGGCTTGCTTACTGGAAGTGGGTAACCTAAATCTCGATTTAAATATGAATAAACTCAAGGGTCTAGCATTGGGCTACGTTCTATCTTTGTACCCTTATGTCAAAGCTTGTTGATTGCTTGGGTTTTGGTGGAGCAAAGGAGAAGGCTTCGCTCCTCCTTCTAAGTTTCTAGCCTCACCAGCACCATCCCATCACACCCCTTAGCACAGAGCTAAGAGAATAGATTGCCACCAGGAATTATTAAAAAACTTGTCTTAGGCATACCAAATTTGTGGTGAAATATGAATGGATTTGTATATAATGGCCCAACATGCCTTCAAGATTTATATTTAAACCAATCCTTAGGAATTTAATAATAATCATGGAGAATCATTACATAACATAAAGTAGAGCTCGTTACCATATGATTCTTGTGCCTTAAATATGCTTATATCTTCAATTAAAGCCATCTGCTTATGTCTCCATTATTAGGCTTACTAAGCAAATACAAAGTGAAAAATACAAGTAAAATTAGGTTTGATAATCTTCAATTAAAGCCATCTACTTAAGTCTCCATTATTAGGGTTACTAAGCAAATACAAAGTGAAAAATACAAGTGAAATTAAGCCATCTTCTTACGTTAGGTTTACTAAGCAAAAACAAAGTGAAGAATACAAGTAAAATTAAGCCATCTGCTTATGTCTCCATTATTAGGGTTACTAAGCAAATACAAAGTGAAAAATACACCTAAAATTAGGTTTCATAAGGAAAAACTTGCTTTCAAATGGACTTCTTCTCTTGTTGTACGCAACATTTGTAGAATATTGAAGTACGGGATATAACATACTTTTTTTTGTTTCTTTATTACCACCAACGTTTTCTGTTTTGAGAGCTACATTAATGATATCATGTATATTATTAAACAACACAAGTATTATCTTGTTAGGATATCTATGTTATTTATAGAGAATTGGAAAAAAAAACTCTTATCATTCATATTCATACACTATAAAATATAGTTAAATATTAGGTTTTTTTTGCATTTATATATATAATATTTTATTTATATAAAAATGAATTATATTTTATAATATAAAATATTATATATATAAAATTCATCTCCAGAATGAGCACAAGAAAACCCATAAATTGTATTTGGGAGAAAACCCATAAACTGTATTTGGGTTTCTTTATTACCACCCACGCTTTCTGTTTTGAGAACTACGTTAATGATATCATGTATATTATTAAACAACACAAGTATTATCTTGTTAAGATCTTTATGTTATTTATAGAAAATTGAAAAAAAACTCTTATCATTCATATTCTTACAGTACAGTTAAATGTTAAATTTTCTTGTGTATTTATGTATATAATATTTTATTTATATAAAGATGAGTTATATTTTATAATATAAAATATTATAAATATATAACTCATCTCCAAAATGAGCACAAGAAAACTCATAAACTATATTCTATATTGTATAAATATAAATGATAAGAATTGTTTTTCCAGTTGTGTATAAATAACATAAAGATCACTTGTGTTCTTTAGTAATATACATGAATCATAATGAAATGAATGTACCTCTTAAAATAGAAAGATATAAATAAAATATTATATATAAAACTCATCTCCAAAATGAGCACAAGAAAACTCATAAACTATATTCTATAGTGTATAAATATAAATGATAAGAATTGTTTTTCCAGTTGTGTATAAATAACATAAAGATCACTTGTGTTCTTTAGTAATATACATGAATCATTATACATAATCATAATGAAATGAATGTACCTCTTAAAATAGAAAGATATAAATAAAATATTATATATAAAACTCATCTCCAGAATGAGTACAAGAAAATATAACTCATCTTTATATAAATAAAATATTATATATATATAACTCATCTCCAGAATGTGCACAAGAAAACCTAGTATGTGATCCTAACGTACTGCCAATGGTAATCATGTTTCAATGAAGTTTCCTTAGTAAGAGGGATGGATTCCAATCAATGACGATTTGGTTCATAGCTCTAAGGTCTACTAGGCTTACAATGCCCAAAGTATAAATCCAATGGAAATAAATAGGAGCCGTCTTAGTGGAGGACAGTGAATTTTGAAAACACATTTGATGAAAATTCTTTTGCATTATGCACTTAAGTGCATTAATTTTGAAGTATCAATTAAAAAAATATGGGAATGTTTGTAATTCAATGGGCTAGTTATTTTATAATGTGATAATTTATTTTTAAAAAATTTGTAATTAATGAGGTTGCAATGCCAGAATATGCACCTGCAAGGCCAAAATCTCCATTTTATGTGGATATTCCGCATACATTCTTCAGTGTAGGATGATCACAAGGAATTCCTTCATTCCATGCAAATATCTATAAGCCACTTACTGCTTTCTTATCATCTATAGCTGCAACATTTTCATATTCAATGCAGTCATTTTTTTTCATACAGTGTCTACCCCTTTGGATTAATCTCTGCCTCTTTTCCTATTGTGTTTGCATACTTCTTGGACTCGTTGGGTTCACCCGTTCACCTGGCTGGAAAATATATGATCAATTTTTGTTTTTACTGTATTCCATTTCGGTTATTTATGTGAACCACAGTGTACATGCTCCCTTTCACTTCCTCGTGGTTGACACAAGGAAATGAGAATTAAATAGAAGCATAAATACTGCAGTCTTTGAGAGGATTGAGAAATTGGATATTTTGTATCCCTTCATCTGATTTAGTTGAGTAATGTTTGGGGTCCATCTCGATGAGTAGTGCTATGAGTAGTGCTATGTCTTATGTAGAGCTTATTTTCAGCTTTTGCTTTGCTTTTTTATGTGAATAATTATTATCTTGATCTCAGATGTCAAAACCAGTTCATTCATTTAATAAAGTCGAGACTATCCCTGAAAATACATATGTTGTTTAGAGATATGATTTCTTGTTTCAGACATTGATATCTTTTTAATTTTTTTTTCAGAAGTAGTTAAACTGAATATCAAATATATGATGTTATGTAGTTCACAAGTAAAGTCTATTATCATTCTAATGTGGCGGGAGAGTAAGTCTGAGATACCCATGGCATGTTTAATAGTAAGATCTTTCCTGTTGCAATATGCAGAACCCAGATAGGCTTACACTTGTTGTTCATGCTTTGTCAACAATTGTCGAGTTAATGTTTTCTGAAATATATCAAGTGAAATAAAGGAAATTTTCGTTAGGTCTATGTTGGTTGGTTAATGTGAGGGGTTCTTAATCCTCCTCACCTAGGTACAAATCCCTCTCATCACATGCTTTCCCTTTGTGGGAAAATTTGTCAGAGTTGTTTCATGTGATAGTTGACAAGAGTGACTGTTGAGTTATTCATGTTGAATTTTGCTATGAAATTTATTCGGAAGAAAATATGAACCATGTTTACTTATGTTGCTTAGTTTGTTCTTTCAAAAACTACCAAGTTTCATTTTATTTATGCTCTGTCATTCAATTAATGTATAATATGTTTTTTTGGTTCTCTGGATCACCAAAATTGACACTTGAAAATGTAAAAGAATAGTATATATGTTTTGTTTATAGTATATACTTAGCTTTTATTGAGTGTTATAACACTGATTTGGAGAGCCTTGGTCAATTTTTTTTTTTTTATACTTCTTGCTATTGTACACAAATAGTTTGTTTCAAGAATGAACTAGAGTGAAACATCACTATTAAGCTTGGATATGCAAATGCAACAATATATTAATGCAAATATTAAGGTTGCTCTGCACCGATGAGCTGAAAGTAAGACAATTTTCTTTTATGTGTTTGCTCAAAATATTTAATATTTTTGTGCATTGACTGCACCTACTACTCCCCTAGCATGCTTATTTTGTCTCATTACATTCAATTATGCTACTGAGCTTGCTAATGATGGTTGAGAACAATCCGAGTTTTGCATTCTCACTTGATTGTGCAACTTGCTAAGAGAGAGAAGCAAGTTGGAATTATCTTTGATATAAGACATTTCCAGAGAGACTTATTACGGACAATTGTTCATAGTGTCTTATGATCTTAGTCCTAGTCCATAGTTAATTTGGGTTATTATTATGCATTTTCTTCCTTCCATTCATAATCTTTGACACCATATTTCCAGTTGTTTATACTTTATAGGCTTTATTGTATAAAAATATGCATCTAAGTGGTCAAATTAATATTTAAGAATTGAAATACTTATTGTAACACTATGAATTATTAGGTGTTGCACAACCACCTACTTCTTTCCACTAATTTTTAAAGGGTGCTAGCTTAATGGTAGAGCATCTGCATTAGAAAGCAGAAGGTTGGTGGTTCGATTCCACTGTGCCTTACCACATATCAATACAATATAGAATTCTAGTTTATTTAAAGAAAATAATCATTAGTTGCTTTACTCAAATAATTACATGTGTTTTATACATTTTTTTATATACAAAAGTGATATTGTGTTTGGGACAAAAATATTTGGATTCTATATCATCTCTAGAGAAACAATATTTGAGATAATAAGGTCATTTATAGAGACAATATGGTCTATAATTGATGTATTTTATCTTGTCTCAATAGAGACAATAGTTTAAGACAATAATTTAAGACACTCGCTTAAAGACAATATTTAAGACAATACATAACCCTTTTTTTGTCTCAAGTTGAGACAATTTATGGAAATATTGTCTCAAAACCCCCTCTATGTAGTAGTGTCTTGATATGCTTGATATGCAGAATACTAAAGTGGTCACATAAATACTAATTTGACGTGCATCAACTCAGTAATTACAATATTTCCAACAATTAAATCAATCCTAGTACTATCATCTATATATATTCTATATCTGGTTTTTAGTATATATATTCTTGTGGCGACAGTCAGATTCTATATATTCTATATCTTGGTTTCACTATATATTGTTGTAGCTGCATTCAGATGGAGTCCAGTATGGGCTTACTCATGCTGGTATTGCTCATTATTCTTCCAGTACAATGCAATGTGAATGCAATGCCAGAGTTGGCCCTCAAAACAACATGCATGGGTTTGCCGCAATAGAACAAAAGGCTATGGATATTTTTGATCTTACGCAAGTGATTCCCAGCAATCAGAACATTGGTGGTGCCAAGGCAGGTGATGTGCAATCAAAGAGCTTTGTGTTCTCCTTCAATTCGCTTGCCGAAGGGTCGCCTACGCCCCCATCTGGCCCTTCTAAAGGCCACAATTGATACGGTATGGTAAAGCTTTCTTCTGCGATTACTGGTAAAGCTTCCTAACAATTTTAGAAGGATTAGAAATACAGGGGTGAAAACTGCCCGAGTTAACAGCACCAGGCCCATGCGATGGGATGGGAACGACGACTATGTTAAAATGGGAAGAAATTGCCTAAATTTTCCTTGTTTTTTCGTTTCCACGGCTCCACTTTGGCATCTATGTAGTATTTGAACTTTGAACCTGCCATTGTCGAAACTCTTCATTTGGAACTTACCTTCATTTAATTGCTTAAGAGGAATTGCTTTTATAAATAATTCTGATTTTTATTTTATTGAAGTTGTTTTGGGGCTACTTTGCACTGTTAAAATAATTAGCTACCGGCTGTTCTAACCGTTTTAAAGAAGTTTGAATAAATTGATAGATATCCAAGCGATTTTGCAATTGGGCAAGGTTCTGTTCATTTTAGAAAGTAATTTTGTGCAATTGGGCAAAGGTTATGTTCATTTTAGAAAGTAATTTCGACTGACTGCTACCTTTTATGCTTTCAAGAGAAACTCTTTTGTTTTTCGGCCCATAACTCAAGGCCTTTTACCTGTGTATATAAGTCATATTCAGAGGAACTCCTTTATCCAGAACTTAAGGACTTTTATATAGATATTTATCCAGAACTTAAGGCCTTTTACCTGCGTAGAAGATGGTACTAAAACTAAGCATTTTGACCACAATGCACTCATCTTGTTTCTATTCTTTCGTATGATGATAGTAAGCAGGAGGTTCATAAAGAGCGATCGCCACATATAACTGCTCAAACTTTTACTTTCGGTAAGCTTGTTGTAGCTACTAAGAACTTATTTTCATAGCAAGAGGATGTAAAATTGGTGGAGGTGTTGAAGTGTGAATAGCCATGTAGATCGCTTGGAGTTATTTTTTTATCTTGTTACAACTGCTAATAATTGTGAAACTATATGAGAAAATCATATGACTATTTTGAAGCTCCTCATTGAAGAAGGCTTTGACTTAGTTTGGGCAAACTGAACTTTAAAGGCCGTTGTATATATTGAAGTTTTATTTCTCCTCAAATATTAAAGAAAGATGCTACTGTCAAAGGTGAGGCCATACTAATTCATCTTATCACAATTTCAAGTGAACCTGCTCGTGTTCTTGGGAATGAATAAGCTAAGCCAGAAAGAATACAGAGGAAGGAAAAAACTTGTCTATGATTTGTCCTAAAATTTCATTTTAAAGTTGCAAAGTCTTTGTAGAGACTGTTTGTATCTTCACTACTCCCATCTTCTCAACAAATATAGCTTGGGAAACATATCTCTTGATGAAGGAAATTAAAGGCGTAAGCGCGGGCTTCACTACAGTTTCCATATTGTGAAGAATGAGTTAAGGAAGTGGAAGAATAATATTGTTCTACCAAAAAGAGAGACAATGGCAGAGTACACTTTGGGTCATGGCAGTTTACACTTTGGGTCATAGATTGAGTACATGGCAGTTTTAGGATTTCAAGAGGTCCATCTTAGCTTTGAAGGAAACTTTTGAGGAATCAGGATCAATGCAGATTTTGTGAATTTATTTATTTATTTATAATTTTATTTCAAATCTCAGATTTGAGGACATGAAAAAAGATATATAATTTTATAGTAAGATAAGTTAATACAAATTTATTATTATAAGGAGAATTATTTTTTTAAAGTATTTATAAAATGTAATATTAAGATAAATTTACATTGATAAAGACATCCACTTATAAATTTATATTGATAATTTTATTTTCATTGATTATAATTGAAAATCTTTATAAAAGTGAATTAAATTAAGATAAATATACTTAATAAAAAATGTATTAAAAAAAGATGAGATGACACAATTTTCCATGAAAAATGATATATAATTTTATAATAAGATAAGTTAGTACCAATTTATTATTCTAAGGAGGATTATTTTCTTAAAGTATTTATTAAATGTAATATTAAGATAAATTTACATTTTTTTTATTTTTTTTAACAGAAACCGAAGACAAAATGGGAGCTTCATCCTAAGCTCATAAATTTGCTAAGAATGTGCAGACAAAACTTGTTCCACTTCATACCTATCAATTTCCCAATTTGGCTTCCTAGAAAATTAAAAAACATGAGAGGGATAAACCCTTACAAACTGTCTATTTAGTAGTACACAAAAAAAACATAGAACAAAGAGAAACAAAGCATCAATCCTAAAGCCCATGCATAACTTGAACTTGTTGTTGCACTTAAGCTTCATCCTTTGGTAGGGTATATTCATCTGGATACTCCTGATAGTGGCTGCACTGGGGCATTTTGGCCATTTCTCAGCACTTCATCGTTTATTACATCCACAATACTCATGAGCTTGAACAAATTTCTCTCCAGGTCATTGATACGTGAGTCCTGATAAGCAAGGTATTGGTAAATATACCTCATGTCCTCCGGAGTCTCCTTGTTCGCCTTGAGACAAGCGTAAGTGACATTGAAGACCTTTATGAGGTTCATCTTGAAATCCTCTACACTGGATTTCAGGTATGACATGGCCTCCCTAATTCCAGACATGATCTAAAAATGTCGATGACTTCCTGCAATCTGCTCGCATCAGTAATCTTCCTCGCGACTCAGGGGAAGTAGCGACAGACCGCTCAAACAATTCCCAATCTGTTGTAACTCAGGACCGCCATACCTCATCTAATCCTCCTTAACTGCAAACCTAATGCAAGACATGTTGTTCATGCATGAGCCAAAAGTGGGCGAGTCTTTGGACAAGAATTCCCATAAATGAAAATGTCGAGTATCCACGGGAGGCCACGTGCTATGAGCATGAGCTCCATGCATCCCCACCTTCCTTGGAGGGATCTTCCCAATGAGACATAAATTCGTGGGGGTAGAACAACGTAAGATAGGACTTTGGTTCCTAGGGGATGGGAGTGTGTTTGTGAAGACCATCCTCATACACTACTTCTTCTAAACCTAACTTAACTCCGTTGTTCGCCATGTGGTCCGCTAATCTATTGTTTTCTCGGAGGATGTGGAGGTAATTTAGCTCATGTGAAGACTTGAGTAAGCCAATTCTTTGATGAATCCTTCTGCATCATGGAGATCCTTTGGTGTAACCATTCCTCATTTTTTGTATGACCTATCTTGAGTCTCCAAAGACTAAGAGCTTACGGTTCTTTAACTTGGTAACCATTTCCATGCCCTGGAGTAAAGCGAGCCATTCAACAACATTGTTGGATCTTTCTCCTAATCCCCAGGTTATTTTGACAGATTATAATTGAAAATCTTTACAAAAGTGGGAATCAAATTAAGATAGATATACTTAATGTTAATGTATTAAAATAAGTTTATGAATAAGTTAAATTATTTATTTATTAAATAAATATAAAATAATAAAATAAATTAATACAAATTTATTTATTTCTCCATTTAAATTGATCCATAAACTTACCAATACTTTGTCACCTCTCTTTTCAGATAGAAAGTGTGCACATGTCTTACTAATTGAGCTAACCCTAAATTAATAGAAATTTATTATTTTAAAAAGAATTAAGAAATTTTAAAATATTTATTAAATTTAAGATTAAAATAAATTTACATTGATAAAGTCATTCACTTATAAAATATATTTCAATATGGTCTCATAAACCAAAGTTGATCTAAGTAAACTTTAATCATCATCATCATCATTAATTAAAATATTGAAAATATTTACAAAAAGTAAAACTTAAATTAAGATACCTAAAAAACCTATTAAAATAAAATGAAATGAACCCGTTCTGTTCATTTGAGTCCCAGTGCATTGGTATTGACTATAGGATACGCAAATTTCCATGAAAAAAATGCTGGATTGACGGATGGGTCTCCACTTTATTGAAATACATATATACAAACAAAATTCACCCACCAACTCAGCTGATTTTGCAGTCGATTCGAACGGACAGACTGACGTATCAAGATATCCTTTAGAAGGTAAGTGTAAAAATTGCTACACTATTTTTCCTTTGTGCGAAGAATTTGGTACACTTGCCTCTGGTTTCTGCAGAGCTGCTGAGCTGGTATTGAAATTGGATAGAGACTCGGAATTGGAATTTGTCAATTTGTCAAGTAACGTATGGTTCAAGACAAATCCACTTCCTCTTCCATGTTCACATTGAAAACCGAGTTCCCTGATCGGAACACAATATAAGAGGCGGTGGCGACAGTCAGATTCTATATCTTGGTTTGGTTTCACTATATATTGTTGTAGCTGCATTGAGATGGAGTCCAGTATGGGCTTAATCATGCTGCAGTTATTGCTCATTATTCTTCCAATACAATGCAATGCCAGAATTGGCCCTCACAACAGCATGGATATTTGTGACCTTAAGCAAGTTATTCCCAGCAATCCGAATAATGGTGGTGCCATGGCAGGCGTTGTGCAATCAAAGAGCTATGTCTTCTCCTTCGCTCCCATCTGGCCCTTCTAAAGGTTACAATTGATAAGATAGGGTAGTAGGGTACTTGAAGATAGGAGATTTGTTTTTGCCGATTGATCTTAGAAATAAGAATATCTGAGTGAGTTTAATATCTCTGTAGAAATCACAAGTTCAAAACCGACAAGAGTAGGGTTAATCATTAACCCCTTGTTATGACAAGGCTCAAGGATAAGCAACCCCTCGAAGCTCTCACTCTTGACCCCACTTACCCTCCTAACACAAATCAAGGCTGAAAGCTTGACATATTCTCGTTAGAAAGTCGGTGGTTTTCCATATATAACGCTTTTAAGTTCATATAAACTTCCCTAGTTCAATTATTTGGATTTCTTATTTTAGATTTTGTTTTTATCAAGTTGTTATTATAAATTTCGTTAACTTTGTTATAAATTTTGTTCTAACACTAAAGAGAGAGTGAATGAAAATGGTCTTTTCATTCATGAAATTCTTTATTATAGGGAAAGAAAATGGTTTTTGTTAGGTTGTTTATGGTTTTGCATATATATAATTATTTAATATTTATGGTTTATTTATATGTTTTTTTTGGATTAATTATATTATTGAGATGTGTTTAGTTTTTAGCAATTGTTTAGTTTATGGAAAATTTCAGTGCTCATTATTATTGTATTAAGAGTAGTGAGGTGCTCATCTCTGTATGCTATGTTGTCACGATAAGTTACCAAATTTTTTTAAAAAAGTAGTTAAAAAATTAGGATCCTTTGGTAACTTTAACAAAAATAAAAAAAAAATATCCAATTTCTTGAGGTGTTATTTTTTTTAATCTTAAATTGTTTATATAGATCAAGAAAAAAATTAGATCTTCTAAAATTAGACTCTTTACAATATTTCGATCTAAATTTATGATAGTGATTTCAGAATGCTCCTCTCCAAACTCTTTGAACATAGGAATACAATTTTAAAACAAATTAAATCATTTCTTTTTTTAAAATTTAATAGACCAAAGTTTATCTTAATGGACTTAATCATCATCATCATATTTTTTTTTCTAAAATTAATCATATAACAATAAAATACAAATAATAAATTTATATTAAATATTTATAATAGAAAAACTGTTGTTAACATCTATGGTTTTTATAATGAACACTTCAGCTGTTCGGAGCTGACTCTAATGCTAAAGAGATAGTCAAATATTGAAAATGGGTAACATAGTCTGAACCCTATTGCCGCATGGTGGGTTTCCTTACAGCCCCTTGTTACATCATCTCATTTTCGTTGCCCTTCACTTTCCAAAGACATTGTCAAGAATCTAAAAGGTTGGTTTTATATTGGTTTATTTTATTAAATTATTTAAGTTTTTTAGTTTTTAAATTTTATTAAAATTATTATTTTTTATTTAACATATGAATATTATATTTATTGATTAAGAATAAAAATGTAAGATACAAATTAGATTTAATTACAATTTGTTGTGTTGTACTTGATGTAGTCTTTTTAGCTTAAGATTTTTTTATAAATTTTTTTTTTTTCATACTACATTGTGAAACACTTTTTACAACCCAAGTGGTTGGGATGTGTCATGTTTGTAACACACATGGGCTTTCAAAACAAATGTAAAAATTATAAATGAAGATTCACAATTAAAAAAGAAGATGTATTAAATTAGACAAAGATAAATACAATTATGAAATGCATCCATATTAACTTTTACATCTCAATATTAAAGAGATCGTAACATGTGTTTTCATTAGTTAGCTCAATAAAATATTTTACAAAATGAAAAATAAAGTAATAATAATAATGCTTGAAAATAATAATGTGAATTTGGCGTATGCATGAGAATAATTAGGTGCAAAGTTAATAAATTAAATATAAAAAAGTGACCTAAGTAAAATAAAAAATAAAAAAATAAAAGGAAGAAATGCTACAAAAAAAGTTAATTCTTCTAAATGAAAACCTATGGAAATGTTTGTATTTCAATGGAGTGATCTGTTTTGAAACTTGGTAGATCTCATGTTAAGATGGATCTATGTTGGTGATCAATCATGGAAAGAATTTTTCGTCACATGTCTTGGCCAAGTGACATGGGATTGGTGGCCAAATCTCAATGATGGTAAAACTTGGATTTTAATATGTTTTATGATTTGTGAATTTTCTAATTCTTTGCACCACAACTAAGCCAATGGAACCCAATTTATTTCAAGTCTGATATCTCTTACCATCCATACCCATCACTATGTTTTAAAATACCTCTTAAATGTTTAAAAAAATAGATCCACAGTTGAAGCATGTGATTTGTTTAAGTAGACTATACATCAATACCCAAAACTCTCTATTCTTGGATTATACCTAAGGAAATGATAATGGATTCCATGTCCATAAAACATGAGAATGTGATGATTATAGTAAAAACCACTCTCTGTACAAATTTGGCTAGGTGATACAAATCCAATTCGAGAACAATCCTTTTGTCATTGAAGCATGTAGTTGAGTTACCATACATGATCTTAAATCGATGCATCTAACAATATAGCTTTTTGGTTGTTTGTTACCGTTAAAGAAGTAAAGGTATAGAATCCTCTAACCACTAAAATAAAGTATTTTTATCCTTAATCTATCTTTTAGTCTTATATGTGTCACAATTTTATTACTTCTCCTTCACAAAACCCTCATCCCACATGATTTCCTTATTTGCAAGCCAATTTCAGTACAATTCTATAAAATATGAGGATTATGAGGCAACAATTCTATAATATATGAGGATTATGAGGCTTGTAAGAGTTGGCCCACATACACTACACAAATTCTAAAAAAACATATGAAACAATAGAATTGATAAGGCATATTGGATTTCCTTTACCTAAATGCTCAACTATTTCGAGTGTCAAATGTAGATTCCCTTTTCAATTCCATTCCACTATGAATTTCTCAATAAATGTATACTTTAATGGTTAAGGCTTCCTTTAGCATATGTGTGTTACATTTGTCTTTAGTTTAAGGAATTGGAGACGACGACCTAGTTTTTCTATGTATCTACATTGATTCACTATTTGAAACTCCTCCTTTTTTGTTACTCAAGTCTTATTACAGTGGATGGTTGCCTTCATGTCTTACTCTGCCCTTACACTTAGTAATTAAGAGTGTTGTAGGAAATATTGTCACACATCTATGGATTTTCTCTAGTTACATAATCATTGTTGTTGATATCCTATAATTCTTCTTCCATGTCCCATATTGAGAAACCTCTCTTGATCAATGCTCTCTTTGTAGCACAAACCCCACAATTCACATGAAAAAATTATGAGAAATCTTAGGTGAAAATATTGTAGAAGGTTGCGATACCTCTTATATGTTCATGTACTTCATTCCTAATTTGTTACATTGTAGAGGCTTTAACCTCTAAAGAGTTTGTCTCCTTTGCAAAAATTCATAATTATAGTAGTGCTTGAGAATGTGAAAATAATTGAGATAGACAATCCATATTGAAAATTGCAAGACAATATTGTTGGATGACTTGTTAATATTTAGATTAATAAAATCTTGTAAACAAAAAAATATATTAAAAGAAAAAATAAAAATAAACATTAATGTAAATATAAAATATAATTAGTTTTTGTCTTGTATCAAAGTGAAAAATTCAAAAACATAATTAAATCTCTTTATTCATTAAAATAATTAAAAAAAAATTACAATGCAAAATATGAAAGGTAACTAATTTTCACTTTCTATAAAAGTCACAAATTCTAAATTATACAAATTCAAAAACATAATTTAGTCTTTGCATTTATTAAAATAATTTAATATTATTATATTTGATCAAGGCATTTGCTCATTATTTATTTAAACAATTGGTTGTATAGATTGATTCATGGTGTTATCATGTGGTGGGATAAATTTATTTGTTGGATATTTGGAATAAAATTCAAAACCATAATTTAGTCTTTGCATTCATTAAGATAATTTTATATTATTATATTTGATCAAGGCATTTGCTCATTATTTATTTAAACAATTTGTTCTATGGATTGAATGATGGTGTTATCATGTGTTGGGATGTTGGGATAAATTTATTTGTTGGATATTGGAATAAGATGTTTTTATCATATTGGTGGAATAAATTAAACTTATTTGAATATGAACTTTTACGAAAACCTTGTTTAGATTATAATAATATTTTTAAATTTTTATTTAATACTTATTAGTATTGAGAATGGATAATTTACATCGTTTTAAAATTCTAGTAGTCATGGAGAAAGCATTTCCAAAAAATTCATTTAGCTCATCATCGATTTTAAATGTGGTGATTACAAAGTTTGGACTGGTGGATATTATTTTGATATACAAGATAGTTCTAATGTTTCTTTGCGTTGTATAAATGGGAATATATCTACCTTTTAGATGAATACTTAGGATGATATCTTATAGTTTGACACATGGCAACATGTATAAATATTCAGTCTAGTTGTGTATATAAAACCATATATATATTTAAATGTAAAATTTTAAATATGATAATTTATTTTATAAATAATGATACATGCTATGTTTTTATATAAATTCTATATAATTATCATACTATCTTATATCCATAACAAGAGCTGCATGTAGCTTAATTTCTGCCTTATAATATACAAAATTAATAATATTAAATAGTAATTAATAATGTATACAAAATAATATTAAATATTAATTAATTAATATTAATATTGTAATAATGCTAATAAGCCAATAAAAAAATAATGTTAATTTGAAAATACAAACAGTAATAATATTGTTAGTATGCAACATAAACCAAACCAAATTTTATGTTAGACATTATGACCTAAGTATAGGTCAATGGTATTTCCAATGATTTGATGGGAATTAATGTATTTATGTGAATTTTTTGAGCGAAGAGATTTTGAATAAAAACCACATGAGCATACAACTTTTTATTACTTCCAAACTTAGTTCTAGATTTCCAGCAAAAAAGCACATATTGTTAGAATGCAACATAAAGCAAACCAAATTTTATGTTTGACATTATGACCTAAGTATAGGTCAATGGTATTTCCAATGATTTGATGGTAATTAATGTATTTATGTGAATTTTTTGAGGGAACAGATTTTGAATAAAAACCACATGAGCATACAACTTTTTATTACTTCCAAACATAGTTCTAGATAAAAAACACTTTTGAGTTAGATCCAAACATATGTGAAGCACCTGCAACAATTAATTAATAAGAATATGCGAAATAGCAGAAATGACAGAACTCAGAATCACTTTTATATTGATCACAAGCCACTTCAAGGGGGCAACCTCCTATGAGCAAGTTCAATACAAGTAACTTCACGGTTCCTTCATAGGTCTCAACACACACTTATATACTAAGTATAGGTGCCAATACTATGGGTCAAAACCATGGGCCACTACAAACTATGGATCAACAATACTACGGGCGACTTACAAAGCACATGCGCCAACAACAATAACACAAACTATTGATCAACAAATGCTATGGGACGACTTACAAAGCATATGCATCCAACAACAATATACTAACAAAGTAAAGACATGGGTTCCTAAAATCCCCTCCACCTTAAAAAAAGCTTTGTCCTCAAAGCTTTAGATGTGGAAACTGTTGTTGGATCTAAAGGAGTGGTTCCCATCTAGCATCCTCTGGTTGCATGCCATGCCACTGAATTAAGACCTCTGTGATAGAGCAAGAGCGAAGATGACGAGTACGCCGATTGAGGATGGCCTCCGGCTCCAAAAGGATGGATCCTTCATTATCCAGTTCGGGTAAAATTGTTTGTCCACTGATGTTGGTGCCAAGAACTTTCTTCAGACAAGAGACATGAAAGACTCGATGAATGTGGGAAGAAGGAGGAAGTTCCAATTTATAAGCAACAGACCCAATCTTCTGAAGAATCCGATATGGCCCATAGAACTTTGGAGCGAGCTTATGACACCCTTTGAGTTTCAGGGAGGATTGCTTGTATAGCTGAAGACGAAGAAAAACCATATCGCCTACTTGAAAAGTGCGCTCAGAACGGTGCTGACTAGCTTGTTGCTTCATGTGATTTCTTGCCATGTCAAGATTGTCCCGCAAAATGCGAAGAATCTGATCGCGGTTTTGAAGGACCGTGTCAACTTCCTGACCTAGTGAACTGTTGGGGGTGTATCGAAGAAGAACTGGAGGTGCCTGACCATAGACTGCTTCATATGGGGTCATTTTAGAGGCAGTCTGCTAAGAGGTATTGTACCACCATTCAGCGAGAGGGAGCCACTTTTCCCACTGATGTTGTTGTTCAGAGGTGAAGCAACGAAGATAAGTTTCCAAGCATTTATTGATAATTTCACTCTAGGCATCTGTTTTTGGGTGATACCCTGAACTCATCTTCAGTTTGGTGCCAGTGTGGCGAAATAGTTCTGTCCAAAAATGACTGGTGAAAGTCGCATCACGATCCGAGACAATGGAAGAAGGGATGCCATGAAGATGAAAGATCTGGTCCAGGAAAATTTGAGCGACTGAGGAGGCTGTATAGGGATTGATGAGAGCACAAAAATGACTATATTTGGAGAGGCGATCAACCACAACGAGAATCACTGTCTTCCCGCCAGATTTAGGAAGCCCTTCAATGAAATCCATAGAAATATCTGTCCAAATCCATGTAGGTATGGGCAAGGGTTCGAGCAATCCTAGAAGGAGTGTTGTTTCACCCTTATTGCGCTAGCAGGTATCACATTTAGCCACCATCTGTTGAATTGTCCTTTTCATGCCCTGCCAAAAGAAGTTACGTCGTGCCCGTTCATACGTTTTGAGGAACCCAGAGTGCCCTGCCGATGGAGAAGCATGGAGTTCATAGAAGACAACCTGTTGAAGATTTGTGCTCTGTGGAAGCACCAGACGACCCTTGTATCTCAGAGAAGCACCATCCCAAGAGTAATGTGGTACAGCAGAAGGGTTTTTGGTCAAGCGTTGGATGATTTGAGATAAGGAAGAGTCATTGACATAACCCTGTTGAACATATTGCAACCAATTTGGAATAAGCATAGAAATAGCTGAAAGAGAACCTTGGGCATCAAATGTGCGAGAAAGAGCATCTGCCACAATATTGTCTTTACCCTTCTTGTAAGTGATCTCATAGTCATAACCCATGAGTTTGCTAACCCATTTCTGTTGTGCTGGGGACGAGACATGTTGTTCCAAGAAATATTCCAGACTCTGGTGATCAGTCTTGATGCAGAAATGATTCCCTAATAGGTATGGTCGCCACTTCTGTACTACATGAAAAATAGCCATCATTTCCTTCTCATAGGTAGAGGAAGCTAAATTCTTACCTGAAAGGGCTTTGCTGGTGAATGCAATGGGGTGTTCATCTTGAAGGAGAACAACACCAATTCCATTGCCACAAGCATCACTCTCAATAGTGAAGGGCTTGGAAACATCGGGCATAGCTAGAACATGTGTAGTACACATAGCTTGTTTTAGTTTGTTAAATGCACACTGAGCACCATGTGTCCATGTAAAAGCATCCTTTTTCAATAGAGCAGTTAATGGATCTGCAATCTTCCCAGAATCCTTGACAAACTTGCGGTAGTAGCCAGTCAACCCCAAAAAACCACGAAGGATCTTTAGTGTCTAAGGATGTGGCCAATTGTTCATGGCATTGATTTTGGCAGGATCCATGCGAACCCCTTGTGTTGAGATAATGTGCCCGAGATACTCAACTTCCTTCTATCCAAAAACACATTTAGACTACTTGGCGTGGAGATGATGGTCAGAGAAAAGTTGCATGACAAGATCCAGTTGCTGGAGATGTTCATCCCATGTTTTACTGTAGATGAGGATATCATCAAAGAATACTAGAATGAATTTCCACAAGTAGGGTCGAAATATTTTATTCATTAAGGCCTGGAATGTGGAAGGAGCATTAGTGAGGCCAAAAGGCATGACCAAAAACTCATAATGGCCATCATGTGTGCGGAAAGCTGTTTTAAGGATATCATCCTCATGAACCCGAATTTGGTGATACCTAGAACGAAGATCCAACTGGAGAAAAGGTGAGCCCCATGAAGCTCATCAAGAAGCTCATCAACAATAGGAATTAGAAACTTATCCTTGATGTTGAGGTGATTAAGTGCTCGGAAGTCAATGCAGAGGCTCCATGACCCATCTTTTTTGCGGACAAGAAGAACTGGAGAAGAAAAGGAACTAGTGCTTGGGTGAATAATACCTTGCTTCAATAAGTCCCAAACGAGCATTTCAATCTCCTTTTTTTGGTGAAATGGGAAGCGATAGGGCCTGATGTTGGGCAGAACGCTGCCATGAAGGAGCTGAATACAATGGTCTTCTGGCCTGGAAGGTGGCAATCCCACTGGTTCAGCAAAGACAGCTGCATATCGATCCAGAATTTGTTGTAGATCCAAAGGAGTAGTGGAGACCACTGATGGTTGCATCTGAATGGAATGGATCTGAGCGATCACACCATGTGAATTCTTCTTGAGGAGTTTTTCCATGCGATGTGAACTGATGATGCTGAGAGAACCTGGTTGTAATCCTGTTAATGTGTGTTTTTGTCCATTGAGGGAAAACTGCATCCAAAGTTCAGCAAAATCCCATAAGATAGGGCCAAGTGTGCGTAGCCATTGAGCACCCAAAACCAGATCACATCCGCCTAAGGTCAAGGAAAACATGTCAAAGCGCAAGGTATAATATCCCATAGAGATATGCACATTTCAACACTTCCCTTTGCAAGGTAAGGTGCCCCCATTGGCAACCATGACTTCAAAGTTGGAGCAAGGATGTATAAAACAATCAGCTTGTTTGGAGATCCGAGGGTCAATGAAATTATGAGTGCTACCGGAATCAATGAGTATTGTAAGAGGAAGATTCTTGAAGTAACCCCTGACCCGCATTGTTTGGGGGGTGGTGATTCCAGCTAAAGCATGGAGAGATATCTCTGGCTCGTCATCCTGAGATGGAAAGTCAATAGGCGGTTCCTGAATGTCGACCGGAGCATCCATTGTTTCTGGATATTCGTCACCAATTTCAAAGGCAGGCGGAGAATCCACATCCAAGAGATAGAGCTTTTGTTGAACACATCTATGTCCCCGAGTGAATTTCTCATCACAATTATAGCAAAGCCCCTTTTCTCTGCGTGCTTGCATCTCTATTTCAAACAAACGCTTGATAGGATTTGGTCGAAGAGCCTGCAGTATAGGTGGTCGTTGAGAACCCATATTTCGGAAGGGAACAAAAGTGGTCTTGGAGCGTTGTTGGGCTGCAATCTTGTCTTCTGCCAACTTAGCCAACCCTAGGGCTTCCATCATTGTGTTGGGACAGAACATTTTGACCTCAGAGCGGATGGCATCCTTTAGACCACTGATAAAACAACTCCGGTAAAAGTCATCAGACAATCCTTCAGTGTGGTTGGCTAGTTTCTCAAATTCGGTTTGATACTCTCTCACAGTGCGAATTTGGCGAAGTTTAGTGAGGGCTCCTGTGAAGTCATCAAAAGCACTAGGACCAAATCGTTGCAAAAGGAGCTGGCAAAAGTTTAGCCATTTTGGCTCTTCATGAGCCTTGATGTACCAACGGTACCATTGAAGAGCTTCCTGTTCCAAATGAAAGGATGCAAGCGGAACTTTGTTGACATCAAAAGTATTATGCAGACTGAAATAATGTTCTGCACGATAGATCCATCCAGTTGGATCAGTACCATTGAAGCGAGGAAAATCAAGCTTCGGACCACTGAAATTGCTGGAAGAAGAGAACCCCTTGTCTGATGAAGACTCGGACTACCGTTTGTTGTTCATAGCTGAATGTTCAAGATGGAGGCCGACAAATTTTTCATCCAGATCTTGGAGTTTGGCTTGGATGGCTGCAAGTGCGTCTCCCATGGTTTTTGCTCCTACACGGGTGACAACCATAACTAGGAGTTTTTTTTTTTGGTTGACTGGGTAGGAAAACAAAAACAAAAACTTCTTCAGTAAAGGAAAATCTGGACTTGGGAAAAAATCTGAAGGGTAATTGGGGTTTGACTAGGTTTTGGACACTGTCGAATAGACAGGGAAGCAAAAATGAGGATTTCAGAAGCGGGGTGAAAGAATGGGAAAATTTGGCAGAGGGGGACAAAGAAGCAGAATTCAGAAAGGAACTCTGTGGAAAAATTTGAATGTGATTGGGTGAAATCTGAGGAAGTTATGGCAAACACGAAAAATAGACAAATGTGGGATTTCAAGCTTTGGGAAGGGGGATTGGGGATAGGGTCCTCAGGAATGAAATATGCAGAATGGGACAACAGGGGTTCCCCAAAAATTTTAAGGGAAATAGAGTGAAAATAAGGGAGATATGGAGACTGGCGCGGCTACAGCTTAGAAGGGATCTGAAACAGATAAATCTGCAACGGCCCAGAAGTGAGCGGAAATAGAGGGATCTGAAACGGCGCCGAATGGATTGAAAACAACCGGATCTGGAACGACTTTCAGAATGGATCTGAACTGCTGGATCTGAAACGGCGTAGCAGTGATCGACAACAATTCAGCTGAAAAATAGATATGGACCCCAGGTATGTGCGGCTTCCTAACAGTTCAGGGGTTTCACTCGGCCACCAATGCTATCTGATGGCTTGCGTATTAGGGAAGTATCCCTCACTCCATGGCTTAGGTAAAACTGATAACCGCTTTGCCATAAACGACAGCTCTTGGTTTACCTCACGGGTGGGAACTAGTCAATCAGGTAGGGGTCATTGCCCTTTTCGCTAACAGGTCCTCTCAATGGGCCAGCTACTTCGAGGTTCCTGTGGTACTCCTCACAATGAGTTTTAGGGCTTATGCCCAAGTACTTCCCATAGTTAAGTGGATAGGGATTATTCCCAAATCCGAACCTGCAACAGATGCGAAAAAAAATTTGGCAGAAATTTCACCCAACGAGCCCAAGAAAGTGCTCTGATACTAGATGTGAAGCACCTGCAACAATTAATTAATAAGAATATGTGAAATAGCAGAAATGACAGAACTCAAAATCACTTTTATATTGATCACAGGCCACTTCGAGGGGGCAACCTCCTATGAGAAAGCTCAATACAAGTAACTTCACGGTGCCTTCATAGGTCTTAACACACACTTATATACTAAGTCTAGGCGCGAATACTATGGGTCAAAACCATGGGCCACTACAAACTATGGATCAACAATACTACAGGTGACTTACAAAGCATATGCGCCAACAACAATAACACAAACTATTGATCAACAAATACTACGGGACGACTTACAAAGCATATGCGTCCAACAACAATATACTAACAAAGTAAAGACATGGGTTCCTAACAACATAGTTCTAGATAAAAAACATTTTTGAGTTAGATCCAAACATAGTTCTAGATTTCCAGCAAAAAAACACTTTTGAGTTCGATCCATTGTGAAAAGAAATAACTTTGTTATATGACAAAAATATGTCCAACGATTCACATTCTTTTGAAAATATACTAAAAAGGCATTTTTAAAAACCTCACAGGAAACATAAAAAATTGTCCAAAATATTAATAACAACATTTATAACCTTGTTCATACTTAAAAATGACAAGGCTATAAATAAAAGCATTTACAATCATGTATAGTACAAGCCTGTTCAAGTTGAATGTACATAGTCCACACATCATCTCCAAATTTCACATATTAACATGCTTAATCCACATTGATCTTATGAATGAATTTAGCCTGCCTAGTCATTTGTCTCCCTTCTTCACCATTGGCCACCCTCCTCACATGCATAGGACATTAATCCCCCAACCTACAGCCAAGTGTATTGTCCTCTCCAGACACCCTCCCTTGTCCTTCCCGTGCCACATTCCGCTGTGCATGTGGCCACCTGTCCCTATTCTAACCCATATCCAGGATTGTATTCACTATAAATTATATGTTTTTTTTATGTATTAGATTTGTTTTTAAAGTAATATTGTTCAATATAAACAATCATTAAGCTGATCTTACATTTTTATTTTTTTAAGAATTTTCTACTTATTTTTATCATGTGTAAAATGATTAATGATTTATGGAACAAATCTTCTTCTTCTCCCCATTTTTCAACTCATTTCATCTTTTTTGTGTACCAACTCTTAATCCCACATAGCCGCTTTTCTAAAGTGACATTATTTTTTTCCAAAATTATTTAATGAGATCTCACTCCAAACTAAGCAACCATTAAAAAAAAACATTGTTTATACCAATGTTTTGCAAAATAACTTTTTCAATTTCCAATTCCACCTGTAAATTTATTTTTACATAAAATAAAGTGCTTCATACCTCTTCTTACATGTTTCTATTAGCACAATTTCTAATTATAATTTGAATCATATACTAATAAACAAATGATCATTATTATATGATTTAAATATAATGACAAATTTATCTCTTAAATAACTATTAACTTTACTTTAATCTTAATATATTTAAAAATAATCTATATAATTGATCAATAACATAATAGGATTTACATAAATAACCTTTTAACTAATATTCCTCTTGTTAACACCCAAAAAGTGCTCACTAGCTCATTTCCTTATTCACATGACCCATTTGTCCACTTTTCCACCATTTGAGCCTCCAAAGCCATCAAAAGGTCACCAAAAGACCATAATACACCCCTTTTTCCCCTCAAAATGAATATTTTTCCTCAAAAAGCATAAAAAACCCTCAAAAAGGTTCCAGAATTCCCAAAAATATTAAAAGGGAATAAAAACATTCAAAATATTCAAAAAAAAAAAGGAGGGAAAAAGGTACCTAAACCATGTTGGTCAATAACATTGGTTTCCTCAAAACCATAATTGTATTCCCCACCACCAAAAACTATAAAAAGGTAGTAGGGGCTCCTCACTTTCCATCCATCCATCATCCTATCCTCACGCTGTCAAAATCTCTCCTGAGACTTTTGGCCATTTTCAGCATCTTAGAGAAGAGACCATTGGAACTTGGAGCTACTCACCCTTGGAGTTGCTCAACATCACATCCTCACCATTTGAAGTATCTTAATACAAAACATTCTTTTATTTCTTGTTCTTTCCATGAATAGTTTTTAGATTTATTTGTTATATGCACATGTTAGTTTAGATTTAGATTTAATTTATAATCGTTTTTGCTTTCTATATTGAAACTGCTATCACATTGTTGATAGGTGCTCATTGCACAAAGCTTGGTTGCAAAACCAAGCCAACACCTCTCCTCTCTTTTCCTTCCTTCTCCTCTATTAATCTCTCCAACTAGTCAATCAAAAGGTGACTTTAACTAATATTGTTCTCCTCTTTTTTCTTCTCCTCAAACCTATCAATCAAAAGGTGACCTTAACTATCATTCTTCTCCTCTTTGTTCTTCTCCTCAAGTAATCTATATGGCCAATCAATCACTATAAAAATCTTGTAATAAGAAATTTGTCCTGACCATATGAGTGGATGGGATGAGTAAACGTATGGTTCAAGGGATCTTGAGTTTGTGGCTACGCATTTTCATAAATTATTGAATCTATGTGACTTGCAATTTACAACCTTCTCATATATATAAAAAATAATTAGGTAATAAGATGGATGCCACAAACGTCTCTATAAATCAACCCTCTTGGCTTCGTGCTTTGATGGTAGGAGAAATCGAGTCTAGGAGTATTTGGTATACTCGTATGGATTCTCCAATTATGGCAATCGCATTTTTCTCACTGAACGTTCTATTATGCATTGTTTCAATTTCATTTATTGGATGTGCCAGTGCTCATCTAAGCCCTACTTTTTACTAGAATACATGTCCCAATGTTACAAGCATAGTAAGGCAGGTTATCCAACAAGTTCTGCAGACAGATTCAAGGATGGAGGCCTCTCTCCTCCATCTACATTTTCACAACTGCTTTGTGAACGTAAGTAGACTCTGTCTATTAAATTCTTTCCATAGCAGATTCTTCACTTTGCATTACAGCTAGTATAGCACAACATGGATGAAGTACTAATTACTACCAATATCATTCAATCTAAGCCGATGTACAACTGGCAAGGATGCGACGCATCAATTCTTCTAAATAACACCGCAAATTTTACCTGGAAACAGACAAACAACACTTTCCTCAGGGGCTTCAGCGTCATTGACGGCATTAAGACGACAGTAGAAAATGAGTGGAAGGGAACAGTTTCCTGTGCTGAATTACTAACCATGGCTACGGAGTGGTCCGTCTCATTGGTTTGTACTCTTAATATAGCCACGGCCTTCTCTTCCTAGAAACCCTTTTAGGTAGTCTATTTTTCATATGCAACGATAATAATACATTTCCAGCACCCTATGAGAATCTGCAAGCTCCAGAGAGACTATACACCTGTCTGGGTGACTGATGGAATGCAGGACAATGTGAACACTTGGGTGCTAGATTCAACCAATATTTCATTGTGCCCTTCAAAATACAAATAGTTTGAACTCGATCCATCTTTGTTGTCTGCAAAGATCATATCACTAGCACTTGAAGGTGTGGAATCCCCACACTCAAATTTCTCCAAATAATGAACATTGCTTTGCCGTATAATTAAAATGCTAGACGGCACGTATAGTCCTGCAAATCAGTAGAAGAAACAAAAGCATTATGAATTGAAATTTCAAACCTGGTCTCCTCAGGAATCACTCAAACTTCATGTCGTATTGCAGATCTTCAATTAATTAGACAAAAATAGAAAATACTAAAAAAAAATTATCCATTAGCATACAGGTTTTAGTCTATTGCATCATAAAAAACCAGACAAAAAACACAACATTAAAGGCAGCCAAAAAAACAAAACCCAAAACTCACAAATAGAAAGAGAAAGAAAAAGGAAACCATCAATCCACCATAGAAACATAAACAAGAATCCGATGAATAAATAATTAGAAATAAAAACCTTGGAGTGTACCATAGGAGCTTATTGTTGTAGATGATTCACAATAGTGACCAAGACATGGTTAGGCAAGAGTACCAATCTACCAGGCATGCAAACGCATCCATGGTTTAGCATCATGGTCTCCTATGCAAGTTCCCATAGAACAGGCAAATAAAGAAATGAGTCCAAAAAAAAAGTTTTAGGGTGAAGAGCACATAGGTGTATCTGATGTTCATCCTACAGGTGGACGGCATGCATTCAACTGTCATGTAGAAATAAATCCATGCACACATTGATTAATGTGGAGAGCATTGTGAGGTGGATAGAAGGTGGGGATGACCTCGTGATTACTTGCCGTGCAAGGTAAATTGGAGAGTGAAGTTGTATGGTGGTAAAGTTTGAACATAATATTTTATTTTTATTTATTTATTTATTTATTTATTTTAATGTTCAACAATGATAAAAATAGTCAATTCAAGGTGATTGTCCAATTATAAAATAGTAAATTTTGTTTTCTAACTAATTTAAAATACAAATTTTATGTTAACATTAATCTAACTTTAGTAAAAACAATATATTGATTGCAATTAATAGAAACAACCGAAACATATAGTCTCCTGCTTACAGCAAGGACTAATAATGCCATATCTATATAATGAAAAAATGACTTATTGGTATTACAAAGATGCATACATTTATTACAATTGACATTTTTAATTCAATAAATGTGTGAGAACTCTTTCAAAGTTAAGTAATCTTCCAACACGTCTCCTAATGCATTGTAGATTACACATGTAGTTACTCGCACCCAAAGTTTTTAAGGTATAACAAATTTTATTTATATAAAAGTGATCATCGAAATATATATAAAAGGTTTTTCAACCATAAGAGAAAATATGGTACATGCATTTCAATAAAAAACTGATTCTAAGATTTCTTAGATCCATTTTATAATTTAAACATATGGAAAAGAAAGCGTGAAGAGATTTCTTAAATATATTTTATAATTTAAACCATAGTAGCATAATTTGAGTAAGGATATGGATACAAATACGATTCGATATGGAAAAAATATGTAATGAAAATATCTAGTACAAATAAAATACGGAAGTAGCTTGATTATATATAATATTTTTAATCAAATATTCACAAATATATCATAAATATACATAGACATTTATATAATAAAAATTAACATATATTTAAAAAACAAAAAATATAAAATCTCCACAACCTCTCATATGGAAGTGTGAGAGATGACAACTACTTATTTATAGTTATTTTAATAAGTAAGCATGAAATTGAATTATATTTTTGTTTTATAGTGTTTAAATAATTAATTTTTTAATTTCTTTCTTTAAATTGGTTTTCAAAATGTAATTCTCCACTAATAATCCGTATCTGTATTACACCTACACTTCTGAATTTCCGTATACGAAGTACCAATACGGCCGAATTAAGTTACTATGATTTAAACATATGGAAAAGAAAATTGAAACATATGGAAAAGAAAAAGTGAAGATTTGTTAATAATTTAAATAATTAGTAATTAAATATATGTTGATTTTATTTTTATTAAATATTTGTAAGTATTTAAAAATTAAATATAGATTTATTGATTCAAAAAATTCAAATTATTATTTTTTAAATTTTTTATATAGATATTTTTCCATATTTAAATTTTTTTCGAGTAACTTAAAAAAAATCATAGTTTTATAAGATTATAAATTACATTGTGTAGTATTTTATTAGGTCGATCTATGATAAGAATTCAACAAGTTAAACTAAATAGGAGTATTCAAAATATTGAGTGTATAAGCATCACACATCACCTTTCATGAAAAGCTTTTGGTCCTCTTTTGTGTTCACACAAAGATTAATGCTACTTCGAAAATCACAACTAAACTCGGATTGTATAAAACTAACATAGTGTTAGGAACCCATGTCTTTACTTTGTTAGTATATTGTTGTTGGACGCATATGCTTTGTAAGTCGTCCCGTAGTATTTGTTGATCCATAGTTATGTTATTGTTGTTTGGCGCATATGCCTTGTAAGTCGCCCATAGTATTGTTGATCCATAGTTTGTATTGGCCCATGGTTTTGACCCATAGTATTGGTGCCTAGACTTACTATATAAGTGTGTGTTGAGGTCTATGAAGGCACCGTGAAGTTATTTATATTGAGCTTGCTCAAAGGTGGTTGCCCCCTCGAAGTGGCCCGCGATCAATAAAAGTGATTCTGAGTTTTGATAATTCTGCTATCTCGTGTATTTTGACTAATCAATTGTTGTAGGTTCTTCACATCTGGTATCAGAGCACTTTCTTGGGTTCGTTGGGTGGAATTTCTCCCCAAAAAATTTTTCGCATCTGTTGCAAGTTCGGATCTGGGAATAATCCCTATCTGCTTAAGTGTGGGAAGTACTTGGGCATAAGCCCTAAAACTCATTGTGAGGAGTACCACAGGAACCCCGAAGTAGCTGGCCCATTGAGAGGACCTGCCAGTGAAACGGGCAACAACCCCTACCTGATTGACTAGTTCCCACCCGTGAGGTAAACCAAGAGCTATCGTTTGTGGCAAATAAGTTATCAGTTTTACCTGAGCCATGGAGTGAGGGGTACTGCCCCAATACGCAAGCCGTCAGACAGCATTGGTGGCCAAGTGAAATCTCTGAACTGTTATGAAGCCGCACATACCTAGGGTCCATATCAATTTCAGCTAAACTCTTGCCGATCACTGCCGCGCCGTTTTAGATCCATTCTAAAAGCCTTTCCAGATCCAGTCGTTTCAGATCTATTTTAGATCCATCCATTTTCGATCCATTCAGGGTTGTTTCAGATCCCTTCCGCACCGTCACAGTTCCATTTTGAAATAAAAACGAGTATAAAATTTAGTTTTTTCTCCATATCTCCCTTGTTTTCACTCTATTTTCCTTGAAACTTTCCTGGAACCCCTGTAATCCCATTCTACATATTTCATTCCTGAGGACCCTATCCAAAATTCCACTTCCCAAAGCCCTAAATCCCACATTTGTCTATTTTTAGGGTTTGCCATAACTTCCTCAGATTTCACCCAATCACCTTCAAATTTTACCACGAATTTCCTTTCCTAATTCTGCTTCTTTGTCCCTCTCTGCCAAATTTTCCCATTCTTTCACCCCGCTTCTGAAATCCTCCTTTTTTGCTTCCATGTCCATTCGACAGTGTCGAAAACCTAGTCCAACCCCAATTACCCTTCAAATCTTTTCCCAAATCCAGATTTTCCTTTACTGAAACAGTTTCTGTTTTTGTTTTTCTACCCACTCAAAAAAAAAAAACTTTTGGTTATGGTTATCACCCGCGCAGGAGCAAAAACCATGGAAGAAGCACTTGCAGCCATCCAAACCAATCTCCAGGATCTTGATGAAAAATTTCTCGGCCTCCATCTTGAGCATTCAGCCATGAACAACAAATGACAGTCTGAGTCTTCATCAGACAATGGGTTCTCTTCTTCCAGCAATTTCCGTGGTCCGAAGCTTGATTTTCCTCGCTTTAATGGTGCTGATCCGACTGGATGGATCTATCATGCAGAACATTATTTTAGTTTGCATAATACTTTTGATGTCAACAAAGTTCCACTTGCATCCTTTCATTTGGAACAGGAAGCTCTTCAATGGTATCGTTAGTACATCAAGGCTCATGAAGAGCCAAAATGGACAGATTTTTGCCAGCTCCTTTTGCAACAATTTGGTCCTAGTACTTTCGATGACTTCACAGGAGCCCTCACTAAACTTCACCAAATTGGCACTGTGAGAGAGTACCAAACTGAATTTGAGAAACTAGCCAACCACACTGCAGGATTTCTTGATGGCTACTACCGGAGTTGTTTTATCAGTGGTCTAAAGGATGCAATCCGCTCTGAGGTCAAAATGTACTGTCCCAACACAATGATGGAATCCCTAGGGTTGGCTAAGTTGGCAGAAGACAACATTGCAACCCGACAGTGCTCCAAACCCCCTTTTGTTCCCTTCCGAAATATGGGTTCTCAACGACCTCCCATTCCGCCAGCTCCTCGACCAACTCCTATCAAGCATTTGTCTGAAACTGAGATGCAGGAATGCAGAGAAAAAGGGCTTTGCTATAATTGTGATGAGAAATTCACTCGGGGACATAGATGTGTTCAGCAAAATCTCTATCTCTTGGATATGGATTCTCCGCCTGCCTCTAAAATTGGTGAAGAAGCTCCAGATACAATGGATGCTCAAGTCGACATTTCGGAACCACCTATTGACCCTCTGTCTCAGGATGAACAGCTAGAGATATCTCTCCATGCTTTAGTTGGAATCACCACCCCCCAAACCATGCAGGTCAGGGGTTACTTCAAGAAGCTTCCTCCTACAATACTCATTGATTCTGGAAGCACTCATAATTTCATTGACCCTCGGATCGCCAAACAGGCTGATTGTTTTGTCCATCCTTGCTCCAACTTTGAAGTCATGGTTGCTAATGGGGGCACCTTACCTTGCAAAGGGAAGTGTCGTAATGTGCGTATATCTATGGGGGATTATAACCTGCTCTTAGACATGTTTTCCTTGACCTTAGGCAGATGTGATGTGCTATTGGGCGCTCAATGGCTACGCACACTTGGCCCCATCTTAGGGGATTTTGCAGAACTTTGGATGTAGTTTTCCACCAATGGATAGAAACACACATTGACAGGCTTATAACCAGGGTCTCTTAGCATCATCAACTCACATCGCATGGAAAAAATCCTTAAGAAGAATTCACATGGTGTCATCTCTCATATCCATTCCATTCAGATGCAACCATCAACGGTCTCCACTACTCCTTTGTATCTACAACATATTTTGGATCAATATCCCGGTGTATTTGCTGAACCAGTGGGATTGCCACCTTCAAGGCCAGAGGACCATCGTATTCATCTCCTTCCTGGAATCGTTCCTCACAACATTAGGCCCTATCGCTACCCATTTCACAAAAAAATAGAGATTGAAATGCTCGTCCGGGACTTACTGAAGCAAGGTATTATTCGCCCAAGTACTACTTCCTTTTCTTCACCAGTTCTTCTCGTCTGCAAAAAAATGGGTCATGGAACCTTTGCATCGACTTTCGAGCACTAAATCACCTCACTATCAAGGACAAGTTTCCAATTCCTGTTGTTGATGAGCTTCTTGATGAGATTCATGGTGCTCATTTTTTCTCCAAGTTGGATCTTCGTTCTGGGTATCATCAAATTCAGGTTCATGAGGAAGATATCCCTAAAACAGCTTTCCGCACACATGATGGCCACTATGAGTTTCTGGTCATGCCCTTTGGCATCACTAATGCTCCTTCCACATTCTAGGCCTTGATGAATAAAATATTCCGGCCCTACTTGCAGAAATTCATTATGGTATTCTTTGATGATATCCTCATCTACAGTAAAACCTGGGATGAACATCTCCAACATCTGGATCTTGTAATGAAACTTTTCTCTGACCATCATCTCCACGCCAAACAGTCTAAATGTGTTTTTGAACCCATGTCTTTACTTTGTTAGTATATTGTTGTTGGATACATATGCTTTGTAAGTCGTACCATAGTATTTGTTGATCCATAGTTGTGTTATTGTTGTTTGGCGCATATGCTTTGTAAGTTGCCCATAGTATTGTTGATCCATAGTTTGTATTGGCCCATGGTTTTGACCCATAGTATTGGCACCTAGACTTACTATATAAGTGTGTGTTGAGGCCTATGAAGGCACCGTGAAGTTATTTGTATTGAGCTTGCTCAAAGGAGGTTGCCCCCTCGAAGTGGCTTGTGATAAATAAAAGTGATTATGAGTTTTGATAATTTTGTTATCTCGTGTATTTTGACTAATCAATTGTTGCAGGTTCTTCACACATAGATCCATCTTAAACCCAGATCTATTAAGTACTGAGAGGGATCCAACTCGAGGTGTAATTTTTTTCTTGATGTGTAAACAATTTAAGATACCAAAATTCAAAGAATAGTCATGATGATTCAATTAGCATAATATATATTTAATTTCATTAAAATATATATGTAAAATTTTTCTAGCTGATATGTTTTATTTTTATTTTTTTGCTATTAAAAAATGTCACATTACATCACATCACATCACATCACAAAATATCCTCCATGCTGGGTTGTAAGCACCTCGCTACTATCGGTGCAATGTACATTCATCCAATTATACGTATATAAAAGTACAATTTAGAGTCTTCTAGAAATCAAAACTTCTTGAAAACTAAACTAATGCAAAAGGCACCAAAACCAAAAAACATGTGCTTTGAAAGTTTCAAGAAACCTTCAGATATATATTATAAGGTACCTACATCAAACTCAGTCATTACGTCTTTAGAATGAATCCACCAATGCAAGAGTCCTAGAGCGAGTAACAAACCCTCCTTTGAAAGTAGATAACCTCTTCTTATCCTTTCTTTGAAGAGATGATTGAAGGAGGTGTTTTGGAAAGTACCTAACAAAGAGGTCATCGGCTTGGGCCCTACCAAGTCCTACTCTGTAAGAAATACAAAGTTAGGGATGAGTTTTTGATGGCTAACCACATGAAAATTATGTTCTCCAATGGGCATTTGAACTTATAGACACCTTTATGCCACCATTGTATCAACTAAGGGACCTCTTCTTCACTTAATACCTTATATCCTAACTTTGAAGAGTAGGCTCCACCAAAAAGGTTCCTTTACCAAATAAGTTCATCATCAATGTCCCTAATTCTTTCATGATTTTGATATAATAAGGACGTATAGTTATCCCGTATCACCTTATCCCCATCTTTAAATCCCACTATGAGTTGCAATATACCATTCTTGATGCATGAAAGAGCTCCTTTCCATATCATCTACCTAGGTCAGAGTAAAAAATACTTGTAGTCTCAACATTTCAATTATATTCAAAGGTAATACATGCTTCCCTTCATAACCCACCCAAGGGTCCTTCCCTAGTATAATATTTTCACTTTAGTCAACCTTCCATAGAAACCATTCACCTATAAGAGAAAATGAAATAATCACATCTTTCCATACCATTGAGGAATTTTTATAGCACTTCTGTGGAAATCTAAACCAATTCAAAAGACGAAGAGGATCAATGGAATTTTCTTTACATACCTTGTACCAAATCCCTTTACCTTTTAACAATCTCCACACACTTTTTGCAAAAAGAGCTTTCACAAAATAGTGTAAGTTCTTGATCTCCCAAACCCTCTATTCTTTGGGGATAGCAATCTTCCTCTAATATGACAGGGAAAATTTCTTTTTAGAGTTGACACCAATCCAAATAAATTTGAAGCAGAGTTTCTTGATAGTTTCTAAGGTACCTTTAGCTATAAAGAACTATATGCAACCCAATATGCAGGCATGACTTCGAAAACAAATTTTAAGATAATCAACGTACCTCCACATGAGAGCCATTTGTTGCACAAAAAGGATATTATTTTCTCTACATTAAAAAATGAGCCAAACAAAGTCCTTCTTATGATAATCATTGAGTTTAATGTAAAAACCAAGGTACTTGATACTTGAGTTCAATAGGACTTCAATGAATGGCATCAAGTCAAGAAACCAAGCCTTCAATTCATCACCAATGCTGATAAAAGATACAATGAACTTACCTCGGTGGGTTAGCTCAAGTGGTTGAGAGTTGTAATAGAAATGAGAAGGTCTCGGGGTCAAATCCTCGGGTGGCTATGTAGGGCCTCACTTGATGTCCCCACTGGGTTAGGGCCTGTAATCAAGGCCAGTGATTTACCTTGGGTACCATCCTCGAAATGAGGGGAAGTAGCTGAGGGTTTCTTATGATGTGTTCCATTGAAAAAAAAGATACAATGGACTTAATCATATTAATCAACATACAAGAGGCATTGTTGTATAAATATATAATATCCTTGAGATTTAAAGCATCCTCTATAGAACCATCACTAATTATAATATGATTATTTAAAAACCCTTGAGCTAGCGAGAGCAGTTAGATGACTACAAAAACTATAAAAATTACAATAATGTCATTTGTACAAGTGTCAACTTCTCCCTTAATATTTATTTTTTGCAGATAGACTTCCATCGAAAGAAAAGTGGAGAGAATTGAAAAGCAGTAGTTTTATTCGTCTCTCAAAACTTAAGGATGGTTCAACATACGACTATTATGATTCATTTGAAAGAGGGGGCCTCTATTCATTTGCACCATGGTTCCCAAGAGAAGAGATCCAAGTGATCCTAGCCTTGTCTAGAAAAATCAAGGGTTGATCTTCCTCGACAATTAAAAGAAAATATTAGCCAACTATATTTCCAAGAAATCTACATATTAATGATTTAATCAGTTGTCTTGTTTATTGAAACATCTAACTATAAAAAAAAAGGATCGGGAAACCGTAGTGATGTAGGGGCATATGGACCAAGGACCAATAGTTACAGATAGGTCGACCAAAGTCACCAGGGGAATAGTTAAAAAACCCCATAGGCGCAAGAGGAGGATTCATCGGAGTTCCGACCAATTGGGTTTGATGTGAACAACATAACACTAATGAAGTAGGATGTTCAAACCAAGTGTCAACCAAGGAGCTAGAGAAAGACATGAGTTAATCCAACAATGATGTAATGATGGTCGATGGAAAAGTTAGGATCTCGAGGAGCAGAGCTGTTGGGGTATTTGTAACAGTTGTAGAGCAGTTATCGTGGTTGTTGCAGAAGGCTAGATGGTGATATGGGTTGAGGGAACACAAGCGAAGTATTTAATGAGGATGATCTATGCCTGGGACTATGTGAAGATTCTAGAAGAAGATTGAGCAGGACTTGGAACCTGAGAACATCTATAAATACGAATTGCGAACTGATAAGAAAGGGGTTGTTGTGGTAGTGAATGCTAGGGTTGTTTTCATTGTTGGAGTTGTGAAACCAGTCAATGATAATTCCAATTGAGAACAAAGTTGATCTATACAAGTAATTTCCTCTAGTAAAGATATTGTTTCATTTAATTGAAATCCATAATTCTTAGCACATGTGTTGTGTGTGTGGTTGTGCATTGCATTTTGATGTGTGCACTGATCCACAATTGACTAAGGTCGCATTTGCATAAGTTAGTATAAGAGCGGGAAGTGTCATGTGTAAAAAGTCCAATTGTGATTGGATGTGGAGGTAAAATCAAGCTGTGATGTGGTAGAACTGTAGAAGACATCGTAACCCAGTTGCGATTGGTGCGATGATTTTGTTGTTTGGGAAGACTGTGATGGGTGGAAGAGGTTTAAATGTCTATGGTAGAGGGAGAAGAGTGCGTGGTGGCACTGGTGTGACCATTGACTGGGAAATGTTTGAAGAATGCTTTTAGACCATGAGGAGTCTAAAGAGCGAGTTAGTCGCAGTAAAGGAATCCTAGAAGAGACGAATGGGTATTGAAACCGTTGACCACAATGATGTTGAGGTTGAGGAAGAAGAAAAATCTATTGATGAGGAAGAGGAAGAATATCCAAGAGATAAGCTACTAAAAGTATTGTCTGAGATGAAGGGTAGGTCTAAGATGGTAGTATCTAGCTACTTGGGGAACTTGAACCTTGAAGAATTGATAGAATGGATCAAAGATATGGATAAATATTTCTATATCGAACATATAGAAGACCCAAAAAGGGTACAATTTTCTTGTTTGAAGCTAAAGGGTAATGCCTCATTGTGGTGGGACAATGTATAGGATGAAGTAGTTAAGAAGGGAAAAGACAAGGTGAGGATTTGGGACAAAATGGTTTCCAAGTTGAAGGAAAATTTCCTTCCCATGACTACATGATTTCTCTGTTTAGGAAAATACAAAACCTGTGACAGAAGGAGTTGATTGTTCCAAAATTCACTAAGGAATTCTATCAATTGTCTATCAGGTCAGGGAAGACTGACGAGGGGAAAGATGCAGTCACAAAGGATGTAAATGGTCTGAAGTATGCCATTCAGGATGAGTTGAGCCTATCAAGATTCAAGATAGTCAGAGAGGCTTACCAACTAGAATTCAATGGGCAGAGGAAATTTGACTGCTTAAAGTCAAAAGTTTGCTTCTACGAGAGGACAAACCAACGCATCAAGGATAGGTGAAATTCACGAGGAACGATGAGAAGAGGAAGCATTGGAAACTCTACACTATAATACTAAAGAAGAGGATAAAACTCTACTAGTCAGGGCACCTATGGTCAAAGGGGAGACTTCAAAGGATGATGTGCATACCAACCCAAAGTTTTATGTTACAAGTGTCGTGAACTAGGAAAAAAGGTTTATGAGTTCCCAGATAACTTGCATATCGCAAGTCGATAGGAGACCGCGAGTCAAGGAACCAACAATAGAGCTAGTCCAACCACGGGGAATACCACAACAGACATTTCATTGGAAGGAGGTAGAAACTTGACAACCCAATAGATGTTGTTGCAACTGGGTCGATAGGAAGAGAAGGAACCACTGTAACAGTGTAAAGGAGTTTGATCTTTCGAACAAAAGTAAACATTCGGGACATGTGTTTTATAACCATCTTTGATGGAGGTAGCATGGAAAATCTAGTCTCAATGGAAGTGATCGACAAATTGGGGAGGAAGTGCCAACCGCACCCAAAGGCATATTGAGTGTCATGGTTGTATAAAGGTCACCATGTAATGGTGACATGATAGTGCATGATCAACTTCAAGATCAGAGAGCTATACAATAGTGTGTTATGTGACATAATTCTGATGGATGCTTGTCATTTATTATAGGAATGGCCATGTAAATATGACCAAAACATGGTGTATGATGGCCGCAAAAATACCATCAAAATCAAGAAGGATGAAAAAATATTTTGACTTATTCCCTTAGCAGAATATGGAGAGCACCAAGGCAAGGTGAGTGGTTTTTGCGAGAAAAGAGTGTTGATGTGTTCAACTAAAGAGTTAACAAAGGAGGAAGAGAAGCAACAACGATTCTTCACTATGATTCACAAAGGTCTAGTTCTTGACAGGTCAATGGAGGACATCCTGATGGAGGTTGGAGGGATATTGTCGGAATTCGAAGGCATAATGGTCAATGAGATGCTGACAAGGTTGTCATTTATAAGGATAATATCACACAAAGTCAACTTGATTCCAGGGTTGATCTTTCCAAACAAGGTGTTGCACGGGATGATGCCGACAAAGAGAGAGGATTTCAATCGACAGGTCTAGGAGTTGTTGGATAGGGGATTGATCAAAGAAATCCTGAGTTTGTGTGAAGTACTAGCTGTACTAGCACCCAAGAAAGGAGGAGAATAAAGGATGTGCACAAATTCAAGGGTCATCAACAGGATCACCATCAAGTACAGGTTTACATTATTGAGGATCGACGACTTGGTCAACTATTTGAGTGTGGTGACATACTTCTCCAAGATCAACCTGAAGAGAGAATATCGCCAGATCATGATTAGATAAGGTGATGAGTGGAAAAAAAAATTCGGGACGATGGAAAGACTGTATGAGTTGTTGGTTATGTCATTTGGGATGACTAATGCACCAATTACATTCATGAGGGTGATGAATAAATTATTGAATCCATTTCTAAGTAAGTTCATTGTTGTTTACCTTGATGACATTCTCATCTTCAGTAGGTCAAAGTAACAACACTTGAATCATTTGAGAAAAGTATTGTAGAGGATGAGTCAAGAATAGCTAATGGTGAACTTGTAGAAGTGTTCCTTCATGTAGAAGGAGTTGATATACTTGGGATTCATAATCTCAAGCCAAGGGTTAAAGATGGACACATAAAAAGTAAACATAATTCTAGAGTGGCTTGAGTCAACGAAAGCCACCGAGGTGAGAATTGTTCATGGGCTTGACAGTTTCTACCAAATTTTCAATAGATATTTTAGTTAGATATGTGTACTATCAATGGCGTGCATGAAAAAGTGTGATTTCAAGTGGATGGAGGCCGCCCAACAAGAATTTGGGAAGTTGAAGTAGAAAGTGACGGAGAGACCAGTCTTATCTCTCCCAGACTTCAACAAGGTATTCCATGTCGATCGCAACGTGAGTGGATTAGAAATTGGAGCTATGTTGAGATAGGGGGTGTTGGCACCTATTTATTTTTGCAGCATAAAAAGTGAATGTGAAAGGTGGAGAGTTAAGCAACTACCTGATGGAAGCTTGAAGTACTCTCCATCCTCAATGGCCAGGTGCTAAGACATGAAAGGAAGAAGTCTAGGAGGACCCAATGTAATAAAAATGGAATAATTTTGAAGTATGGGTATCAATATGCAAGTGAAATCGAGTAATGGGATGACAAAGACCCTAAGTCCTATAGTTCACATGTAAATAATGGAGGGGTTAAGTGCCATGCAGGTAGGCACCATCGATCGGGCGCAGTCACGAGATTAATGGCTCCTGTTGATAGTCGCATGGCCGAGTTGCAAGAAAGAAAAGGCTTAATTCGATGCGATGGGCTTTTCTTGCCGGACAGATGTCAACACTGGAAGGAAAAGCCGTAAAAAGGTCCATTTAAAGCCCATACGATGCCGCTATGGTGGGACAGACCATTGAAGATCTATGATAGAGAATCCCTCCCCTCAAATCAGATGATACGCAACATATGTGGTTCGCCATTTTATGGGTTCCCCCCAGATCGATTGTTCGGATAACAAGGAGAGCTACATCAATGGTTAATGGAGGTTAGAAGCACACAGAAGATAATAGGAAGGGCCCCAGCAGCAAAGGTATGATATAAGAGTTAAATGGAGCATGAGGCCTCACTGTGGATGCACATTCGAGGAGAGATGAACGGTTCTCATGGATAGTTGCATCAATAAATAGCACGCTGGATAGCGGGAAGGCGGATGCGATAGGTTTTTTCCGCTAGACAGGTGTTAGCTCCAGAACCTATCGCATGAAGAGAAAGCGGTACAGGAAACCATTTTGGGAGAATGCAATACCACCTCGTTAATGCATACGGATAAGATGAACGGCCCAGATGAGAACTAGCAAGATGATCCAACGGTGGAAATAAGTGAATTGTCAAATCAATAGGTAAAGGGAAGCCAGATCCGACGGTGGAAAATGAGCACCTGGGATATCAATGGTTGAGATTAAAGGACAGTCGACCAAAGAAAGTAGAGGTTATGGAAACACGGTTATATATATAAGAACGCCCGTAAAAGTTGACATTTGTTTCAAAGCCTGTCGAAGTCAAAAAGTCTCTCGATGTGTGGAAGATGACAAAGGCGACAGAACCTTCGACAAGGGGCATGCAGGCCTTCCAAAGTGACAGGTAGGACCGTGTAACCGCCATTCTCTAAAAATGTAAGTCTTTTATAGTCATAAGATGGGGGAAGAGCAAGCTTCTAGTAGTTCTAGCGTTAAGGTCGCCCTGGAAGACAAAGACGCCGACGTGTTTGACACATACATTCGGCTCCTTGTGCCAGAGATCAAGATGATATTGGAGGCCTTACATGAACAAGGTCTGGATAAACATGGGGTTTTTCGGTCATCTTTTGTTTCCTTTTGCCTTGACCAGGTAACATCTTTTTTTCGAATTTGTATCATGGTGTTCCTCAAATTACTCAAAACCCCAGAGGATAGTTATGGATGCCCATCAGTCTAGATTCGTCTGTGTTATAGATGCATCGGTTCTTAGGAATTATTTTTTCATCCTCCAGTCCTGGGACCTTGAGTTGGAAAGCTTTTCTAAAGTATCTGTGGTTTCCCTGTTTTGCCAAATTACCCCCGAAAGACGTTAAGCATTTCTGGCTACATGCCCAAAACCCGTCTCATAAATTGTAGAAAAGTCCTACCCCTTGAATGTCATCCTTTTTTATGACAATTCCCAGTTATTTTTTTCTTTGGTGGCTCAATTTTTAGGATTAGATACAAATATGTGGGTAACCGAAGTCCAGTTGAGTTTACTTTTCAGGATTAGCATTAGTTTGGCAAGGTCGGAGAATGGGCTCATCCCATCCCTTAAGTTTGATGAATTTTTGGTAGAAAGAATACATGTACAGTTGAGTAAGCTCCCCAATGCTAGGTTTTTCAGGTATCAGACATAGCTTATGAAAATGTTTTGGTACAGCAGCACAGAAAGCCCGCATTTTTTCCCACTACTGCAGGTAGATGATTTGATAGACAATGCATTCAATTATTTAAACTATGTCTTGCCTCCGGTTTACAAATTCATCTTTAGGGAAGAGTTGCCCAGGGTATTTCCTGAGATGAAAACAATGATGCAGTTGAAGGATGAACTGGCTGTCGGTGACTGGTTTCTATTGAAGGATTCTACAGTCATTAGGCTGTATGGTTTTGTACAGGAGCCTTATGTTTTACCTACTTTTCTAACATTGCGAATTTTCGCTCTTGAGTTTATCAGACAGAAACTAATTCTGGAAAAGGAGTAGTTCCTGAAGTTTAAGAAAGGCGTTGATGTAAAATACCCTTGGAAGGTGGGTCCTTTCGTGCTAAAAAAAAAGGAAGCTCTGCAGGATGTAGAAGAATTATTGAAACCTATGGGGTTCAAAAAAGATGTGGCAGTTGAATACGACCCCTTGCACATTTTTTCCAAGAGAAGCAAAGATCGTAATCTAAGTGCTTTTGAGCATAGGGATCCAGAAGGGGTATTAAGGGGGTGGAATTTGTTGCATTGGGACTCGAGGTGGAGGAGGTTGCGAGGTTACAGGAAGGGGATCTAATACTATCCAATTTTATAATGGACATAGATAAGTTTCCAGACACTGTGGAATTAGGCTGGAAAAGGGACTTGGAGGATGTTCGAGATATGGATACTGAGGTAGGAAGTGGAGACAAGCGGCTTAAAGTGGAAACATAGGATGAAGTAATTGTTGCAACCACCCAAGCTGAGTTAGTTGTTTCTCCCACTAAAGAAGAGTTGGTCGTTGCAGTGCCTCAGGAAGAGTTGAATGTTCCGATGGATGGTGAGAAAGAAGATAATGAGGGGCTCTTGGCTCCTGAGGTCCAAATTAAAGAGTATATTTTTCAGTATGTCAAAGAGGGTGATGAAGCCATTAAGTTTCGGTCCAAAGCCGGCCTATGGGAGCATTATGTACAAAATAAACAGGCCTCGGCCCAAAGGCTATTTAATTTGATTCCAGGGGCTACGAATTTTTCTAATACCGAAACTTCCTTAATGACTAGCAGAGATATGTGGGATAATACTTTGAACATGGCAGTATTGACAGCAGACAAAGTGACTGAAATGAGGGTCAATTGGGAGAAGATACCGGTGCCGGATAAAATCCAGTTCCACAAGCAGATTGGGGATTTTATATATGAAGATTTTGTAAAATCAGCATTGAAGGGTGACAACTTGGAAGTTACTGTGAGGAAGTTAGAGATCCAATTGAAGCAAGAAAAAAGTGAAAACCGATCTCTTCAACAGTAGGTCAAGAAGATACAATCTGACCTAGTTATAAGCGACAGTGGAGGCAAAACCTTGAACAAGCTATTGGGTAAGAAAGATAAGTTAATTCTAAAACTGCAGAAGAAGGAGAAAATTCCTAATATCCAACTAATCGAAGCTCCCAAAGAAACAAACTTTGAAATGCAAAAGGAAGCCTTGTCTAAAGAATTAATTGATTGTAAAGAAGAATTGCTAAAATTTGCAGGGAAGGAAGATAGTTGGAAAAAAGAGAAAATGAACCTAAAAAAGCGGATTTGAAAAGGTCGTTTGATAAGCTGGTTGAGATGGGGTTGCTATCATTCTTGGATAATAATCAAGAGTTAGTCTCTCAAATAGGTTATAAAAACTTGCTCTGGAGCATAAGGATGGATCACACCAAGTTCAAAAATCCAAACCAGCTGCTTATAGGAAGAACTTTGATGGAAAATATCTCCGAAGAATTTGAAATCCTGAACTGGTTGATCGCCATTGGTGAAAGACTCCCTCCAGCTTCCCTTGCAGAGCACATTGAGATCCGGGTTATGGAAAAAGAGATGATATATTATGACCTCCCTTCTAATGAGCTATGGACTACCGTGGAAAGATATGGAAGAATGAAATACACTCTCCACCCTCCACAATAGTTGTTTCCTTTTTAATAGTTGTTGTTTATTTGAGAATCAAAGATTTCTAAGATACTTTTATTTTTTAAATGCAATTTGTAATATTTTTTGAGGCGACTATGAAAATAGTTTGCTGAAACACATATTTCATTATCTTTTATCTTTGTAGTTGAAAGTAAATATCATGTGGTAAAAATACTGTTAGAGATGAAAAGCAGTTAGAATGGTTCTACCTATTTATGTTTTGTAGAGATAAGTGACTAGTAAATCCTGATGAGGTGTCACTCAGTTGCAACAGTTTTCAGTTTTGATGTATGGAGGATAGGGCTCAGGTCATATATATATGTAATGTAATCAAATGAAAAAGGGTTGAAAATATTATTGGAAAACTTTTGGAAATTTTAGAATCAGTCTGTAAGACATTTTGAGCTGTTTAATAAAGTTTGCAGAGCCGAGCCTGCATTTTTCAGGGATTCTTATGCAATTGGTCTGATAGTTTGTCTTTCCTTTTCCTATGTTAATTGTGCTTCTTTCATCGTTATTCCATGTCTATAGAATTTCTTCATACTTGGTACAGTGTAATAGTTAAGTGGAATTCATAGAAATTATGCTCTGCTTAATCTCATTCCAAGTATTTCACCATGATTCTCTACTAAAGTTGGTGTAGGATTCATCATTGTATGCCTTACATCAATGGATTGTTCCTTTCTGTTATGTTTCACCAATAAAAATCTCTTTGACTATTAGCTTCTTACTACCTTGCCATGTGTGAATTCATCCGCAGAGCCTTTGTCAATAATTTGAAGGTTTGTTTAATGTGACTCCATTTACCAAATAGAGATTCATATGTTTCAGCCAAACGACGTTTAAATCATTTTGCTCCAGCAAAAATCTGATCTTCTGTATGTTGTAATTGAATATCTTGAATGATGAATGCTGGTGTATGTTTTCATTGTTGACACCTTTGATTATTCCAGTTTTTTCATGATCTTATAGAGAGAGCCCTCTCTGTTTGTGCTGGGTCAGTAGCACAAGCTAAAGATTTGTTAGTGGTTACCCCGAATTTCCTTCTCTCACAACCTTGGGGTTTAATTTGGTTGTTAACAAATTGGTGCCATTGCCGGGGATCGATTGTTTTATTATCCTTGGGAGAACGACAAAAATATTCTAAAGATTCAAAGAAGGAGAGATCCTTGCAGGCATACAAAGATTTCCACATTTTTAGAGGGTTGTGCATTTTTTCCCTGGCAACTCCACTCGTAAAGATATACGTTCAAGAAAGAGTCCACTGGGGAAGTACGATGAGCTAAGTTCATTTCTAAAGCAAATCTCAAAAAGGAACCCTGGCCTGAAGGAAGATCCATATGAGAGGTAATCCTATGTCCGAGATTCTGTTAAGTGTGGAAAATCCATAAATATTACTTAGACACAAGACCAGAAAGGTTAAAGCCAATACTTCTAGCATTAAAAAAATTGGGTCTAAAGAAGAGCTTCATGTTTTTCAAGTATTGGATATAGATATAGATATTGGGAAGCCTTTGCCAAGATCAAGATATAAGTCTTATCTAAGCCTAGGTGAAGAAGGTATGAATGCACCCGAGTCCTATTTGTTAGATCCTGTCTAGCTTAAGTTGTAGAATATTATCAAAGCCGAAAGAGCTAGACGTGTTTTTCAGATCCCTCAACATCATACCACAATCCCTGCAAGTAATCCTGCCCAGAATATCCATCCCCAAGCTCAGAACCTACGTAGACCCATGGATGCTAGATTCACACCATTGGCCCTACCAGCTATTTTGCATGACCTCCCTCAGAACTACACCCAGAGAATCGTCTCTTATGATGGAGAGGGAGGTTTTTCTACCAAACAGCATGTAGACAGATTTGAGGATTTTATTGATTTGGAGGAAGTAGATTTTTATGATGCTAAGATGAGGTTATTTGCTCAGAGTTTGTTTGGAGAACCCAAGAAATGTTTCAGACAGTTCTCGAATCTTATATCAATGATTTTACATCCTTTAAGACATTGTTCTTAGAGAGGTGGGAAACGATAGGGAGTCTTGCCCTAGTCTTGTCCTAGTACAACCATCTGAAGAAAGGGGGTTTTGAATTTGTTCATGAGTTTTTTGCTAGGTTTATGAAGGCCTATAATTCTATTCGAGATGACCTGAATCCCTCAGTAGGCATTGCAAATCTCCATTACGCAGATGCCTTTGATGGAGATTTCTCATGCACATTAAGAGAGAGAAAATCCGCCACCCTAGCCGCTATGCTAAAGGATGCCATAGAGGTGGATGCCAACATGATGGCTGCAGGGAAAATGAAGGGAAAAACAGAAGCAGATAAAAAGAAGCAAGAAACCCAAACCTCTGCCTCCTCCTCTTCTAGTGATGCCAAGTTTGATACTATGATGAAAACCATGGAAAAGATGATGGATAGGTTAGCCATGGAAAATAAACCTCCTGCTAGAGATCAGCTTGAAAATCAAATAAGAAATGCTAACTTTAGAAGGCCACCCCCTCCAAGAAATCCAAGAAATCAGGAAGACCTCCAGATAAGGCCTCCCTTCCCTGAAAATTTGATGGATGAAGAAGGACCTGAAGACCCCATTGGAGACCAGATCCATCTCTTTGACACCCTAGACCATGAAGTACATTTAACCCAAAGGGAGCATGACTTTTTCACCATGGGGAATGCTAGAAAAACTACTGAATTTGATTCCGAGAAATACCAAATGGGTTACATGAATGCTGTAGATGACATCCAAAGAAAGATGAAGTTAAGAAGCAGGGAGATACCAATAAGTGAAGGGAAGTCTGCCCATATTCATCTCTCTAAGACTCAACAGAATATGGAGAAGCTAAAAGAAAAATAGCTAGAGGTTGCTCCACAGAAAACCTCGAAAGATAAAGGGCAGCATTCTAAAGAAGTTAGGCAACCAGAAGTCACTGAAGTAGTGCGGCCAGCTTCAACATTCAGTCTGAAAGCTAAACTATCCAAGGTAAATATCTCTATCCCCTTAAATGAGTTGTTAAGGAACAACGAATATAGGGAAGAGATAACTAGCTTGGTAAAATGACAGGCAGATGGTCCACAGGACATGTTGGAAGTAACAGATGATGCCCCCACTATAATTTTTGGTTCCAAGCTAGAAGATCCAGATGATGAAGAGGTCCCTCCCTTTCATTTAAGTTTGAATATCCATGGTAATATATTACACAATGCCCTAATAGATTATGGAGCTTCACACAACTTAATGCCAAAACCAATGGTGGATCAGTTGGGGTTAGAAGTCACCAGACCCTACAAAGACCTATATTCTTTTGATTATAGAAAGGTACCATGTTTGGGTCTGATTAAAGATGTAGTAGTGACCCTTTCCCAAATTCCAACTAAGAGCATTATGATGGACGTGGTAGTGGTTGAGGTGCCTGCTAAGTTCGAGATGTTGTTGTCAAGGTCTTGGGTAAAAAAGTTGAAGGGAACCATGCAGATGGACTTATCTTATGCCACTATACCACTTTTTGGATGCAATATAAATCTATATAGAGAGAAAAGAATGGCCTATGTGGTCAGCAGTGACGACAAACCTGAAAATCACCCCATATACGCTGTAGACACAGACATAGGTTCCTCCATTTTCTTCAATGATGGTCCACATACTGACCCTGTACCCCCATTTCACCACGAAGTCAAGGAAGAAAAGGAGTTTGCAGCAAGGTATGAGGTTTCAGAGAGGCAGAAAAATGAGGAAGGGTTGTGGAAGATGTACTTTGATGGATCACTGAGAAAGAATGGTGTTGGTACATGGGTTTGGATCATACCTCCCGACTAAGCGTCCAGAGCCCTCTCATACAAGCTAACTTCCGAGTATACTAATAATGTGGCTGAGTATGAAGCTCTTCTCCTGGGACTAAGAGCTTTGAAAGATTTGGGAGCAAAAATTATATATGTTTTTGGAGATTCAGAATTGGTGGTCAATCAAGTAAATGACAGTTATTAGGCAAAACATCCCAGGATGAGGGCCTATAGAAATGAAGTATGGGATATGTTTGGGAACTTTTTCACCGAACACAAAATCTGGGTGATCCCAAGATTTGAAAATCAGGTGGCAGTTTCTTTGGCCACTACTGCTGGTGGTTTTAAGACACCTATCTTTTCTCAGGAAAAATATGAAGTGGGGGTGGTAAACAGGCCATCTATTCCAGATAATTCTAAATACTGGCAGGTATTTGATGATGATTGACAAATTAAAAGGTTCTTGGAGCTGTCCAATGAGTTTGCAAATGTTCAGATTGATACCGAAAATGAAAACTTGGAAGCTCATGTGGACCAGGAGCAGTCAAAAGATGAAGAGAATGAAAGAAAAGGGTGGAAGAACATTCTAGGGGGAAAAGATATCATTCAATTAAAGAGTAATTACATCCCCAAGGGACTGATACCCCTAGAGAGGCTATTTGACCAGAACAATGTAGCAAAAAACCCGAAGTTTGAACCTCCCAGAGATGCGGTAGAATACCAGAATTTGGGTACTAAAGAAGAGCCTTGGATGGTAAACCTATCTAAGAAGATACATGCTAAAAAGAAGGAACGATATGTAGAGTTGATGAAAAAATATCCTGCTGCGTTTTCATGGAGTTATGAAGAACTAAAGGAGTATGATGCCTCTATAATACAACATTCCATTCCAATCAAACCAAGAGAGAAACATTTCAAGCAAATGTTAGGGAGGATAAACCCTAAACTAGTGCATGTGATAGAAAAAGAGATCAGAAGATTATTTAATGTAAAAATCATTGTCACTTTAAGATTCTCTCAGTGGATAGCAAATCTGGTTCTTGTAAAGAAGAAAAATGGTGAAATTAGAATCTTTAAATATTTCAGAAACCTGAACAGGGCTTCACTAAAGGATAATTACCCCTTGCCTAAAATGGAGCATATCTTACAAAAGGTAGTAGGGGCAGAAAGGATCTCTACTATGGATGGTTTCTCAGGATACAATCAAATCAAGGTCTGCCTTGAAGACCAAGAGAAGACTGCTTTTACCACTGCTTGGGGTACTTTCATGTATGCGAAGATGCCTTTTGGGATGATGAAGGTAGGAGCTACCTTTCAGTGGGCGATGGACATAGCATTCGCTGAAGAAAAAGATAAATTTGTGGTTGTATACATATAACAGTGTATTCAAAGTCTGATGAAGAGCACCTAAAGCATTTGGAACAAGTTTTCAAGAAATGTATAAAATATGGTATTTCCATTAACCCTAAGAAATCACATTTTGCATTAGAAGAAGCTAAGCTCTTGGGTCATATTATTTCCAAGGATGGTATCAAGATTGACCCTAAGAGGGTTAGTGCCATTCAGAAAGTTGGGGAGCCAAGAAGCAAAAAGGAGGTACAGTATTTCATCGGGCAAGTGGGTTTTCTGAGAAGGTTCATTTCCAGTTTTGCAGAAATTATGATGAATATTACTAATATGTTAAGAAAGGAAAATCAGGTAAAGTGGACTAAGGAAGCAAGAGACTCATTCAAGGGAATTAAGAATGCTATTACTGAAGCCCCGGTATTAGCCAGTCCATATTTTTCTAAAGAGTTTTTGATTTCTTCTTACGCTTTAGAGCATACAATAGCAGGGGTGTTGTTACAGAAAAATGCCCAGAAGGCTGAATAGCCAATTGCATTTTTCAGCAAGGTGCTAAGAGATGCATAACTTAAATACGATATCATGAAAAAGAAGGCTTATTCCTTAATCAAGTCATTGAAATATTTCAGGGTTTACATCCTCCATTCCCACATCATTGCTCATGTCCCAAACAGTGCTGTGAAGGGTATCCTCATCCAAGCAGACCCTAAAGGAAGAAGAGCCAAATGGATTGTTGTATTGCTAGAGTATGACCTGGAGATAAAACCTACCAAACTGGTAAAAGGGAAAGGGTTAGCAAAACTTATGACCAAGGCCAACTGTGATTCTTTGTAGCTAAAATTCTTACAAGATTTTTCAAATCAGCTGGATGTAGTAATACAGGTGAGGCCAGAATTCGTTGCATCCCCTTCGTATGTTGACATTGTGCACGTATTACAAAACTTACAAGATTCTCCTAGGTTAAGCAAGAGCAGGGCTAGAGCTATAAAACTAAAGGCTGCGAGTTATTGTATTATGAATCAATTTTTATACTGGAAGCACCCGGGAGGTGTGTTGCTGAATTGTTTGCTTGAGGAAGAGGTTAAGCACACAAAGGAGGAGTTCCACAAGGGATACTATGGTGGACATCATTCCTGGAAGGTAACAATCAACAAAATCTTGAGGGCTGGTTTCTACTGGCCTACCATGTTTTCAGATGTATACAAAGAAACTATTGCTTGTCACCAGTGTTAGATATTTGAAGGAAAAATAAAAGTTGTTTCACTACCCCTTCACCCTATCATAGTAGAGGAACCTTTCCAGGAATGGGATTTAGACTTCATTGGAGAGATAAATCCTAACTCCTCAGGGAAACATAGATGGATATTGACAGCCACTGACTATTTCACTAAGTGGATAGAAGCCATACCAACTAGGAAAGCAACATAAAGTGTTATCATGGATTTTCTGGAAGATAATATCCTGTCAAGATTTGGGTGCCCTAAAAGAATAGTGATAGACAACTCACCCGCATTTTTTTCTAAGAAAATGATAAATTTTTGTCACAAATAACATAACAGCCTGAACCATTCCACGGCATACTACCCTTAGGGAAATGGACTAGAAGAGTCATCTAACAAAAGCCTAGTAAGAATCATAAAGAAGTTGTGAGAGGACAACAAGAGAGCTTGGCACACAAAACTGAAATATGCTCTATGGGCTGATAGAATAAGTACAAAAAGCGCCATTGGAATGTCTCCTTTCCAACTGGTATATGGAGCCGAGGTAGTTTTTCCGGCATCTCTAGGGTTGCCGGTTATGAGGTTGTTGCAGGGAATAGAAGAAGAACTTAACTGAAATATGCTCTATGGGATGATAGAATAAGTACAAAAAGCACCATTGGAATGTCTCCTTTCCAACTGGTATATCGAGCCAAATGAGCTGAGAACTAAAGCATACGACAAGGTACAGGGGAATTAGGAAAAGATAAAAGAAGCTTTCAACAGAAAGGCCAAAGAAGATGAATTGCAGGTGAATTATCTGGGCCTGAAGTGGGACGCCCCTAGGGAATATAAACATGGGAAGTTTGACCATATGTGGATGGGGCCATATATTGTTGCAGCAAACCGAGGGATAAATTCCTTCATCCTGGAACATCAAGATGGATCTTCCTAGTTAGGAGGTTCAGTCAATGGAATATTTTTGAAGCATTACCTATCCTAGAGAAAACAGGTAACTCTTGTACCATAGCCTATACATATTTTCATTTTTCACAATTATTTTTGAGGTTTTTACAGCGAACCAGAAAGACTTGAAGCCCGAAGTGAAGGCCCTAAGGTCTGAAAGGGGAAGCAATGTTTTTATTTTTTTTGAATATTTGGCCTAAATATGAAAGCAGGCGCAGTTTCAGTTTCAGTTTCTAGAAAAACAATTCAGTCTAGGGTGTGGAAAATATACCCAATGGATCAGGCACTTAGTCTACAGAGTTCTTTGCGACCTCACTGGGAGGATAGCATCCTCGGTTGGAGCCAGTTGTTAGCACCTATTTATTTTTGCAGCATAGAAACTGAATGTGAAAGGTGGAGAGTTAAGAAACTATCTGATGGAAGCTTGAAGTACTCTCCATCCTCGATGTCCAGGTGCTAAGACATGAAAGGAAGAATTCTAGGAGGACCCAATGCAATAAAAATGGAATAATTTTGAAGTATGGATATTAATATGCAAGTGAAATCGAGTAATGGGATGAAAAAGACCCAAGTCCTATAGTCCGCATGTAAATAATGGAGGGGTTAAGTGCCATGCAGGTAGGCACCGTCGATCAGGCGTATCCACGAGATCAATGAATCCTATTGACAGTTGCATGGCTGAGTTGCAAGAAAGAAAAGGCTTAAGCCGATGAGATGGGATTTTCCCACCGGGCAGATGTCAACGCTGGAAGGCATCGCAAGAAGGCAAAGCGGTAGAAAGGGCCATTTCAAGCCCATGCGATGTCGTGATGGTGGGACAGACCATTGAAGATCTATGGTAGAGAATCCCTCTCCTCAAATCGGATGATACGCAACATATGTGGTTTTCCATTATATGGGTTCCCCCCAGATCGACGGTTCGGATAACAAGGAGAGCTACATCAATGGTTAATGGAGGTTAAAAGCACACAAAAGATAATAAGAAGGGACCCACCAGCAGACGGATGATCTAAGAGTTAAATGGAGCATGAGGCCTCACCATGGATGCACGTTTGAGGAGAGATGAACGGTTCTCATAGATAGTCACATCAAGAAATAGCACGCCAGATAGCGGCAAGGCAGATGCGATAGGTTTTTCCCGCCGGAGAGGTGTCAGCTCCAGAACCTGTCGCATGAAGAGAAAGAGGTACAGGAAACCATTTAGGGAGTCTGCGATACCACCTCGTTAATGCATACAGATAAGATGAATGGCATAGATGAGAACTAGCAAGATGATCTAACGGTGTAAATAAGTGTATTGTCAAATCAGTAGGTAAAGGGAATCCAAATCCGACAGTGGAAAATGAGCACGTGAGAGATCAATGGTTGAGATTAAAGGACAATTGGCCAAAGAAACCAGAGGTTATGGAAATAGGGTTGTATATATAAGAACTCCCTTAAAAGTTGACATTTGTTTCGAAGCTTGTCGAAGTCAGAAAGTCTCTCGGCGTGTGGCAGACGACGATGGCGACAGAACCTTCGACAGGGTGCGCAAGGCTTCCAAAGTGGCAGGTAGGACCATGTAACCGCCATTCTCTAAAAATTTAAGTCTTTTATATTCATAAGATGGGGGAAGAGCAAGATTATACTAGTTCTAGGGTTAAGGTCTCCCTGGAAGACAGAGACACCGATGCGTTTGACACATACATTCGGCTCCCTGTCCCAGAGATCAAGATGATATTGGAGTCCTTACATGAACAAGGTCTGGATAAACATGGGGTTTTTAGGTCGTCTTTTGTTTCCTTTTTCCTTGACCAAGTAACGTCTTTCCCTGAATTTGTATCATGGTGTTATTCAAATTACTCAGAACCCCAAAGGATTGTTATGGATGCCCATCAGTCTAGAGTCGTCTGTGCTATAGATGCATCGATTGTTAGGAATTCTTTTTTCCTCCCCGAGTCATAGGACCTTAAGTTGGAAATATTTTTGAAGAGTCTGTGGTTTCCCTGTTTCGCCAAATTACCCCCGAAATTTGTCAAGATGTTTTGGCTATGTGCCTAAAACCCGGCTCAGAAATTGCAGAAAAGTCCTACCCCTTGAATGTCAGCCTTTTTGATGACAATTCCTAGTTAGTTTTTTCTTTGGTGGCTCAATTTTTAGGATTAGATACATATATGTGGGTAACTGAAGGATGCTACAGTCATTAGGATGTACGGTTTTGTATGGGAGCCCTATGTTTTACCTGCTTTTCTAACATTGTGAATTTTCGTTCTTGAGTTTATCAGACCGAAACTGATTCTGGAAGAGGAGCAGTTCCCGAAATTTAAGAAAGTCGTTGATGTAAAATACCCTTGGAAGGTGGGTCCTTTCATGGTAAAAAACAAGGAAGCTCTGCAGGATGTAGAATAATTATTGAAACCTCTAGGGTTCAAAAAATATGTGGCAGGTTAATACGACCCCTTGCACATTATTTCCAAGAGAAGGAAAGATTGTAATCTAAGTTCTTTTGAGCATAGGGAGCCAGAAGGGGTATTAAGGGGGCAGAATTTGTTGCACTGGGAACCCGAGGCAGAGGATTTTGCGAGGTTATAGGAAGGGGATCTAATACTATGTGATTTTATAATGGACATAGATCAGTTTCCAAACACTATGGCAGTAGGCTCGAAAAGGGACTTGGAGGAAGTTCGAGATATGGATACTGAGGTAGGAAGTGGAGACAAGTGATTTAAAGTGGAAAAACAAGCTAATGTAGTTGTTGCAACCACCCAATCCGAGTCAGTTGTTTCTCCCACTAAAGAAGAGTTGGTCATTGCCGTGCCTCAGGAAGAGTTTACTGTTCTGGTGGATGGTGAGAAAGAAGATATGATGGGCTTTCGGCTCCTGAGGTCCAAATTAACGAGTATAAGTTTTAGGATGTCAAAGAGGTCGATGAAGCAATATGTTTTTTTCCAAAGCCGACCTGTGCAAGCATTATGGACAAAATAAATAGGCCTCAGCCCAAAGTCTATTTAATTTGATGCCAGGGGCTAGGAATTTTTGTAATACCGAAACTTCCTTAATGACCAATAGAGATATGAGGGATAATACTTTTAACATGGCAGTATTGACAATGGACAAAGTGACTGACATGAGGGTCAATTGGGAGAAGATACCGGTGTCGGATAAAATCCAATTCCAGAAGTAGACTGGGGATTTTATATATGAAGATTTTGTAAAAGAAACATTGAAGGGTGACAAATTGAAAGTTACTGTGAGGAAGTTAGAGAGCCAATTTAAGCAAGAAAGAAGTGAAAACCGAGCTCTTCAACAATAGTTCAAGAAGATACAATCTAACCTAGTTATAAGCGACGGTGGAGGAAAAACCTTGAACAAGCTATTGGCTGAGAAAGATAAGCTGATTCTGAAATTGCAGAAGAAGGATAAAGTTCCTAATATCTAGCTAATCGAAGCTCCTGAAGAAACAAACTTTGAAATGCAAAAGGAAGCCTTTTCTAAAGAAATAAGTGATTGTAAAGCAGAATTGCTAAAATTTTCAAGGATGGAAGATAGTTGGGAAAAAGAGAAAATGAACCTATAAAAGCAGCTTGATGACTTAAAAAGTAACTTGTCCAAATTGGACATGCGGCCTACCAATATGAACCAAAATGGAGATAGTAGTAGTACTAACAGCCTTGTGCAGCCTATGTCTCGCATTAGCCTGAAGGATGTGGAAATCAAGGAGCTTAAGGAAAAATCTCAGAGGTTGGAGGAGGAGAATGAAAAGAAAGAAGAAGAAGCAAAAACCCTCCGAGATAAGCATAATGAATTATTTGATATCAATAAGAAGCTGACCCGCCAAGTTACAGGACAAGCATCTTTGCAGGGTTGCAAACATTTACTATGGGATCGAATTATTAAAGAAGCTGAAAGTTTCAGGCCATACTTGGAATTTATAAGAGTAAAGGAAAAAACAATCAGTGATGTTTTCACAGGTTGTGTGGCCGTGAGAGAAACTCTTATCCGGAAGCCCAAAGAAACAACATTGAATGCTATTACTTTTTTGAATAGTCTATCAAAGGAGGAAAGGATCAACTTGAATATTGGAAACCGGATCATGGCTATTGCAGTAGCACAGAGACTTCTGGGGAAGTATGCACATGTTGAAGGCATGGAAACAAGAGTAAAGGAATCGAGGAGACAGGTAGTGGATTTCAAAGGGTCGTTGTATAAGCTGGTTGAGATGGGGTTGCCATGATTTTGGGATAATAATCAAGAGTTAGTCTCCCAAACAGGTTATAAAAACTTGCTCTAGAGCATAAGGATGGATCACACCAAGTTCAAAGATCTAAACCAGCTGCTTATAGGTAGAACTTTGATGGAAAAGATCTCTGAAGAATTTGAAATCCCGAACCGGTTGATCGCCATTGGTGAAAGACTCCCTCCAGCTTCCTTGCAGAGCACATTGAGATCCGGGTTATGGAAAAAGAGATGACAGATTATGACCTCCTTTCTGCTGAGCTATGGACTACCGTGGAAAGATACAGAAGAATGAAATACACTCTCCACCCTCCACAATAGTCGTTGGATTTTTAATAGTTGTTGTTTATTTGAGAATCAAAGACTTCTAAGATACCTTTATTTTTAAAATGCAATTTGTAATATTTTTTGAGGCGACTATGAAAATAGTTAGCTGGAACAAGTATTTCGTTATCTTTTATCTTTGTAGTTGAGAGTCAATATCATGTGGTAAAAATACTGTTAGAGATGAAAAGAAGTTAGAATGGTTCTACCTGTTTCTATTTTGTAGAGATAAGTGACTAGTAAATCCTGATGAGGTGTCACTCAGTTGCAACAGTTTTTAGTTTTGATGGATCGAGCATAGGGCTCAGGTCATCTCTATATGTGATGTAATCAAATGAAAAAGGGTTGAAAATCTTATTGGAAAACTTTTGGAAATTTGAAAATCAGTCTGTAAGACATTTTGAGCTGTTTAGTAAAGTTTGCAGAGCCGAGCCTACATTTTTCAGGGATTCTCGTGTAATTGGTCTAATAGCCTGTCTTTCCTTTTCCTATGTTAATTGTGCTTATTTTATCATTATTCCATGTTTATAACATTTCTTCATACTTGGTACAGTGTAATAGTTAAGTGGAATTCATAGAAATTATGCTCTGTTTAATCTCATTCCAAGTATTTCACCATGATTCTCTGCTAAAGTTGGTGTAGGATTCATCATTGTATGCCTTACATCAATGGATTGTCCCTTTCTCTTCTGTTTCACCAATAAAAATCTCTTTGACTATTAGTTGCTTACTACCTCGCCCCTGTGTGAATGCATCTGTAGAGCCTTTGTGAATAATTTTGAAGGTTTTTTTAATGTGACTCCATTGCCCTAATAGAGATTCATGTGTTTCAGCCAAATAACATTTAAATCATTTTGTTCCAGCAGAAATCTGATCTTCTATATGTTGTAAATGAATATCTTGACTGATGAATGCTGGTGTATGTTTTCATTGTTGACACCTTTGATTATTCCAGTTTTTCATAATCTTATAGAGAGCCCTGTCTGTTTTGTGTTGGGTCAGTAGCAAAAGCTAAAGATTGGTTAGTGGTTACCCCGAATTTCCTTTTCTCACAACCTTGGGGGTTAATTTGGGTGTTAACAGGGGGGCTTACCAATTGCATTTTTCAGTGAAAAGTTGGATGATGCTAAGAATAAATACTTGATCTACAACTAGGAGTTCTACGCCATTATATAGGAATTGAAAAAGGGGAGGCACTATCTGTTTCCCAACGAGATTGTGTTGTTCACAAATCATCAGGCTTTGATGTATTTGAACACTCAGATAAAATTGAATCCGAGACACATGAAATTGGTAGATTTCTTGCAAAGCTATACCTTCATCTTAAAACATAAGTCATGAAAGAAAAATAAAGTCTCTGACATGTTGAGTTGAAGGGTCGCATTGTTAGGGACAATGATAGTTCAATAAACAGGGTTAGAGTTGTTGAGATATTGTAACTTCTAAGAATATTATATTTGTATTCCGGAGATGTTTCATTCCTCCATGAACACCTTATTGTATATTCGGAGATGTTTTATTCCTCCGTGGAGAATGTGGTAACTTGGGTTATTAGAGTTCCCTAGTGGGGGTCAGCCCTGTATGAGTCATGTGGGTTAAAGGGTTATTAGACCACCATAGTGGGGTCGGCCCTGTCACATTATGTTAAGTGGTTAAGTTGAGGCCGACCTAGTTAATGTAAAAGACAAGTCGGAGTAGTGTATAAATAGAGGAAGTGTTTTCCTCATTTATCACACTCACTCATTATTCACTCACTTGTGAATGGTGCATAGGTGAGAGAGAGAGATATGATATGGAGGAGAAGGAGATCATGTTTGGGTTATACATCTCTATATTGTTGATCATCTATATTTAGGAAGGTTTGCTTGGTTTTCTACCCCATGAGGGTTTCCCAGGATAAATCTGTGTCTCTTGTGTTTATGTTGTGCTTGTTGTTATTTCAGTGATCCTGTATATGCTATTGTTGTGAAATGGAATGTAATACTGATATTATATGTCTTAGAATATTTAATTTTAACATGGTATCATAGCTAACCTGAAGGAAGGCAATGTATGGCACTTACGACACTTGCTTCACTTGCAACAATTTGAAGGTTAGGGTTTTATATAGTAAAAACTAGTTGTCATCGTGGAACTTTCTCATAAATCCATTTTGGAGAAGTTTCAGGATCGGAAACCTTTACAGGTCGTATATAACATCCCCTTGTACCTTCTGTCCAAAGAATAGCCTCATATTCATTGTACTTTGTGAGTTATGATCAGTACAAGTTAGGGTTTCTGCCTCTTCCAAATCTCTGTCATAAACAGGTGACCTAGGAAAAAAGGTCACAACTTGGGCTACGAAGCTCCAAATGAAATTTCGTAAAAGATTACAGGCAGTGTATGGACTTTAGTTTCTCAAGTAATGTTTTCAAAGGCCGAAGTTGAACCAATGACACGTGGCACGCTGTACAAGTTCGCTCTCCTGTTTTATCCCATAAACAGGTCACGTTGCGACACTTGGCATAACTCTCTCTCAGAGAATCCAATTGAGGTCACACCTATGGGGTTGGAAATATGACAGGTCAGGCTATGACAAGATGAAGTTTCAGACCCTGTGGATTTGTAATTACAGAGATGCAACAGAAACAATCAGGTGCATATTTTTGTCAAAACAGAAATGGATTTTGAGCACCTTCATTCTTGGCTTGTCACTGCTGTGGGAATTTAGGGTTTCAGAGAAATTTGGAATTTGTGGAATCGGAGTCCATGACTGAATGCTCCTCATCAAAATAGAAATTTAGATACCAAGATCAATTTTTTTGGTTGGGAAGAAGGCCGAGCTTGATCAAACCCTAGTTCGGGATTTTGATCGGAAAGGTGAAAAATTAGGGCTTTTGCAAAAATTGGAATTTTTGAAATCTGTGACCACGGATGGAAGCTCCTCAGAAAAATCGAAGTTTAGAACACAATATTGAACCTTTTGGATGGGCATAAGACCAGGCTTTATCAAACCCTAGTTCAGGATCCTGTCCAAAAGATCCAGAAGTTTCAAAGACAATTTTTAGGGGTCAAATTTTGCAGTTTTCAAAATTGAATTACTCCAACTTGATCAGCTCAGCAAGCCACATCTTTCCATCCATTCAGAAGTTTGAAGTTCAAAGTTTGAATTTTTAGGGTTTCTCTGACAAACCCTAATCCAGCTCTAGATCCAGTTTCAGCGAATCAAAGTGGATTGGGTTAATCCTAGAATAGAATGAAGTGGTCACCTGCATAAGTGAATATGTTCTAGTTCCAGAGGGAGATAAGGCTAAGGCCTTACATAAGAAGACTACAAGCAATCCTGACAGGTATGACTTGAGGAAATATGGGTATGTTTTGAAAATATGATTCTTGATCAAGTTCATAATATGTTTGTCTTCATGTTATTAAGGTTAGTACAATTATGATTATTTGATAATGAATGCATGTGAATGATAGAAGACATTCATTGATTAGGGTTATGACTTAATATTGTACTAATGCACTTGTGGTGTTGTATGAGGATGATCTTGTCTGCTAACAAGATACAGGTACATCAAGAAAGACAAATCAAGTTCTATGACCATGATGACATAAAGACAAAGACTCATCCATAGTATTTGACCACATAGAAGCTCCACTTACGAGTTATGTATGAATTTGTTCTACTATGCTTAAGTTATGAGATATGTAGGATCTAGCACAAGGTCTCTAAATCATTGAAGCGAACAAAGAAGATATTGTTTAGGTATGTTAATACATAACCAAGCATGATAATCTAGGTATGTTTTCCTATATCAAGTTAGAATCCTACCTTGTGTTAGGATCTTAGGTAAGTATACCTATGTATCAAATGATCATGACCATACATAATGTTTTGATAGTATTGAGATTATACTAATGAATGTATGTTTATGTATGAGATCATGAGGATGACACTAGTGCACATTTAAGCATGCATAGTGGTACAGAATGAATAGAAGTTCAAAGACATATAGAGATCAAGCGGGAGGCAACTACACAAACATAAAAGATAAGTATTTGAGTTTTTATTTGAATCTCTGGAATAGTAAATGATATTGCTTGTAATAGTTGTATGCATATTTGTATTCCTAGAACATATCATGCATAGTGTAAGCATTCATATAGCATTGAACAGTAGAGTACTAATATGCATATGATTGGTAAGTTGGACAAACATTCCATTGTTGCTTGTCTAGAATGAAACCTCTTTACTAACATGCTGAGAGCTATGCACGCTCTTCATAGTATGTTCTGGTAGAGATGGAAGGCATCTAAATAGCCACTACATGCATACAGGATATGGAAAAGTGTTGTGTCAAAGTATTGGTCAAGATAGTTGCATAACTATGAGAATCATATCTGTATGCATAATAGGTTATCATGTCAACATGATTTGATGATTATGAAGTATTACTAATCATGTAATTAACTTTGATTTGTAGGAAAGATCATGAAGAATGATGATGAACACCGAACGAGTGATGGATGTTCAACAAGAAGACTTACAAATCAAACACACTATAAAAGGCTCATCACTAGAAGATTCTCTTAGAAAGAGGAAGAGGATCATGACGAGATGTTTGCTCCAAGTGGCTAGATAAAAACCATTCTCTTAATGGTATAATTGAAGAAAGATATGTATGGGTACCCAGGATCGATAGTCATTTGATGAGCTTAATGATCACCACAAGTGATACGGATTTCAACCTATGCTACAAGGTTGAAGATGGTGTCTATATATAGATGATTAGATGGATGCAAGAAGGAACTCACCACAGAGTCTGAATGATCTCGAGGCTCATATCAATAGACCCATCTGACGAGAGATGGCACAGATAGATATGCAGAAGATCACTCAATGCAGAGTATGAATGATGTTCAGTCACAGAGGGAGATTTGATAGCTTCTTGACAAGCTTGGGATTTACCAAAAGTAAAGCTGATCCTAATCTTTATCTCAAGGTTATGGATGATACTATTATTGTATGTGGATGATCTCTTTCTGATAGGGAATGAGAAACAGATCATGGAAAGCAAGAAGAAGCTAGCTATAGAATTTGAGATGAAAGATCTTGGATTGATGCATTACTTCCTAGGTCTGGAAGTATAGAAAGGCCCAAAAGGAGTCTTTCTCAACCAGGGAAAGATTTGATATATTGGAATGTACAACCATGATCACTCTCATGGGTTCCAACTTGAAGCTATCAGCTGATGACTCATCAGAGTTAGTGGATGTAACTCTGTACAGAACGATTATCGGGTCATTGGTGTATCTGACGAACACTAGGTCAGATATATGCTTTGTTGTGAACAATTTGAGGCAGTATCTAGTGGAACCTAGACGTGTTCACTTAATAGCTGCAAAGCATGTGATGAGGTACCTAAAGGGTATGATATACTGATCTATATTATCTTGGGGATCATGATTTTAGATTGTATGGCTACACAGATGCTGATTGGGCTAGAAATGTATCAGACAGGAAGAGCACATCTGGTGGATATTATTGTCTGGGATCTGTCATGATCTCGTGGTTTAGCAGCAAGTAGTCTAGCGTGGCTCCCAGCATAGCTGAAGTGGAATATATTGCTGCTTGCTCTGCTAGTTGTGAAGCGATATGGCTTCAGTATTTGCTATCAGGATTGTTTGACTTAGAGATGGACCCCGCTGTGATCCTGTGTGACAACTAGAGTTGTATCAAGATGGCCGCGAATCTAGTGTTCCATGATAAGTGAAAGCACATAGAGATTTGATAGTTTTATATACGGGATATGCTGCAAAAAGGAGATATCAAGCTCGAGTATGTGAGCACTGACGAACAAGTTGCTGATGTATTGACTGAACCTCTGTCTCGAGTAAAGGTTGGGTATTTCTGAGACAAGCTTAGTATCGTTCAGAAGGACCCTCCTCTAAAGGGGGAGTGATGTGGTCGATGATGATATTGGGATACTGGTATCAATGTGGATACCTATATCGATGATGAGATTGCCTATATCGACAGTAAGGTCAATGATGAGGATACCTGTATTGATGAGGATACATGTGTTGATGATATGCATACCTGTATTGATGAGGATACTTGTGTCGATGATATGGATACTTGTATCAATGATGAGGATACTTGTATCAATGATGTGGTTACCTGTTTTGACGATGAGGTCGATGATGAGGCTACCGGTTCCGACAATGAGTTCGATATATGGTCGTTAGACTTTGTCTAAGTAGACAAGGAGGGATTGTATCATCCCTAGACTTCGGTCCCTGAATTGATCTATAGACATATGTCTCTGAGAAGTGGTCCCTATTGGATGTCATAGGACTGCATCGTCCCTAAACAGTTAGTTCAAAATGTACGTGATAGGACTGCATCGTCCCTGAACGTTTAGTTCAAAATGTACGTGATGGGATTGCATCGTCCCTGGACTTCTGTCCCAAAGTGATAGGGATTGATCATCCCATAAGTCAATCAGGATTGCATCATCCTTGGACTTATGTCCTAAAGTGATAGAGATTGATCATCCTGTAAGTGGATCAGGATTGCATTGTCCTTGGACTTATGTCCTAAAGTGATAAGGATTTATCATCCTGTAAGTTGATTCGGGATTGCATCGTCCCTAGACATGGCGATGTGTCTTAAAGTGATAAGGACTAATCATCTTGTAAGCTGATTCAGGATTGCATCATCCCTAGGACATGGTGAGGTGTCTTAAAGTGATAAGGACTAATCATCCTGTAAGCTGATTCGGGATTGCATCATCCCTAGACATGGTGAGGTGTCTTAAAGTGATAAGGACTAATCATCTTGTAAGTTGATTCGGGATTGCATCGTCCCTAGACATGGTGAGGTGTCTTAAAGTGATAAGGACTAATGATCCTGTAAGCTTATTCAGGATTGCATCATCCCTAGACATGGTGAGGTGTCTTAAAGTGATAAGGAATAATCATCCTATAAGCTAATTCGGGATTGCATCGTCCCTAGACATGGTGAGGTGTCTTAAAGAGATAGTGATTGATCATCCTGTAAGTTGATCTAGATTGCATCATCCATAGACATGAGAGATGTCTTAAATTGAGAGGGACTGATCATCTTGTAAGTGGATCAGGATTGTATCATCCTTGGACCTATGTCCTAAAGTGAGAGGGATTGATCATCCCATAATAGGATCTTGTACATTGTAGAGTATGCTGCTATGTTGATGTTGTTGATCGAGAGGATCCAGATGTTGATTGTGATGGTCTAGATGACGATGTTGTTGATTGTGATAGTCTAGATAATGATGTTGTTGATCATGATGATCTAGATGACGATGCTATTGATCGTGATGGTCTATATGACGATGCTATTGATCGTGATGTTCTAGATGACGATGCTATTGATCGTGATGTTCTAGATGACGATGTTGTTGATCGTGATGTTCTAGATGACGATGTTGTTGATCGTGATGATCTAGATGACGATGTTATTGATCGTGATGATCTAGATGATGATGTTGTTGATCGTGAGGATCCAGATGAGGCTGTTGATCGAGAGATCCAGATGATGATGTTGATCGATAGATCCATATGATGAGGCTGTTGATAGAGTGATCCAAATGATGATGTTGTAGCTGATCGAGTGCTGCAGAAGATGAAGACTCAATAATGACGATGCTGATGTTCCAGTATTGATTATGTTCCAGTAACTGATTGAGTTACTGATGATGATGTATAAAGAAAGCTTCCAATGATTTATAGATGTATCATGTAGTTGATGACTCCTTGCTCGTGCAGATGTTGTTATAATATGTAATATCCCAACTTTTGACTAACTATGTTATGATGTTATATCGGGTCATGACCCCAGTATATGTGATTTATTATGTTTGACATATCATTAGTTTGTTTTGTTTGATTCCTTCATGAGTTGATATATGGGGCATGGACCCTAATTTGTTTCATTATTGATATATGCGGGGCAAGAAAGCCTAAATGAATAAACTATGTTGTATTAGGAGAATTGATTACAAAATATGATATACTGAGATTTTTCCTTTTTGTTACATTATACTGTGCAGAACATGATTTACATGGTTGATTATTTAGTGTGTGAGCGTGGACTCAGAAACACACGAATGACCTATATACTGGGCTTAAGCCCCGATGTATTTTAGAGGATTCTATTTCGTACTGAGCCTAAGCCCCGATGTACGTTGAGTGTTGGGCATGAGCCCTGGAGCACTCCAAGCTTGAAAGAAATGATTACTAGATCCAAGGACATGTAATTATCCTAAATGTGCCTCACAACCACATTCTAGCACTAGTGTTGATTAGAGGCTCTGGAATTGCACTAGCGTAACGCCCATGTGAGAGTGTTGAGTTGAAAGGCTCTGAAGAGCACTCGGGGTTACTATTTCTCAAGTGTTGATTCAAAGAGGACTCTGAATAGCACTTGCGTGTCTTATCACAACTATTCTGACTTGATTAAATAAATCTTATTATAATCATCTACTGCGGGAACTACCATGTTAAAACGAGGGAATCTGACATGCAAAGGGAGAGACTAGAGATGCCTTTACCAGCTTACCGAAACCGTCCAAAGAAGTGGACCCTTTCCTTAAAAAGAACTAAAAGAAGCATCTTGTGGAACAAATGCTTAAGACCACTAGTAGTATTATTATTTAGGAGCTTCAAATATATATATTGGTTAAATATTATATATATATATTCTGTTATAAATGTTTACACTTTATAGATATATATATATAGTTATGCAAAAGTGGGCTGCCACTTAATAAATATTAATTATTAATATTTAGATGGTATTATAAATTGTATACTATTATTATTATGAAAATATCTAAAAAAATTAAATAAACACTTTAATCAAACAGGTTGAGAAGTCCTAGTTCCTAATAAACTAGCAGTTAAAGTAAACAAGTATTATTTTATAAATTAATTATTTTAAAGAAACCAGTAAATTCCAACAGTCCTAATTTCAAGATTTGTCCTACTTAAGGAGGACAGACCCCAAAGATTGGGGCATCTTTTTCTTTTGGTATTATTGTGCCAAGAAGAACTCCCTGCTCCAAAAGTGAACTATGTTCATAATTTTCCCATTCTGAACCAGTTATCATCTAATGTCTCTATTTCTCGATTTGCATGTCAGAACCAGCTCGGGGGGATTCGTACTGAACTAGGAACGGTTGTAGAATCATGGTTGGGAGGAATGTGGTAGTCCCAAAGTCATCCAATCCAAGATCAAGGTCAGCTAAAAGTCTGTAGTTTCCCTAACCAGTTGGATGAGTGTGCAGGTTAATATCAGCAAGAACAAGTTACCGGGATCAACAGGTTATCATCAGCAAGACAAACTACAGAGAATCGATAGGTATGATTAATTATGAAAACCTCCTACCTTTTATATTCCTATTATAAATGCAATGTTGAAATAGCAAAGTTCTTATTATCAGTTTTTAAATCAATTTCCTTCAGTATCGAATGGCATTCCCAGCAGGACTAGCCAGCTAGTCCTTGCTAGTCATTATATTGCTTAGATGGTTAGAATAGACAAATCGTGATCTGAACTCAGAAGAATATTCATAACATTTTATTTCATCTATGATAGTATTCTTTTTCACTTATCTAAAACTCTTGAAACCCTTGTTTTATTTCCACAATAGAATTGCCTAGCTACAGAAATCAAACCTTAATAGAATTCGTTGAACAGCATGTCAACCATTTGAAATCACCACAACAAACCACAGTAAGAGAAAACACAGACAAGTTTGTTAAAAATCGATTTATATATTTATAGATTTCATTTCTCTGCCCGATCCAGCTTTGTTTTCTTCTTAAACCTTAAATTAAACCAAACATATCAAGTATGATAGAGATTGCATTTAGATCATTTCATTTCTTTTAACCAGTTAAACTACGATAGCCATCTACAAGAAACACTAAGTTTCATTTTGAATCAACAAGAAGACGCATGATTTAAGTCATTTATTTCTAGGGTCAGAGTCCCATAAAACATCAATACAGAGACTAATCGTAAATAGAATTAAGAACCAAACACCATCTGTATGACCCCCACAAAGATGCCATGGAAAGATAGGTCCAAGGTCAATTCCCATGGTCTCCACAAGGAGCCAAATCGTATAAGCGTTTCCTACATGAAATAAGTCTACTTATAAAAACCAAAAACGTTAAGTATAGCCTTGACACCCTTTCCAGGAAAGCAATCATTCTATCCACGCAACCGGCAAGCAAACAATACATTTTTTATTTACAATCTACCCACATTATAGTAACAGAGGCATAGAAAACTTCGTTGATGTCTTACATATACCCACAGGCAATACATTGTTCACACATAGCAATATTCAAAACAATTAACAATGCCATTGATATCAACATACGAACCATAGCCATATTTACAAGCAAGGGTGCCAACGACCCTATGTAATACCTACATTGTCTATGCAGTAGTTACAAACATAACCAGGAAAACCATGATATTAGAACTCCTATAAGTTTCAGCTTGAACATTTAAATACATACAGGAATAATATCCAGCGAAAGAACATTTCGTGGGTTGATCAGATTTCGCAGAACCTAGTAATAAGTGAAACCCAGGCGCTACCTAGTTCTTTTATATCATAGTCCCAGTACTCATGTAGCCAGTTAAATTACATTGAAATCCCATTTTCTGTCCAGTTTAGCCAAGTAGGCGACTATCTCAGACCTCCCTGAAGCGAATTATTAAGCCAATGGCTTATGGGAGTCTCACTCCGAAAACGCCAAGCCAAACCCATACATACAACAACAGAGATGCAGGAGATAGGGCATGAAGGGATAAGCCAGACTTACCAGTACCCTAGCCATGCCCACGACTTCATAAACTATTGTAGCTCCCATACCAAAGTGTGTATCACCTATCACAAAGCGATATACAGTATAAATTAGTTCCAATATGCATTTTCAACTCGAAAGAAATGGAAATAGCAATGGGTGAAAGGGTTTAAGTTATTACCTGAAATAAGTGTGGCCAACTTGCGCCTGGAACAATAGCAACAACCACTAATGTGGAGACCACGAGCAGGGCTCGGGTTAGCACCCCCCACCATCACCCAACAATGGAAATGCAGACTTAGGACTGAGAACGATTCGAAAAAAAAGACTAGTGACAGAAAATCCCCAATCGATACACAAAACCCTCATGCTAGGTTGTTCACCATCCTCAATAAATTGCATTAAAGAGCGCACCAACCTCTGTCTAAGTGGAGGTCCAATAAATCGTGTTTCCCTATAGTGAAGTTGTGGAGTTCAGTCACACTATATTAAAATACAAATATCTTGTTCTATACATACAAAGACTTTTGTAAAGTTGCCAAATCCACTTTGGATTGCATTGCCTTGAGCTAAAAGCTATTAAACCCCCCCCCTTTTTGGAACACAATCAAATGGAAGACTCCCTTGTTAATGGAGTATTAATTTTAATAGACTTAACATACACCCGGTAGAATATGACCAATAGCAAGATAGGGACCATCCACCTAGAATACTACTCGCAAATTTGAGATACCTGCAAACACAAGGGTACATGATGGCATTAGCATTTACGTTAAGTAAGTCCGGCAATCTCCAAAACATGATCTTATTTTACTTCCACATCGCTTCTGTAAATTCTAGACTTACATATAAAAGTGACTATGTGAAATAGACAGGCTTAGACTTATTGCACAATACAAGTATGTGTGTCATTCAACATTATTATCTTTAATATATATGCCTTTCTATTATAAACTGACGACTATTGCAGACAGGAAAAATTTAAAATTTTTGTTATTTTTGGGACGTTACATAATATCCTTCTCGTTAAGGGGGAGTGTTGAGATATTGTAACTTTTAAGAATATTATATTTGTATTCCGGAGATGTTTCATTCCACCGTGAACACCTTATTGTATATCCAGAGATGTTTTATTCCTCCGTGGAGAATGTGGTAACTTGGGTTATTAGACTTCCCTAGTGGGGGTCGGCCCTGTATGAGTCATGTGGGTTAAAGGGTTATTAGACCACCCTAGTGGGGTTGTCCCTGTCACATTATGTTAAGTGGTTAAGTTGGGGCCGACCCAGTTAATGTAAAATACAAGTCGGAGTAGTGTATAAATAGAGGAAGTGTTTTCCTCATTTATCACACTCACTCATTATTCACTCACTTGTGAATGGCGCATAGGTGAGAGATAGAGATATTCTATGGAGGAGAAGGAGCTCATGTTTGGGTTATACATCTCTATATTGTTGATCATCTATATTGAGGAAGCTTTGTTGGGTTTTCTACTCCATGAGGGTTTCCCAGGATAAATCTGTGTCTCTTGTGTTTATGTTGTGCTTATTGTTCTTTCAGTGATCCTGTATATGCTATTGTTGTGAAATGAAATGTAATATTGATATTCTATGTCTTAGCATATTGAATTTTAACAAGAGTTGATGAAGGTCGACTATGAAGTCGACAAGTATTTTTCTGAGCCATGGAAAGCATCAAAGGAACCATGGAATGTCATCCGAACAACATACTTGGATTATTTCATCTAAGAATGATACCTATTCAAAGGACATCAGTTATGCATCTCTAGAGGATTACTGAGGGAGAACCTGATCAGGGAGCTACATAGTGAAGGATTAGGAGGACACTTTAGCATCGATAAGACAAAGGCATTGGTCAAGGAGAAGTATTATTGGCCAGGATTGACGACAAATGTGAAGAAATGGATCTAGCGGTGTCGGATATGCCAACATGCCAAAGGAAGAAGTCAGAATATGGACTAGATGCACCTTTGACAGTGTCGATTATTCGTTGGGAGGACATCAACATGGATTTTGTGCTGGGATTGCTAAAGACAAAACAAGGTAAAAATCCATCTATGTGGTAGTCAACATATTTTCAAAGATGGCACACTTTATTCCATGCCAGAAGAAGAGTGATTTCATGGGCGTTGTTGTGTTATTTTTCAAGGAATTCATGAGATTGCATGGGTTACCGAAGAGCATAACTTCAAACAGGGATACCAAGTTCATGGGTAATTTTTAGAGAACCCTATTCAAAAATATTGACACGAGGTTACAGTTTAGTTCTGTATACCATCCACACACTAGTGAGTAGACTTAAGCCATGAACATGAGGTTAGGGAACTTATTGAGGTGTTTGACCATTGATCAACCAAAGCAGTGGGAGAATTTGTTGGCGTAGATAGAATTCATGTACAAAAATTATGTGAATAGGTCAACCAGGATGAGTCCATTCTAGATAGTTCAAGGGAGAATATTGTATGGAGTAGCCAACTAGGGTATTTTTTAACGATTCTAATAGTATACTTAATTATATAGTGTTCTAGGTGATTATTTCGGATTGGAAAGAATATATATATAGATAGGTAGGAAAATATTAAATATGAAACATACACTTTACTCCAAAAACTTGTAAATTTTGGTGAATATTATGATAAAAAAAAACATATTTTATGTAAACATAGGCGATATTAGAGACTAAAAATAGCCAAATAGAATTTTTTTTTTTGAAAAAAGGCTCGAAAAATAGCCAATTAGCGAAATTTCACCCCTAAAAATTTCCATGTAGCCGACTTGGAAAACTTGTTGACAAAAGTACAGAAGAGCGTAGATGCAAATTTGTCTGTCGAATGCATGAGGGAAGTGCATGAGAAAGTAAGGTGACAATTGGAAAAGAGAAATGTTGCATATAGGCTACGATCCTACTGAAGGAGGTTCCCGTAAGGAGCATATAATAAGTTGATGCTAAAGAAGATTGGTCCGTGCAAAATACTGAAGAAGATTTTAGATAATGCTTATGTGTTAGAGCTACCAGAAGAGATGAATATTTCACTAATGTTCAATAGTACTAACTTGTACAAGTATGAGGAAGGTTCGACGAGTGGAAGTGAGACAATTGTGGATTGGCGAGAATAGATTCCAGTTCAGCCAAAAAAAGAAGTTGCAATGGTACTCGATGGACAAGAAATCATAGGGATGCACAGTTTGAAGAAGAAATAATTTTTGGTCCAATGGAAGGATACAAGTCTAGAGGAAGTGATGTGGATTCCAGAAGAGAATGCTGAGGAGTTGCAGAACTGTGAGCGTAATTCTCTTCAACCCAGGGAGATTGACGAAAGGGAATCCGAGCATAAAACCAATAGTCATAGATAGGTCCACTAAATTTTCTTAGGGAATAGTCGACAAACCCTAGAGGTGTAAGAGGAGGAGTCATGGGAGTTCCGACCAATTGGGGTCGACGATGAATGACTGACCACTGATGAAGCAGGATGGTCGAAGGAAATGCCAACAAAGGATCTAGAGACAGTTGAGAGTTAAGCTGAGAATGAAAGAATGATGGTTGATCGGAAAGTCGAGATCGCGAGGAGTAGAGGCATTGGGGTAGTTGTAATAGTTTCAAATCAGTTATGGCAGTTGTTGCATAAGTCCAGATGGAAAGATGTGCTGAGAGAAGCCACGTGAAATATTTTATGAGGATGGTTTATGCTTGGGAGTATGTGAATCTTTTAAAGGAAGATTGAGTGAGACTTGGAAGCTGAGAAGATCTATAAATACTAGTTATGAACTGATAAAAAGGGGGTTTTGTGGTAGTGGCTGCTAGGATTGTTGTTGTTGTTGGATTTGTGGAACCAGTTGACGATAATTTTGACTGAGAATAGAGTTGATCTCTACATGTAAATTCCTCTTGGAAAGATATTATTTCATTTAATTCAAAGCCATAATTCTTGGCACATATGTGTGTTGTGTGTGTGGTTTTCCATTGCATATCATTGTTTGCACTGATCCGCAACCAACTATGGTTGCATATGCATCACGTAGTGGGAACATGTGGTCATTTCATTCCTTCTACACAACAAGTGCGGTAACAATTTTTAGTTATAACAATCGCCCCATAATATGGCTTTGTTCCATTACCTCTATGGAAAAATAAATAGAATATCTTGATGTTATGAATGAGCAAAACAATATAAATCGAGCATATTAAAGACACCCATGTATGACAAAACCCATTTGATCAAAGAGACATTTCACGGTGGGTCTATCTTACCCCTTCCATTTCTCAGCACACTGCAGTTTAACCATAAACTTGTGCTCCATTCTAATTCCTATAGAACCAAATGATGTTGTTCAGGAATTCTACCTTATAGCGAGGAAAGAGACACTATCAACTTAAGGGGAGACAGGTAAACACAATGATTACGCTACAGAAACATCTATAAATGGAAATAGATCAAAGATCTTGAAGACATACCTTATTACTGACGTTTGATCCTAGGTTTGCTCGATCTCGCGCTCAATCTTCAACTTGATCTTCCACTTCAATAGACCTGCAACATAAAGATACCTTCCTCGGTGTATATTGATTGATATAAAGATGATAAAATTGAGATGCAATTCAAACATCAAGAACAATCAAGCATTTAACCAAATAAATACATAATCCATTAGGCATTATATTTGGGACAGGAAGGAATGTTTCAACCTTTATTTTCAAAAGCATATAATGATCACATGTTATACCTGATCAATGAAGCATGCTTGTGCAACCAGATTCTGGGCTCCTACTCTTCTCTAACTTGAAATCTTCCAGCATAACAAACCTTCATACAAATTTCTCTTCTTGTGAATGAGAGTCACCACAATGTCTAACCCCTCTCCTCAATCCTCCTTGTGTTTATAGGACAAGGAAGGCAGTTTAGATCGAGAGGTAGTTGTAATGGAAGTTGGGGAAGTTGCAGAACCAACTACAACTAATCCCAATTCGTCAAATTAATATATTTTTGATCATATTTTAAGGTGTGCGCGAGTTTTTCACAGTCGAGTAGCGCACAGTATGCAACTTCAGTGTTTAATAACCAGCGTTTGCAACTTTTTTAAGGGTGTGCGCTAGTTTACTGAAGTGGAGTAGCGCACAGCAAGAGATGTGCGCTACTATTGAGCCTATGGAATAGGGCATGAGCACTAGTATGCTGAAGTAGAGTAGCGCACAACTCAAAAAATGAGGTTTTTCAGGGTTTTGCTGGCTTTTAGAAGGGTAAGTCAGGTCAAGGTATAATCCAAAATCATCACGCTCTTCAATCCAAGTTGTCCTTTTGTGTGATCAATAGCTCAAGGTGATCACGGACGGAGAAGTGCAGATTTGACCTATAACAGATGCCCTCTAATGGGTGAGGTCAGAGGGAAATGATGGCCGAAATACATTATAATTCCAAGTCAGAGGAGGAGCAAGAAACCGCAGAACCAAGTCATAGAAACACCTGAAACACAGATCAAGGTCAACGAGCAATTACAATCTTGACATCATATAGATGTATGGTGTGATACAACATGATCTCCGATACATAGCGAGGAGATGTATATATAGTATGACCACTTGAAATGCAAGCGTGGATCCATGTCAAACTGAGAGATCATAGCCATAACAACAAATTGGATCTATGTGTCATGGAGAGCTGAATATAAGTGAGGCTCAGTCTTGCGCAACTTGGGTGATAACATAATAAGGTGATGTCATCAACATCCCAAGGTCTTCATCCAAAACAACCCAAGGTACAAACCCTAACCATGTGAATAGATGAGTTGATTGTCGAACATGGGGGGTATCGTTTGATTACCGGTCTTTGATGTATACCGTTAACAAACGCGAGGTCTTCCACCGATAATGATTATGGGGCCCAAGGTACCTAGTACGATCCAACACGTGTGAATAAGTGGACTTGGAGTCAAACACTTGAGGATCCTGTCAAATAAGAGACATTGATATATTCTCGTCATTCAACAGCGAGGAAAATTGCCACTAGTGACTGCAATCTCCAAGGTACTAACCGAAACTCTAAACTTCATTCCCAGAGCCAAATGAGTTGATGTCGATGGGAAGAAGTCCGTTGGAAGGGACGCCTTAAGCCATCCTCCGTCATCCAACACAAGGGACACTCAACTGGTATGAGTTGATATGGAATAATACATGTAACAAGACTGACACTAGGATGGCCGACACATGAGGTCAAGGTAAACTGCAGAATGGCCGACACGGGCTATATCCTTGAACATTGAGCACGACACGAAGTGACTTAGGCAGTTTTCAACATAATGGGGAAAATGATATAAACCTGTAACGTAGGAGACATCAGCAGGGACTCCATATGGTTGGAAGAATAACCATCCGGGGGAGTAAACAACTCGGAGATCAGGTTCACCCTAAGTTCAAAAACTAAAACCCAACCGACATGATAGACTCAAGTAGGTGTTGTGTTCAAGGATAGGACTGACTGAACTGCCTTTGAAACTGAAGATATGATACATCCTTCTTATCCCTTATTTTTTTTAGATAAAAGAATACCTTTCTTGTTGTTTTAACGAGTCCAAGAAAGAATGAAAACTCAATAAGTCCAACCATGTGAAAATTTTAACGAGCCCATGGAAGGAAGACTCAGGACCTTCTTCATTGTTTTCAGAGTTCAAAGAAGAGATAGAAAATTACTCTATATTACTGATCTCTGGATTTTAGTATCGAGCCGAGATCTGTTTTTGCTCGCCAGTGTTTTCAATTTTAAGGAGTCTGAAAAACTTAAACAATAACTCCATACAACTACTCGTGGATTTTAATATTGAGCCCAAGTAGGTTAATGCTGGCTGGTGTTTTCCTGTTTATAGAGTCTGAAAAACTTAAACAATCCTCTATACACCTACTCGTGGATTTTAATATCGAGCCCAAGTAGGTTAATGCTCGCCGATGTTTTCCTGTTTATAGAGTCTGAAAAACTTAAACAATGCTCTTTTTACCCTCTCATGGATTTCACATCGAGCTCGAGTAGGTGAATGCTCACTTGCTGTTTTCATGTTTAGAGAGCCTGAAAACCCTAAAGAAGGCTCCAAAAGGTCCTTTTTCGTAAAGTTAGTCTCCTCCCCCGAAAAAGTGTAAAACAATGGAAGAAGAACTCTTCTAGTGTATACAAGAGTATACCTAGAGTATACCTTTTCTGTAAATGATCCACCAAGGCCCAGAAAAGGGGTAATTCTATACAGAAGTGGATGAGCCTTCATTTCCTTTAATGAGCTTGAAGATGACAAGTTTGCTCAGAAATCTTGTTTAGGTTTCAATAGTCCAAACAAGAGCTTAAAATGACTTAAATAACAGCTTCTAGGATCATGACTCATGATCTGCCAGAACTAGGACTTCAACCAATCATGTTAGTAATCGTGACAAAACATCTTAAATGATATGTAATTTTAACCATGAGCTAGCTAAAAAGGTCTATCATCAAGAAATTTAGTCTTAAAGGATTGATACTACAAAATTTTAGTGAAAAATTGAGAACCATTGGTTGAAAATTACCTTAGTACCATATGTAGCTATTCATTGATTAAATAGCACAATTTGATAGAATTTGAAACTATAGAGATTTTACCAAAGTGGGTAAAAATTTAAAATCAAACTCATATATGTAATTTCAAATTAAAAACTCAAATTTCATTTTGCAATTGTAGGGCAAAAAATTGGGAGCAAACCCTTGGATTTCAATCCTTCATGGCGATCAACTTAAGCAACCAATCGACATTTTGCCTCCACCAAGTAAGTTAATTTCATCCTAATTTGCATTTCCATAGTTTATTTGTCAGTTTTTGAGCTCAAAATCAAATTTAAGGCCATGCTCAAAGCGTGCAAAGCGTGTGCGCTACTCTGCAATAGGCAATGTAGCGCATACTGGAGGTATGCGCTACTATTGCTTATGCACAGTAGCGCCCATGTGTAACTGTGTGGCAATAGAGTAGTGCACACCCCTGAAGATGAAGAAAAAAGTTTCGAGACTCTAAAAATTGACCTTTTTGTGGCAGGATGGTACTTGTTTGGAGGGAGAGAGAACATGAGGAGATGGATAGGGTGGCAATGCAAGACTCGGCCACTCTCCATGCACTCCAAAGATGTGGTTTGTTAAAGTTTTACCGAACCGTGAACATGAGGGCACTCAATTGATTGCTTTAAAGACTCATTCAATACTGGGATGTAGATGCCAATGCATTTGATATCCGGGGACAAACCCTGGAACTTACTGTCGACGACATATACTTCATTACCGAACTCTCTAGGAAGAGAGATGTGGTAAATTTGAAGGTATCTTCTCGCAATGTGGGTGCGGTGTCGGTGCAAGAATATTTGAATGCATACTGTGTGGTGAGAGCCGAGAAATCACGAAGTCAAATCCTAGTTTCTACCATTGAAAGCCTCCCTCTAAAGGTTATTGTGAGTATGTTAAACCGTATGTCGGGAAGTGCCACACAACACTTAGCCTCAAGGCATTCCATGCATATCAGTGTCAGATGCTTGCAAGGTCATGTGTACGATTGGTGTACTAGTTTATTGGCAAATATGAAGCTTCAACTCATGGGTTGTAAGTCCAGGAGTATGAAGAACTTTCAATACAGCAGCATTTTATGTACCTTCTTCTTTGAGCGGGTACCTTCTTTTAGCTTGGGCATGCCTCTACCTCCAGCCAATCCTTGTAAGCCAAGATTGGGCCATTGGGGTGACATTTTTCTCCGCTAGGGTGGTGGTGAAAGTCACGTTTGCTATCATAGTAATGATTTCGGGGGGGTGGTGGGAGAGACAGGTGCTGGAATTTGAGCAGTTTCCGTATGCTATATTAGACTTCCGCCATGATCCATGGCTGGTACTTCCTCCAGGTGGTGCCTGGGGAGATATTGGTATGTTTTTGTTTAGAGAATTATTTAATTTTTTTTCAAATTTTCAAATATATGGTTTTTATGATGAGTTTTGAAGTACTAAAGAAGTGTCATATGCAGATATTGGACCTGTCTGTCCCGAGGGACATCCTACTATCTTCGTGAGGCTAAAAGATGTGGGTGCAGCTGATGCTATGTTAGGGACCATAGAGAGGGAAGTGAGTTAGTTGACTCATGATGTTCCTGCATGCTGCATGGAGTGGATACCTATTGGTATGCAGGAAGATGTAGTTGGGGTGCCCCCAGCATGGCTTAGGGTGCTGCTAAAGATAGCTAGGTTGGTCATAAGTTATCTGGAGGCAGTAGATGTCGATGAGGCCCCTCCTTCTCCATAGGATATGGATGTTTTATGTATATTTTTTAGGCCACTGATCCCAGTATCGGATATATATACAGTATTGGTTATGTACATGTGTGTGTGCTTAACTTTATGTGTGAAATGCTATTTATGGAAATGTATGATACAAATGCCATTCTAAAACATAATTTGCAAATGAATAAGCTAATGCATTTAAATTTCTTGGAATGTGTTGATATATAATGGAATCAAATTGTTTTTCCAATAATCTAACTCGCAAAAACTGTCGTAACAACATAAGATCTCTAATCTGGTAAACACCCGTTAACTAAAATACAACTAGTTGCGAATCAAGTCTTACCTCCAAATGTGAAATGCCATGACTAAGAGCATCTCAGAGAAGTTCTATAACCACACCATACTCAGCCATATTGTTCGTAGTGGGACCCATACAAACCCCCCCCGGAGAGAACAGTTGGCCAGCTGGTGAGTAAATGACCCAAGTTGCTGAAGCCAACTGTCGAGTGTGGCGACTGGAACCATCAGCAAATACTAAGAAATGTTCAGTCGACATCTAATACATGAAATGAAGACAAACATAAGATTAACTAACAAACACAAGCAAAAACTAGCTCTACAAAATATATAGCTATGTTACAAGAAAAACAACACCTTCCTAGGCGTAGTAGTTCTTCAGGTAGAGCCCATTTCTAGGCTCAGACATCTTATTACCCTTGTAGTCTACTAGCTCATAAGCACCCTTCTTCAGTACTTTATAAATTATGTAAGGCTCGAGCCACATGGACTTGAACTTGCCAGGTCCTAGAGGATCCTTGTCCTGATCCCAAAGTAGAACAAGATCTCCTTCATGGAACACCCTAGGTCTGATAGACTTGTCATATTGTCCTTTGAATCATTTCTTATGAACTTTTTTTGTCGTAAGCGCATCACAGCGCTACTCATCTAGATGTTCTAAATGCAACAAACGTTCTTCTAGTGCTGAAGTATCCAGTAGTAATTGAACAAACAGTTTTGACGAAGGAATCTCGCATTCAATCGGAACAACTGCTTCTATCCCATGCACAAGCTAGAAGGGAGAGAACCTGATAGCAGTATTTACATTTGCTCGATAAGCCCGAAGAGTAGGGTATAGCATGATGTGCCAGTTATTTCTACTGGCATTAACAGTCCTTTGCAGTATTACCTTTAAAGTTTTGTTAACTGCTTCAACTTGTCCATTCTCCTGTGGATAATATGAAGACCAATGTTCTTGCCAAAAACCTAACATGGTATATAAATCGGTCATCATGCTATTCTAAAATGACTACCGTGGTCAGTCACAATTTCTTTGGGTATGCCGAACCTTGCAATAATCTGATTAAATACAAAATAAGCGGCAGTTTCTCCATCTGCCTTGATAGTAGGCATTGCCTCCGCTCACTTGGTGAAGTAGTCGACGACAATGATGATATAATGATGTCCTCCAGCCGAGATTGGATTGCAAGTCATGTAATCAACCACCCATTTTGTGAAGGGACCTGCTGTAATCAGAGGATGAAGAGGAGCTGGATGTGCTCTCATTTTCTTGGTGAAAAACTGACATGGACGACAGTGTTTCACATCTTCCACACGATCTTTAAAGATTGCGGGCCAAAAATACTCGGCATGCAGTATCTTTTGAGTTGTTACCAACCCAGAAGATGACCCCCACAAGCTCCACTGTGAGCGTCATTTAATACTGATTCTTCTTCTTCTAAAGTCAAACAACGTCATAAGATGGAATCTATCCCATGTTTTTACAAAGTATGAAAGATGATGAGATAGTTTTTCGCATGAATTTTCAATTTGCATCGTTCTTCTCTAGAAAAAGTGGTAGGACACCTCAAAGTCTGGAGATATACTAAACTATCCCCATACCATGGGTCAGAGGAAGCAATAAGGAAGATATGTTCATCCAAGAATGATGATTCTTCCTCGACATGCTCTAAGTCACTTGAAAACTCTGATATTAACTCAACGAACACTAGTGATTTCTTTGACTTGACCGATTGAAAGACCAAATCGAACTCTTGTAAGATTACAATCCATTTATTGTACTTCCCACCAATGATGCGTCGAGTGAGAACATACTGAAAAGGATTGACTTCTACTATCACAATAGTTGTTCGTAGAAGGATGTAGTGACGAAGTCTCTGTACCGCATAGACCACAGCTAGTGCTAACTTCTCAACATGCGAATATTTGATCTCAGGAGCTATCAATGCACGAGAGAGATAGTAAACAACATGTTCTTGGAACGAGTCGTCCTCCTGAACTAATACTATGCCAATTGTATTATCCAACGCCGCCAGATATAAAAGAAAATCTTTTGCATAGTCCGGTGGGCTCAACAAGGGAGCTGAAAGTAGTGCCTTTTTCAAGGCCTCAAACGATGCTTGAGCAGCCTCGTCCCACAAGAAGTAGGTATCTTGTTTAAGCAATCTCATAAAACCTTTCGTAATCTTAGCATAGTTTATGATAAAGCGGCGCAAGAAGTTAGACACGCCTTGCATACTTTGAAGTTGTCGCAAGGTGTGAGGAGGAGGAAGATTTACAATCGCCTCAACTTTTAATGGGTCGACCATTATGCCACGACTAGATATACTGAAACCCAGTAAATGTCCTGATTCGACGCAGAATATGCGCTTATTAGGATTCAAATGAATCTTATATTGTCTACATATTTCAAACACAAGTCTAAAATGAGCTGGATGATCCCGTCTCTCTCGAGATCGCGCTGGGAGGTCATCCAAGTAAGGTTCAACTATGTGTTTGATATCATGAAAAGTGAAATTCATCGGTCACTGGAAAGTAGCCCCAACATTCTTTTAGCCAAATGACATCTTCCGGTAAGCAAAGGTTCCCCACAGGAAAATGAATGTTGTTTTATGTTGATCTTCAGGTTTGATTTGAATTTGATTATATCCCGAAAATCCATCCATGAAATAAAACATCTCGTGTCCCACACATGCATCTATGATCTGGTCGATAAATGGTGTGGGATAGTTATCTTTCGGACAAGCTTTATTCAAGTACCAGAAGTCGGTACAGACTCGGATAGTACCTTGCTTCTTATCAATCGGAACAGGATTTGAAACCCATTCCGTTATATCAATCGGATAGATAAATCCGGCGTTAAGGAATTTTTCAACCTCCGCCTTAATGGCCGCCGCTTTTCGAGGATTCACAGGACGGAGCTTTTGTCTCACAGGTTTTGCATTAGGGTATGTCATGATGACATGCTCAATGATGGCTGGATCGATGCCTGGCATTTCCTCATAAGACCAGGCAAAAATTTCGCGGAATTCTTTAAAAAGCTTGGTATACAGAGCGATCTCTTCTAGAGAACAGTCTGCTCCAATAAAAAAAATTTCCACTACCCTGGGTTTGGTGGAAATGTTAATCAGAATTGTTCTTGATATATTACCCATATTCCCTTCAGCATAAACAGCTCTTGAAGTAGAAGGAAAAGATGACAAATCAACAAATGCACTGGGTCTCATAAAGAATTCTCCTCTCTCTATCTTGTCTAGATTTGGAAGCAGGTAGGACCTGTGATGCATATGTTCCTATGTATGGTCCAAGCCCATCATGGCTTCCAAAATGGCTTCATCAAACGATAATACCATGTCTAAACAGTCGAAAGAGTGGGTAGCATTCAATGACCATGCAGGAGCATAGTCCATATCCGACTCAACAGAGACTGGCGGAGTCACGATATGTTCCATTGCAACATGTTGTGCTTCCATGTATGCTATCTCTGTAACGGTTAAAGGAACTGAAGGTTTTGATATAGTAGGAAGGATCCATGAATCAGTCCTAAGACCAACTGTGAAAGTTTCAGTAGAAGTACCTACATCAGAACGCATGAAAAGAACGGGATAGGGAAGGTCAAAAGTGCCTATTAATGACCCGTAAAGCCCTGCTCCTAAACTCTTGCTTACTGGGGTAGTTTGATCAACTAAAGGAATAGTGGAATCTGATGAAGTCTAGTTGTTTTCCCGAGAGAACGAAAATTGATCAACCGAGATGATCTTGCCTTCATGGGGAAACATAACAACTCGAAAAACTACTGATGCAATGGCTCGCATGGTATTTGTCCAGCTCCTGCCTAACAACATATTGTAATCAAGCGGAGCATCCAGAACTTCAATCTCTACAGCAACTGTCTTACCAGCAAGTGTAATTTCAAACGATGGTAGAACTCTGTGTGAACGGAAAGTCCTGCCATCGAAGGTAGTAAGCAGTGTGTTAGAGGGGGCTAACTCGGAAGAGCCTAAAGCTTTCCAGCAAGAAATGGACATCACGCACATCAATGTTCCCTCATCTACGACAACCCGTCTAATGGTCAGAGGACCATGAACAACTTCTATCTGTAGGGCAACGTGGTACGGCAACCGATATTTGATATCAGACATATCAAAACACCCAATCATGTTGGATGATTCCATACTTCCAATAGCTGCCAGAAGTGCATTTCGTTGTAACGGACAACTTTGCAAGACTTCTAAGGTGGACATAGCACAAGGGGTCTGGGCTAGATCTTCAACAACATTGTAATTGGCAGCAACCCATGTGTTGGGATTGTGCGATGCCCGTTTCAAGACACCTTTCAGGATCTTGGGCTGTCGGTCCATAGGTATGTGGAGAGGAGTGGAATATTCTGGAATCTCTTTATCCTTTTTCTGTGCATCCGAGGTATAATTTCTTGCTCTCATTTGTAAGAGTGCATCCGAATTAACCATATCAATGAAATTTTGATCAACTGAAGCATGAGTAGTGCCCCCAACATTGGAGGTTCTAGAAGCTGAACCCTACCCCTTAGGAAATGGATCTTTAAGTATGGCAGGTTTTTTCTCTTCAAGCAGCTTTTGGGCTTCTTCAAGTAGAGGGCACTGGTGAGTGAGGTGATCCTACTTGCAAAGTTTAGAAAGGAACTTGACCTTCTTCTTCTCTTTTTTACCCTCCTCGACATTTTCTTTGTTCTTGGGATTTTGATGGTTCCCCTCTCCTTTCTTGCCCTTCTTTTTGTTATTGGGATGCCGAGGGCCCTTTTGATTGTTCTGAGCCTGGTTCACAGATTCAGAAGTAGAAGGAGAGGTTTTGACAGAGGTCACTTCTACAGTCGATTGTTTGACGGATAAGGCATGGACCTGTTTAGTCAATGCTTCGAAAGCTACAGAATCCACTAAACCCACTATGCCATCAACATGTGGTCCAGGTTTAGGTCGGTCAAGATCAGTGTTTGATCACGGTGCGTCTGGTATAATCTGGTAAAGTAACCCAGATTGTGCATAAACAAGGTCTAGTTGTTGGGTTCGTAAGATGGATTCTTCCTCTGAAGACACTCCAGAAGTAGCTACTTCCTTAGAAATATAAGGAAGGAGTGATTTCAGGTACCACTCGAGAAGAAATTCTGGAGGTATATTGGCTTTAATGAGCCTCTTCCGTCTTCGCCACTCCTGAATGTGATTAGATAAGAGAGTGGCTTTATTTTTTCTAAATGTAGACAAAAGATCTAATCCAGCATCGTACCAAACAGGAAGCTGGAAGTGGTTCATAAAAACAGTCGCGAGATCCTGAAAATTAAAAAATGTAGCTGCACGTAACTCAATGTACCATTTGGCTACAGCACCGGTTAAGGTTCTTTGGAAAAGTCTCAACCTAACAGAATCTTCGTTAAACGAGTTCGAAGAACACCATAAATGGAAAGTGGTGACATGATCACCAAGGTCTTCACTGGTTTTTCCTTCGAATTTTGGAATGTCCGAAGGTAACTTGGTAGGAACTGGTGGCCATGTAGCGTTATGGTACACTAGATCATTCATCAACTTGGAAAGGTCTGGAAAATTTAGCGTTTCCAGAAATGGTAAACGAGATCTACAAGATGGCATTTGATAAGATGGGTTCATAAAGGGGGAACCACCGATAGTTTGACCCGTAAACTGTTGGTAGGGGTTTCCCCTAGCCATCTGCTAGTAGGGGTTTCCCCCTTCCATCTATTGTTGTGTGAAAGTGTTGTTGAAATTCCCCCACCCAAATGAAAGTGGGTTGGTGCTCTGTATATTTGTCCACTGTGGCTGGGTGTTAGCCCCGCCATATTGTTGATTAAGGATGTTACCCCTTCCTCCAGAAAACAAAGAAAAAGGGGTGTTTCCAGTAGGTATATTACTTTGATTCATATTGTAACCTGTAAAGGTATTAAAACCAGTAGTAGTTGATGTGGATGGTGCAGTCATGGTAGTCATGACAGGCATGGTTGCAGAAGCATTCAACTCTACAGTGGGTGTGGAAATCCAAGTACTGGGAATATGGTATGACTGTTGAGTTGCAGGAGGTGGAACGAGATTCACTGTACTACTGGGTCCAAAAGTGGGTGTAGAGGCAGATGCCAAAGTTGTTGAAACTCGGCATGCCTAAGGTACCAGCATTAAAGCTGAAGGAGGGAGTCGAAACAGAAATTGGCTATGCCAAACTCGGTGTAGCAGTGAGAGGAGGATTTACAGTATTTGTATTCATACCTATTGTGGGAGTCTGTGGAACTCCCTGTTCGCCTCCCGGGTTAGTCATAATATGCCCAGGTGTGAAAAGATATGCACTATAATCAGGTTGTTGGAAACCAACAGGTACCAGAAGCGGATCGCTATGTCCGGTAAGGGGAGGGTTAAAAGGAGTATTAAAATCACCGGAAGTGATGTCCTCAACCTCTACTGAATTACAAATTTGTGGATCCGAGGTTTTAGGCTGTGGTTCACCGGGAACCTCTATTTCACCAGTAGTTTCAACAAGACCACTAGAGTCTATCCTTTGTTTTCGTGGCAGAGGTAGTGGGTCCACTCTAAGTCGAAGAAGGTTTTGGAACCTTCTAGACCTACGAAGCTGTTGGTCTTCCACAATTATATATAAAAATAAAACTAAGTAAAAACCTAGTGGCCACTAAGACTAAGGGGCAAATAACATACCACTAAAAAATCCTAAGTATCCAAACCAGGAAAACAAGACACCTTCCGGAGAAGAGTCTAGGATGATGAGGGCCCATAACAGATCAATGAAGTATGAAGAATAGTTACTCGGGGTCCACAATACAATGACTAAGGGTGCAAGTGCTGGAATCACCCAACCGCCCTCCCAAAGAATTGCAAGGGATTTCATCCCACATATGTCCTAGGTACAATAGATATACCCTCCGCTGTCACCTGTGTATGATCCTATGGTCAGATACTAAGGCTACCATACATACGAAATATCCTGGGGAGATAGTCGTCAGCCTGATCAAAACGTGTGGGTGAGGTAGCAAAGCCTGAATTCCGGATGGACCCCCGTACGTGAATCGACCTTGGTTTATGGTCAAAAGGAACGTGAGGGAGGTATCCTCAATGATTCCAATCTTCCACGGCATCGTGCTTAGCTCTAGTTTTAGTAGCGTTTCCCAGGAATATTTGATATATATGGGTTTACCTATATGAAAGTCGCACTACGACTTTTGATTAATCAAACAAGCTTCGAGCAGTTTAAGGTGTTTCAAGCTTGAAACTCTAGCCTAGACTAGTTGGTGTTGTGTATCCCTAGAAAGAAAAATCATTTCTAATTGATTTTATTAAAGTTATTTTTAAGGTTACTTTTTACTCAACGGGTAGTGCGTTGTGTGGCGTGGTTGCAACAGAAAGTAAAGTACATGAAATCAAACAAATTTCAACAACTAAAAGGCATTTTATTTTTTGTTTTATATTCTTTCCAAAATGAAGAGTAAGCAAACCTAAACAAAGATTTTTTTTTTTTTTTCTTTTCAAATTCTGAACAAAGCAAACTATGCAACTTTGCAAAAGATTATAAGCCTCACTACTATAAGCTACCAAAACTTATTTTGGTTTTTCTGTTATATATGAACGGAAAAGAACTTGATAGCGGAAGCAAGTAAGACCTACAAAAGATGTGCAAGTATGGCAAAATGACTCTAAAGTTCACAACAATCGAATCAATGATCCAAAAAAGACTTTTCCTACAAGTTTTTTCAAAGGAAAAAGCTCTTGAACTTGGAAGCAAAGTGGGGAGAAAACAAGGATGAAAGATGCTTATAGCCGGAAATCAAACTTATAAGAATGCTCCAAAGCACCAAACCCTAAACAAGAACACTAAGCCAAATAGTAGGTAGGCAAGTGAACTAAAGACAATCTTACTAATACAAAGGCTCAAAAGTGAAGCAAACTAAAGTACTTCAAACTCACTTAATACTGGAAATGACAGTGAGGTCAAGAAAAGTTAGAACTCAAAAAGCTTTGGAAGACACCACAAAGGCACCAAAAAAAAAAGGGTCAAAACCCTAAATCAAAGGATGAGACACCTAAACAGCATACAAGTGTCGCAAAAAACAAGAAATGCTAAACACAAAGGTTTATATACCTGCAACACACTCCTAGGGTATGGACGAGCAACTATGTTCACTAAGGAACAATGCACAATCTCCAAAAAAAGTCACAAACGAACAAGACACTTCAAAAGTAATCAAGTGAACAAAAGATGACCTAAGGGACTCAAAAGAGGCTAAAGAGACTCAAAGAAAGATTACAGACCTCAAAGACCAGTTAAGAAGGCCAATAACAAAGTTAGAAACAAAACGAAAATAGGTGGAAAACCAAACCTTACATCAAACAGAGAGTTACAGGGATGTGCTCTACTGTGCAGTAGGCAAACTAGTGCACTCTGGAAGGTGTGCGCTACTATGTAGTAGGTAAAGTAGGGCACAAACTCAGATATGTGCTACTGTATGTATAGTAGAGTAGTGCACATGTCAGGAAAGGCCATAAATCAAGCTTTGCAGAGGTGTAAAAGGCCGAGTCAGACAAAAGACAATAGGTAGGGATGACCTACAAGGCCCCTCAGAGGATTAAAGGGATCAAAAAGTACTGGAAAGACAAAAAAATGGGTTTTCTCGAGCAGAAAAACAACTAGCTCCCCAGCGGAGTCGCCAGTTTGTTGTTTAGGAATTCTACCTTATAGCGAGGAAAGAGACACTATCAACTTAAGGGGAGACAGGTAAACACAATGATTACGCTATAGAAACATATATAAATAGAAATATATCAAAGATCTTGAAGTCATACCTTATTACTAAAATTTGATCCTAGCTTTTGTTGAGCCCAGAATTGGCCCTTTTTAGTCATCATTATTCATCTTTCCTGCCCCTGTCCTATATCATTTATCATGGCAATTAGACCTATTGTCCTTACCTTATTCCCCAAATTACCAAGGTATGGCTGATCATTGTTTTATTTTATTAATGCTTATGATTGTGATAATTAAAGCTGTGCATTTCTCAAATTGTGCTAACATGTTGCGATTTATGAAGGTAGTTGAGACAAATGGATTGCAAGAAGATCGGGGATGAACAAGTCATGAAGAAAGGGATGTCCGTTGCTTGTAGAAGGTTCCTTGGGGCTCGAATCATCAATCAAAGCACAGCCGTGACAGGGCAGCTGTAACAGAATTCGCTATTTTAAGTATGTTGCTGCTTGAGTCTAGCTGTGAGCTATAAGGACCGCTACTCTTGGGTCAATTAATAACTCTCTCATGTTTGGAAGTTTCTGTTCTACCACGCATTGTAACAACTAGTTATTTAGGGCGCCTGAAGATCAGAGATATTCATGGCTACCCATTTATAGGATTAGATGTTACGATTTGTATGTATAAATATGGGGAGTTGCCTCGACCTAGGGGTTGAACAACAAACAATTAATTCATTGTATTAGCAGCTGAGCAAAACTGTGTACTCATTCTTCTGTTAATATAAGGGGTTACTTCTGAGCTAAGAGTTGTGTTGTTCAACCAGCGTCTCTGTGTGAAGACTGGGCCCGTCTTCCACAGAGATTGCTGAGTTAAAATAGGATTTTATCTTTCTTGTTGTGTGATGCTTTGTTTTTCCTTTGTACGCAGCAGCAATATTTATTGTGTGGATTTTTCAGTAAAAGATTATATTTCTGTGAGATTGGCGAATGGTGTAGAATAACAGTCGACTCAGTAAGGTTTGCTTATTGCATTTCAATTGCTGTTATACACAGCCGTGTTCATCTTACAACTAAGTTGTGATCCCATGAGTCTTTACAATTTATCTTTCCTGTTGTGTGTTGCTTGATTTCCATTCTGCAATTCAATTTCTTAGAACACTTGACTCAATCTTTTGCAATTGGATTTCTAGATTAATGTTCAGTTTATGTTTTATGATTTCCAGTTTGATTAGATCAGACAAGTGATTGTTCTAGAATAGGAATGAGATTTATTTTATGCAATTGTTGATTAGATCTGATATCATTTCTTATTGATGCTTAATAGAGAAGAATTGTAGTATAGCAGTTAGAAGGCAATTGGGATTACATAGATTCTTGGGATGAACATGGATGATAGAAGATAAAAGTATTCACTTCTAATGGTTTGGTGTTTAAGCATATATTGTGTACTTATCCTTTGAGATAAAAAGACTTTCTCGGGTTGACAATAAATTTCATATGTTCTGTGTGTTTGGTAACAATTTATCTGCATATAGAGTGCTTGACATTTTGGCGCCGTTGCCGGGGAAGGATAAAAATTAAACACTAGTCATTAGTTGCATCTAATAATTGCTTTTAGACAGTCTTTTGTTTGTTGTTGAAATGATCTTCTTCCCATGAATACGAGGAGGGTAAAACGCGATCACCTCCCAACCCCCAAAACCCCACAAAATACTCACAGTGCAGGTGGTTCGGGTCGTGGTCGAGGTCCACCGTTGGGTAGAAGAACATTCATCGACGATCTTGTTGACAGAACTGATTCAGCTATCAGGAGTCGTCAATGGGAGACTCCTATCAGAAGAGGCCCTGCTGATCCTGGAGCGCCAGCATCAGGATCCACGGTGGAAGACACAGGAACAACCGTGATTCCTGCATATACCCCTGCTAAAGAAGGAACAACTGATTCAGCTGTTACAATTGAAGAATACGCAACTGTTACAACTGAAGAATACGCAGCTGCTACACCTGAAGAATATGCAGCTGTTACAACTGAAGAATACGCAGTTGTTCCAACTGAGGTAAGGAACGTAGGAACGAACGAAGAAGAGGATACAGAAGAAAAGATGAATAACAGACATGAGAACGAATGGATGCTGGGAACTCTCTCCTTTGTCATGCACAGAAGGTGGAATATCTTCTGAAATTACATGTTCTATTATCTTCCCAGACCGTAGGCGAATATCATTGCAAGGTACAGGGGAGAGAGAGTAGGCCGGCATATTGAGAGCTTCCAATTGATGGACTGTTTTATTATTTGGGTTAGGATTAGGTTGGGCAGGCAGCTGAGGCCGTATTGGTATATAAGGAACAGGATTATTCTGCAGCTGCAGCTGCGACTGTTGAGGTGGGTATTGAGGATATTGATGAAATTGAGGATATGGAGGAGAATATGAAGACTCAATTATTACCAGCTCAATGTCTTCTTCCATTGCCCTAGCTCCGTCATCTTCAGGTTCCATTGTCGCAGTATTTGATGCTGATCCAATTTCACCTTCTGCTGTCGGAGCTGTCCTGTTATCTAGGTTTTCCACAAAGGTTTCATCTACACTGTTGATCCGAAAACAAGATCTTTGCTACTCTATGACGTTAACATGAATTGCATAAAGAGTATGAATGAAGCTCACAAATCCATAAGAAGAGAACCAAATAGCATAGACAATACACACATAAAGACAACAAGTTGATAACGGAGTTCGTCCAGGATGGACTACATCTCCGGGCCTGCTTCTCAATAGGAGGGCCGATCTATAATCTTAGCATAAAGGCAAAATACATGGCAATAATACAATGATACCTTGGCGACAATGGCCAGGAAGAGAACCGCTGCCCAAAACACAACAAGACTGCTTCCAGCAACTCCGAAGCCTGAAGACGGTGTAAAACGAGTATAAACACTCGTACCTTCCTCCTGCAGAGCTACACAATCTCCCTTCTCTCCTTTAGCTACAAAGTCTCCACTCCAAAGCATGAGTGGGAAATGGCAAATGAATGGGTTTATATAGGTTGGCTTTCCCTTCTTCACATGACTCTCATGGATTCCTTTGGTTGCAACTAATTTGCCTATCTTGGCCTTGGTTACAACTTCCCTAAGTTGGTTTCCATGTGGTTGGGCTTTTAAGAACATAAACCAAAAATATGGTTCATGCCCACATGTCCATGGGTTTTCACATTTAGTTACTTCCCCATAATGACATTTACAAAATCCAACAATAATCCATTACATACCAAAATCCTTCTTTTAAATAGCATGTTGGTTTTTTCAACCATAAACCAACTTGTTACAACTTCTTTACAATTATGGCATGTTTGTTTTTGGTTACAACCATGCATTAACTTCATAACAACTCAAGGAATAAAATAAATGAGTAATATGTGAGTAATTTTTCCACTCACTTCAAATTATTAATCATTTTACAATTTCTCATGAGTAAATGCATGAATTTCCTAAAACTCATTTCAAGCACAAATGCATGCATGCTAGTCATCATGCCACTTCATCATGCCATGTCACCATGCCACATCATCATGCCATGTCATCATGCCACATCAACATGCCATGTCATCATGCCATGTCAGAATGCCACATCATCATGACACATTATCATGCCATGTCATCATGCCACATCAGCATGCGATGTCATCATACCGCATCATCATGCCATTTAGCATGCCATGTCATCATGCCACATGTCACCTTGTGATTGGTCTGTACTGTATGGATGCCATGTGTCATCCTCTGAGTGGTGCCACATCATCATGTTTGTACAGTATGGATGCCACGTGTCACCTTGTCAGTGGTGCCACGTGGCACCTCTTTTTGCCAAATTTGCCTGTTGACCTTATGGAACAGAACGCGATAACTTTCTCATACGGAGTCCGTTTGAGGTGAAACGAACGCCGTTGGAATCGTCTCGACGAGCCCTTCGATATAGTGCTAGTTTTGCTGAGATTGGAGGACTTCAAAATTTTTCCTTCTTAGATCCTCCTGGATCATTCCTCCCCACTGAGAAGCTTTTGGCCTCCAAAAGCCTTTACTAATCAACAGATAGGTGAGGGAATTGCTCCCTCACTTTCTCCTTCTCGATCCACTTGAATTTGCTTGGATGAGTGCCTTTGATGCCCACTCAAAGATACTCAACATCACCTCTGCGAGAAGTCCTTGTCCTTCTATCCAATATGACATCTTCTTTTAGTTCATCCATGTACTCAGGAGCAAATTCATCAAATGATCGTAATGAGATATTCTCCCTTTCATCCATGATCATGGGAGGCTCATAGAGTTTCAGGTTCTCCACATTCACCACTGAGTAGATCTGCATGTATGGCGGCAGCTCTAAGCGAAAGGCATTCATCCCAATCTTCTCCAAGATGGTGAAGGGACCATATCTAATGGGCTTGAGCTTCTTTCCTTCTCCTTTCATCCTCTCCTTGCTGATGTGAAGCCACACTTGATCTCCCACCTGAAACTGATGATCAACTCTATGCTTGTTATGGCGAGCCTTGTACTGGGCTTGACTCTTCTCCAACTGCTCTTGCACTGCTTGATGTACCTGTTGAACTCTCTGAATGAACCTGCGGGCTTTGTCTTCATCCTCATAAGTCAATTCCAATGGAGTCTTTGGAAAGTACCCAAAGCATGTCTCAAATGGCGAGCTCTGAGTGGAAGAATGCATAGCCCTGTTGTAGGCATGCTGCACATACTGGATCTGTTCATCCCATAACTTAGGATGCTTGTTGCAATAGCCCCGAAGCAAATGGACAACTGTCCTGTTGACTACCTCTGTCTGTCCGTCAATCTGTGGATGGAAATCGGTGCTCCTCTTCAGCTTGGTGTCCATCATACACCATAACTTTGTCCAAAATTCTCCAAGGAATCGGGAGTCCCGATCCGAGATAATGGACGTAGGAAGTCCAAAGTGAACCCATACATGCTGAAAGAAAAGAGAAGCAGCCTGCTCTGCAGTGACCTTCTTTTTACATGGCATAAGAATACACATCTTGCTAAACCTATCCACGACCACATACAAGTAGTCATGACCCCTCCTAGACATAGGCAAACCCCCCACAAAATCCATGGAAATGCTTTCCCAAGGATGGGAAGGAATAGGAAGTGGTGAGTACAGCCCCAATTTTCTATTAGTGGGCTTACAAGTAGAGCACATCACACACCCCTTTACATATTTTGTTACAATGTCTTTCATGCGAGGCCAATACACAAGTCTTTGCAAATGAGCCAAAGTCTTACCTACCCCAAAATGCCCTGATACAAGAGAAGTATGAGCTTCTCGTATTACATGGACTCTTTCACTGATAGGAACACATAACTTGCCCAAATGATAGAGCAACTTTCCCTGCAAATAGTAGTCTTCCACCACTTTGTTACTAGTACCCTTCTTGTACTTGATAACTGCGGACAACCTGTACATGCCCACATTAGGAAGAGGGGCATCCTGCTGGAGATAAATATCATGTTGAATCTCCCTTTTGGGAGGCAAACCTGTAGGTTCCTGAAATATTTCATCATAGTTAGCCACAATATCAATCATAGCCTTCTTATGAGAAGGATCACAACCTTTGAAAGCATCGGATGCTTTGGCATCTTTTGCTCTCACAACCATGAGCATGTATCTCTTATTAGTGTTGATGAGTCTCTTCATCTGTCCTGCACTAACAAGAGTGGTGTTAGCCTTCATACTGTGAGCTCTCACAATGTACTCCACCCCATTTTTGGTGAGATGGTACTTGTTCTCATGACGAAAGAATACTGCTTGTCGATCATACAAGTATGGGCTTCCCAATACAATACCGCAGATGTCAAGAGGAACAACATCTAAGTCCACCTCATCGATCAATTTTGAAGCAATTGCAAACCTTAACCTGCATTGCTTAGTCACCTGCAACTTAGCATTATCACATACCCATCCAAGAGGATAAGGCTTGGGGTGAGGTTTAGTCTGTATGCCCAACTTCTTAACAACTGATTCTGAGATCAAATTTACTTGAGAACCCGAATCAAATAATGTTTCAATCTTTGTATGCTTAGACACAACTCTGATGTGAAACAACTCACTTCTTCTTTTATCATTTTCTTTAGAAACATGAGTAGAACTTGAACCAGTATGAGGAGTTTTGTTACCTTGCATTCCCACGGCTGTAATCATGGTTTCGTCACCTGAGTCGGAACCCAAATCTCGTTGCGCTGTTGCAACGGTCTTTTTCTTCTTTTTGCCTCCATAATGCTTTGGCCTTTGTTCAGGATGCAACTTCCAACAACTTTCTTCATCATGCCCATCAGTATCGCAATGGTTGCAATGGGGCTTTCCTCCTTCCTTCTTGGCAGTAGCTGTCTTCTTGCTCTTGTCTTTTTTCTTGAACTTGTGGTGGTTGTTGGGCTTGAAAGGCTTCTTCTGATGGTCTTCTTGCAAATGATTCCCCCTGCTCTCAAGATGAGTAGCCTGAACACTTGCTTCATCCACACTAGTAGGATTCAACAACAGCAAAGTATGGCATAGATAATGATGAAGAGCACCAATGTACTTCAAAAGAGTGTCAGGAGAATCTAAATAAATATTCAACTCTAGAGCTTTCTTTCTAAATTCTTCAGTAAAATTCCTAACACTCTGACCCTTGCCTTGTCTAAAACTTTGCCAATCCATCATTGCCTTCTGAACATAACCCAATGGATAAAATTGCTTACGTAAAGCAGAAATAAAAGCAGACCACGATGAGAGAAGATTACCCATTTGTTTGCTACCTTGCTGCAGCTTGCTTTCCCACCATACAAGTGCGGTGCCTGTCAGCCGAAGTGAAGCCAACTGAATCTTCACATCTTCTTCTTCGATCTGCTGGACTCGGCAATAGACCTCAATTTGCCTTATCCAATTGTTCAACTTCTCTGCATTCGACTCCCCATTGAACATGGGAAAATCAAACTTCACATCGAGCTTCAATAAGGGCTTCTTTTGAGGCTCTTTGTGAGGAACCTTGGAATGCTGAGAATGAGATGAGGAAGAAGCACTTGAACTTGTGCTTGAAGCTGAAGGTGAAGAGGGAGGCTCAGGAGGCTCTTCGCCACCTTCCCCTTGGTTAACTGAAGCGTTGCCTTCGTCCTTCACTTCTTTGTCTTCCTTCTTTACTTCACTGCCCTTTCTTTCTTTTGCCATGCGTTCTTCATAGTCTGCAAACAACTTGTCTACCTTGTCGGCCATCATATAGAAGACCTTGTGAAAGTTTGCCTCCATCTCGATGCGGGCATCATTAGCATCCATCTTCCTCCTTCGGTGTGCACGTCTGATCTCGGAATTGTAAGGCTCTAATGTACCCTCACCAACTTGCAGTTTAGCCCTCGTGAGCATCCACACTCACAATCCAACGTCAAATAGACCTGCTCTGATACCACATGATCCGGAAACAAGATCTTTGCTACTCTATGACGTTAACATGAATTGCATAAAGAGTATGAATGAAGCTCACAAATCCATAAGAAGAGAACCAAATAGCATAGACAATACACACATAAAGACAACAAGTTGATAACGGAGTTCGTCCAGGATGGACTACGTCTCCGGGCCTGCTTCTCAATAGGAGGGCCGATCTATAATCTCAGCATAAAGGCAAAATACATGGCAAGAATACAATGATACCTTGGCGACAATGGCCAGGAAGAGAACCGCTGCCCAAAACACAACAAGACTGCTTCCAGCAACTCCGAAGCCTGAAGACGGTGTAAAACGAGTATAAACACTAGTACCTTCCTCCTGCAGAGCTACACAATCTCCCTTCTCTCCTTTAGCTACAAAGTCTCTACTCCAAAGCATGAGTGGGAAATGGCAAATGAATGGGTTTATATAGGTTGGCTTTCCCTTCTTCACATGACTCTCATGGATTCCTTTGGTTGCAACTAATTTGCCTATCTTGGCCTTGGTTACAACTTCCCTAAGTTGGTTTCCATGTGGTTGGGATTTTAAGAACATAAACCAAAAATATGGTTCATGCCCACATGTCCATGGGTTTTCACATTTAGTTACTTCCCCATAATGACATTTACAAAATCCAACAATAATCCATTACATACCAAAATCCTTCTTTTAAATAGCATGTTGGTTTTTTCAACCATAAACCAACTTGTTACAACTTCTTTACAATTATGGCATGTTTGTTTTTGGTTACAACCATGCATTAACTTCATAACAACTCAAGGAATAAAATAAATGAGTAATATGTGAGTAATTTTTCCACTCACTTCAAATATTAATCATTTTACAATTTCTCATGAGTAAATGCATGAATTTCCTAAAACTCATTTCAAGCACAAATGCATGCATGCTAGTCATCATGCCACTCCATCATGCCATGTCACCATGCCACATCATCATGCCATGTCATCATGCCACATCAGCATGCCATGTCATCATTCCACATCATCATGCCATGTCAGAATGCCACATCATCATGCCACATCAGCATGCCATGTCATCATACCACATCATCATGCCATTTAGCATGCCATGTCATCATGCCACATGTCACCTTGTGATTGGTCTGTACTGTATGGATGCCATGTGTCATCCTCTGAGTGGTGCCACATCATCATGTTTGTACAGTACGGATGCCACGTGTCACCTTGTCAGTGGTGCCACGTGGCACCTCTTTTTGCCAAATTTGCTTGTTGACCTTATGGAACAGAACGCGATAACTTTCTCATACGGAGTCCGTTTGAGGTGAAACGAACGCCGTTGGAATCGTCTTGACGAGCCCTTCGATATAGTGCTAGTTTTGCTGAGATTGGAGGACTTCAAAATTTTGCCTTCTTAGATCCTCCTGGATCAACTGTCACCTAATGGCTCTGTTTGTGCTTCCCCTTGCTCTCCTTCAAATGCAGTGTCATCCCCCACTGGTTCTGCTTGTGCTGGAGATTCATCTCTCCCACATGGCTCTGATTGTGCCCCTGGTTGTTCTTCCTCTAATATGGGTTCATCCTCCCCAGATGGCCCAGCTTGTGCCCCCGGTTGTTGTTCTTATACTGTGGTTTCACCCACCCCGGATGGTCCTTCCTGTGCCCCCGATTGCTATTCTTCTCCCATTTCATCCCTCCCCCCAACTTCACTGGAGGAACTCCGGTCCTCCTGTTGTGGTGGAACCTGTAATTGCTGTAATGGGATGACCCTCAAGGGAACAGGTTGCTGTGGTCGGGTTATAAATTGTTCCCAAGTTATATTATGTTGGGCAAGGGTTCTTACAATAATTAACTTGATAAGGAAGGGTTCCTCTTCGTTCTCATGTCTGTTATTCATCTTTTCTTCTGTATCCTCTTCTTCGTTCGTTCCTGCGTTCCTTACCTCAGTTGGAACAACTGCGTATTCTTCAGTTGTAACAGCTGCGTATTCTTCAATTGTAACAACTGAATCAGTTGTTCCTTCTTTAGCAGGGGTATATGCAGGAATCACGGCTGCTCGTGTGTCTTCCACCGTGGATCCTGATGCTGGCGCTCCAGGATCAGCAGGGCCTCTTCTGATAGGAGTCTCCCATTGACGAGTCCTGATAGTTGAATCAGTTCTGTCAACAAGATCGTCGATGAATGTTCTTCTACCCAACGGTGGACCTCGGCCACGACCCAAAACACCTGCACTGTTAGTATTTTGTGGGGTTTTGGGGGTTGGGAGGTGATCGCGTTTTACCCTCCTCGTATTCATGCAAAGCAGATCATTTCAACAACAAACAAAAAACTGTCTAAAAGCAATTATCAGATGCAACTAATGACTAGTGTTTAATTTTTATCCTTCCCCGGAAACGGCGCCAAAATGTCAAGCACTCTATATGCAGATAAATTGTTACCAAACACACAGAGCATATGAAATTTATTGTCAACCCGAGAAAGTCTTTTTATCTCAAAGGATAAGTACACAATATATGCTTAAACACCAAACCATTAGAAGTGAATACTTTTATCTTCTATCATCCATGTTCATCCCAAGAATCTATGCAATCCCAATTTCCTTCTAACTGCTATACTACAATTCTTCTCTATTATGCATCAATAAGAAATGATATCAGATCTAATCAACAATTGCAAAAAAGAAATCTCATCCGTATTCTAGAACAATCACTTGTCTGATCTAATCAAACTGGAAATCATAAAACATAAACTAAACATTAATCTAGAAATCCAATTGCAAAAGATTGAGTCAACTGTTCTAAGAAATTGAATTGCAGAATGGAAATCAAGCAACACACAACAGGAAAGATAAATTGTAAAGACTCATGGGATCACAACTTAGCTGTAAGATGAACACGGCTGTGTATAATAGCAATTGAAATGCAATAAGAAAACCTTACTCAGTCGACTGTTATTCTACACCATTCGCCAATCTCACAGAAATAAAATCTTTTACTGAAAAATCCACACAATAAATATTGCTGCTGCGTACAAAGGAAAAACAAAGAATCACACAACAAGAAAGATAAAATCCTATTTTAACTCAGCAATCTATGTGGAAGACGGGCCCAGTCTTCACACAGAGACGCTGGTTGAACAACACAACTCTTAGCTCAGAAGTAACCCGTTATATTAACAGAAGAATGAGTACACAGTTTTGCTCGGCTGCTAATACAATGAATTAATTGTTTGCTGTTCAACCCCTGGGTCGAGGCAACTCCCCATATTTATACATACAAATCGTAACATCTAATCCTATAATTGGGCAGCCATGAAGATCTCTCAATCTTCAGGCGCCCTAAATAACTAGCTGTTACAATGTGTGGCAAAACAGAAACATCCAAACATGAGAGAGTTATTAATTGACCCAAGAGTGGCAGTCCTTATAGCTCACAGCTAGACTCGAGCAACAACATACTTAAAATAGTGAATTCTGTTACAGCTGCCCTGTCATGGCTGTGCTTTGATTGATGATTCGAGCCCCAAGGAACCTTCTACAAGCAACGAACATCCCTTTCTTCATGACTTGTTCAGCCCTGATCTTCCTGCAATCCATTTGTCTCAACTACCTTCATAAATCGCAACATGTTAGCACAATTTGAGAGATACACAGCTTTAATTATCACAATCATAAGCATTAATAAAATAAAACAATGATCAGCCATACCTTGGTAATTTGGGGAATAAGGTAAGGACAATAGGTCTAATTGCCATGATAAATGATATAGGACAGGGGCAGGAAAGATGACTATTGATGACTAAAAAGGGCCAATTCTGAGATCAACAGCTTTGCTCGATCTCGTGCTCAATCTTCAACTTGATCTTCCACTTCAATAGACCTGCAACATAAAGATACCTTCCTCAGTGTATCTTGACTGATATAAAGATGATAAAATTGAGATGCAATTCAAACATCAAGAACAATCAAGCATTTAACCAAATAAATACACAATCCATTAGGCATTATATTTGGGACAGGAAGGAATGTTTCAACCTTTATTGTCAAAAGCATATAATGATTACAATTTATACCTGATCAATGCAGCATGCTTGTGCAACCGGATTCTGGGCTCCTGCTCTTCTCTAACTTGAAATCTTCCAGCATAACAATCCTTCATACAAATTTCTCTTCTTGTGAATGAGAGTCACCACAATGTCTAACCCCTCTCCTCAATCCTCGTATTTATAGGGCAAGGAAGGCAGTTTAGATCGAGAGGTAGCTGTAATGGAAGTTGGGGAAGTTGCAGAACCAACTGCAACTAATCCCAATTTGTCAAATTAATATATTTTTTTATCATATTTTAAGGTGTGCGCAAGTTTTTCACAGTAGAGTAGCGCACAGTATGCAACTTCAATGTTTAATAACCAGCATTTGCAACTTTTTTAAGGGTGTGTGCTAGTTTACTGAAGTGGAGTAGTGCACAACAGGAGATGTGCGCTACTATTGAGCCTGTGGAGTAGGGCATGAGCGCTAGTATGCTGAAGTAGAGTAGTGCACAGCTCAAAACATGAGGTTTTTCAGGATTTTTCTAGCTTTCAGAAGGGTAAGTCAGGTCAAGGTATCATCCAAGGTCATCATGCTCTTCAATCCAAGTTGTCCTTTTGTGTGATCAACAGCTCAAGGTGATCACAGATGGAGAAGTGCAGATTTGACCTATAACAGACGAGGAAAAAAATAAGATTTAATTGTGAATTTGAAGCATCTATGAAAAACTGAGAAATGTTTTTTGAATTTTGCAGGCCTTCCTCTTATCGTTCCGTTTGAGGGTTCACTAATACATTTAGTAGACTGCTAGTGACTTGTGTAATCGACTTCCAATAGGAAATGTAGTTAGTTGGGAAATAACTAACTTGCGATCGGTGTGGGAAATGTGGCTATTGTGTTTGTGATGTGTCTTGGAAATATACCCATACATAACTATTAACAAATTGGTTTAAGAGATGGCTGCTAGAAAATCAGTTAATGTGTGGCCAATGTTGTGTTATACTAACTAGGGACTCATTCTATGACCAGTCTAGCAAGTGACTCATTCCATGACCAACTGCCTGAGCCGGCTAATGACGATGAAGGGTCTCCTCCAACATCGCGATTCTAGATATCAACCTCCATCCTAGAGAAAGGTGGGGAGAATAACACAGGTATGGACATAGAAATCCAATATGGTATTCTCTTTAAAAGTATATGCCAATTTTTAATTTATTCTATTTTATAATATTTTTAAAACAAATGTGATGTACAATGAAGGGAATTTATTCAAATAAAATTCTTTCATCAAAAGAAAAAACAAAATAAGATTTTAATAATATAAAAATGTTTTATTTGTTTTCAAAAATATAAAATTAATAATCAAAATTTTATAAGCACATTTGAAATTTTTTTGTTAAAAAATAAAAAAATAAAACAACTTAGCAATTACTCGAACGGTTTATTGGAATAAAGATGAATAAAATACATCTAAAATAAAAATTTACTTTTAATAGAATTTTTTTATAATATTATTAAATAAATATAATTTTAAAGATATATATGTTATCATCATCATGTTATCGATAAATATATGAATAGGTTGACGCTTTTGCTATTCACTTTTGTAACCTGAATGGATGTTTACCGACATGTCTAAAGTTTTTTTTTTTTAGAAACAAAGCAAATGCGGATTGACATTTTGGGCTTCAATTAGAATGTTGCTTACGTGGATGTAGAGTTAATAATGTATCATCATAAAAACTTAAACATAAATTAAATATTTTTAAAGTATTTTACAATACTAGTATGCAAATCCACTCTGGTATTCTATATATAAATTATCCTTATTTTAAGTTATTAATCAGGATAATGATAATATATATATATATATATGATTATGATAATGATAATGAATGATAATTTTTTTATTTAGGTATATTTAAAAATATTAATGAATTAAATATACTTTGATATACTCTTATTATGTTTTTATAAGTTAACAATTCATAAAGGTTGATATTGTTACAAATATTTTGAAATTAAGATTTAATGTGCGTAAAGATGACATATGAAAAGAAAAAAAATTTGTCCTCAATTTTTATAGTATGATGCAGGAGCATCCTTGAGTTTGGGCAATCATCATCAAGAAAAAACTAAATATTTAATTTGGTTAATAGTTGTAGGAGGAAATAAGTGGCTACAAAAAAAAACTATTGCAGAAAGTTTGTAGCGGCGGAAAGTTTGCAGTAGCGGTGGAAAGTCTATAGTGGCAGTAAGTATGCAGTAGTGACGCAAGGTCGCCCCGACAAGGGTTCTTGCTTAACGATTACACACAACACACGCGTTCACATAAATAAGATTTAAATAGGATCTCAGAAGCTGGCTTCAATTAATTCAAATCAATCGGTTACAATGCAAATTGCAAGGAATGTAAAACAATTAACTATGTCGGCCTTATCCTATTACAATATAGAAGTAACTGAGTGCTTTCTCAGTGTGTCGATCTTGACCCTCTCCTGGTTCATTACGGAACTCTAATATATGGCTTGATCTCCCTGTGCTCGGTAGATGTGTGACTGTCCTATCCAATCTACAAATCTTTTCTCGAGCTCTCCTCTGTGCTAACTCCAAAATGGAACTAACTCCCCTTCTTATGTGCCTACGCACAAGCCTTCTACCCTGTTGCTCTCTATTGCACATCCCGGGGTCTGCTATGACTCCCGAAACACTCTTCCTCTGTCCATCGATCTCGCTGATCCTGCAGACCTGTAGTTGTCAGCGCCGCTCCCGTGCTGCACAAACTCCACATGTGGAAACATCTATCATGATCCTAGCCACCTGCAATAACTGCTAATAACTTCCTTAGCAAACCTGGACAACTTCCGAGTACTCTTCTTGACTTCTGCGCATCCTTCTGACACTGCTACAGTAGTCGATCTTAGCACTGCCTTGACCATACTGTCTTCCATCATCCTTTGACATACCCGTCGACTTCCTTTCGCATCTAACGCTTCTCCAGTCCACCCCTTCCTCCTCGCTTGGCTCATGCCCCAACCCGTCGATGACGCGATTCGACAACATGTCGATCGACAACGCCTTCCGCTGCACGCTGTCGTCTGTGGACCTCTGACCTGTCGACTCTTGACGTTTTGCATCTTTGTGTCGATTGCATATAGACTGCTCCTGGTCGACTTATTGACTGCGACAACCAATCTTCTCTTCCACACCATGGGTCGTCGGCACTCCCCGGGTCATTCATCTTCGACTTCTCTGCCTAGGCCCCGATGCTCCTGCATCAAACTTCCCAGGTGAAAAGGAACTCGACTGCTTCGTCAGTGTTCTGAACTCTTCTTCGGAAATCCATGTCACCTCCTGCAACTCGTCATCTTTCCATCACACTAAGTATTCTTTCTTTCACGAGCTGCGTGTACGCCCAACTTCACATTCCTCTATTGCTTTTGCGATTTCCTCCTTGTGTCGATATGGAATCTGCACTGTCTAGTCGATGTTCGACACTTCCGCGCTTCCTCTTCATGAACCTCTTCAAACTTGTATAGATCTGAGACATTGAACGTTGGTGAAATGCTCAAGTCCTTCGGCAGTTCCAACACATAAGCATTGTCCGAAAATATTCTTCAGAATCTTACATGGTCCAATATTCTCCAGCTTCAACTTGTTATATGTTCCTGTTGGAAATTTCTCATTCCATAAATGTGCATAGACTAAGTCTCCTTCGCTGAATGACTGTAGCCTCTTCTTCCTGTCATCTCTCAACTTGTATGCCGCATTACTCTTCTCTATACGCTTTCACCCATCTTCATGCACTTCTCTAATATGCTCTACGAATGATTCTACATCCGCGCTTTTCCTCACTTCTATAGGTAACTCGACCAAATCTACCATCCCATGTGGGCTTCGTCCTTGAACAATATGGAATGGGATCAACCCTATCGACCGATTCATGGAATTTTTGTATCTGAACTCTTCTTGCGCCAACACATTCTCCCATTGCTTGAGTCTGTCGGCTGTCAAACACCTCAGAAGGTTTCCCAAACTTCTGTTCACCAGCTCAGTCTGTCCGTCTGTTTGCGGATGATATGCCAAGCTAAACTGCAACCTCGTGTCCAGTTTCTTCCATAGGGTTCTCCAGAAATGCCCCATAAACTTGGTATCTCTATCCGATTTTATCCTCTTCGGAAACACATGCAATATGACTATCTCCTTGAAGAATAGTACAACAATGCATGTGGCGTCACTTGTCTTCTAACCCAGAATAAAGTGTGCTATCTTCGAAAATCTGTCCACTACAACAAATATTGAGTCACTTCCTTGCTGCGTCTTCGGCAATCCTAGCATAAAATCCATGCTCAGGTGCTCCCATGGGGTATTCGGTACAGGAAATGGTGCATACAACCCCATATTCTAACTTCTTCCTTTTTCCAACTAGAAAGCTCGACACTATCGTACCCACTTACCGACATATGTCGTCATTCCTGGCCAATAATACTTCTCTTCAACTAATAGCCTTGGTATTGTTGATGCCAAAATGACTCGCTAATCCACCGCTATGCAACTCTTGGATTAGGTTCTCCGTTACGGATCCTCTGGGAATACACAAATGTTGTCCCCTAAATATGTATCCTTATTAGATAAAATAATCCAAGTATGGAGTTTTGTTGACAGTCCATGGTTCACGACAAGCCTCCAATGCTTTCACAAAATACTCATCGATCGCATACTCTACTTTCACTGAGTCTATTCCTGTTGCCTGAACGGTCATCGTGTTCAGCAATGCAACTCTTTGAATCAGCACGTCGACAACTTTATTCGACTTGCGTGACTTATGTCGCAACATGAAAGTATATCCTTGCAGGAATTCGAACGATTTCATGTGTCGCTCATTCAACTTCGACTGAGTATTCAAGTACCTCAACACCTGGTGATCTGTGTACAATAAAAATTCCTTGGGAAACAAATATTGCCTCCACTTCTTCAATGCTTGGACAATAGCATAAAATTCCTGGTCATAGACCGAATATTTTCGCTTCGCATCATCGAACTTCTCACTGAATAATGCAATTGGTCGGCCCTCCTGGCTCAACACTGCTCCAATTGCCATTCCACTCGCATCGCAATCGACCTGGAAAACTTTGTCAAAATATGGGAGCGCTAACACTGGGCTCTCAGTGACCTTTTCCTTCAACTTGTCGAAAGCTCGCTCGGCAGCTTCCATCCACTTGAACTCCCCTTTTTGCATGCACTCTATCAAAGGTGCACAAATCCAACTGAATCCCCAGATGAACTTCCTGTAGAAACTGGCAAGTCCATGGAAACTCCTTACTCCAGTCGGACTTGTTGGTTTCGGCCAGTCCAATATTGCCTTTACCTTCTCTGGGTCCATCACTAACCCTTTACCCAAGATTACAAATCCCAAGTACACTAGTTATTCCTTCATGAAGAAACACTTTTGCAGGTTCACCATCAGCTTCACTCCCTGCAACGTTTTCAATACTTGTCAAATGTGTTCCAAGTGTTCTGTCTTGGTTCGACTGAAAATCAGAATGTCATCTAGATAGAGTACGAAAAACTTTCCCAAGAATGTCTTCAGTACTTCATTCATCAACCGCATGAATGTACTAGGTGCATTAGTCAATCTGAATGGCATGACTAACCACTCATATAGCCCTTCCTTCATCTTGAATGTTGTCTTCCATTCATCTCCTTCTCTAACCCGAATCTGGTGACAATCGTTCTCCAGGTTTATCTTTGTGAAGTATTTCACTCCACTCAAGAAATCCATCAAGTCATTTGTTCTCGGCAATGGAAACCGATACTTGATCGTGATCCTGTTGATGGATCTGGAGTATGTACACATCCTCCATTCTCCACCCTTCTTCGGCTCTAATACCACTGGTACCGCGCACGGACTCAGAATTTCTCTGATCAATCCCCTGTCCAACAACTCCTGGACATGTTGATAGAGTTCTTCACCTTCTGCCAGAGTCATTCTATGGGGTGCCTTGTTTGGAAAACGCGATCCTAGAATCAAGTCGATCTGATGTGATATGCTTCGCGTCGGTGGAAATCTCGTCGGTTCCTCGTCGACTACTATGCTTCGAAACTCGTCACGCATCCTTTCGCCTTCAACCAGAATGATTTCCATTGTTGACCTATCGACACATGGCCCTTTCAGAATGATGGCGAAACATCCCAACTGCTTTTCCTCTTCCACGAGGAATTCTTTCGCTGAACACATCAACACTTGCTTCTCCCAAAAGTTGCTCTCTCCTTGCTTGCAGTCGGCTTGCCCCCTCCTGCTTCGACTTCAGAGTCGTCTGGATGCCATTCTTCCACATTGTGACTATGTTGGCTCGACCATCATAGATCATTTTGCAATCATACTGCCATGATATCCCTAACAATAGATGATATGCGTCCATTGGGATTACATCTCATAGTACACTGTCCTCAAGCTTCATGACCTTGAAGTTAATCAGGCACTGTCTGGTCACCTTCACATGATGTCTTTTTTGCAACCACAAGATCTTGTATGGGTGTGGATGTTCCCGATACTTCAATTCTACTTTGTCAATGACCTCTGTCGACACAAGATTCTCCATACTGCCACCATCAACTAGTATGGTCTTGCAATACCACATGTCAATCTACACCCTGGTTCGAATGATTTCCTTTCACTGTGCTGACTCTTTCTCTTCGCGTCAATCGTCCTGAACCAATGTCCTCCTAGTCGTTATGGCATGCTTCTTTCCTTTCCCACCTTCACTGCAGTTAGATGTTGACTCTGCCCTCTCGTCGACTTGCTCATCTCTTCGACGTCTGGGTTTCGAATCCTCTGCAGCATGTAGGTTCTCTGGGAATTCGTACGCCTTGTGTATGACTTCTCAACACTTGTAATAGACTATGGCTAGTCCATCAGCTCCTTTTATGTCGGATGGACCACTTCGACCATATGCACCTCGACCGCGGTTCTCTCGACCATCACGCCGATTTTCTTACGCTTTCTCCCTAGTCGATGTCCCTTCCGCATGTTGGTTATCTTCGACAGCTTCTTTTCTATATCCACTAGCCTGGCCTTTCACGGAAACGGTCTTCACACCCCGACCTATCATCCTACCTCTGGTCGATGCGTATTTCCTCGACAGTTTCTCTCCTGCATTCAGAGCTAACTAGTAGGCTTCACCAACCGCTCTGAATCTTGACATGCTCACGTCATCTTGAATGGCACACTTCAGGCCATTTACATATCTTGCGACAGCTTCTTCGTCTTCGTCGGTCTACCCCAACCTTATCGACAATCTATAGAACTCTTCCATGTTCATGGTAATCTCTTTCTGTTGAAAGTTCTGTAACTTTCGTAACAAGGAAATCACATAGTCATTTGGCAAGAATTTCCCTTTCAGCTTGGAGACCATCTTGTCCCAAGACTTGATTTTCTCCTTCATTTTCTTGACTCTGTCAACCTGTACATTGTCTCACCACAATGAGGCATGACCCTTCAACCTCAAACATGCAGTCTTAACCCACTTGTGATCCTTGATATGGTCTATGTCGAAGTATTTCTCCATTTCTCTGAACTAGTCAATCAAGTCTTCCGGATCCAGGATTCCTGAGTAGGTACGTACATCTATATTTGTATGACCTCTCATCTCTGACAGTAGCTTGATCAGTTTGTCTTGCGGTTCTTCTCCTGCGGCTTCCCATTCTTCCACCTCTTCGACCTCCTCGTTGTTGTGGTCTAATGCATCAGGAATGCAATTTGTCTTATGGTTCTTCTCTTATGGCTTCCCATGCTTCCACCTCTTCGACCTCCTCGTCGTTGTGGTCTAATGCATCCATGCCGTTGTATTTCTTTGATCACCGCGACTTCATTAGTCAGACTTCGCATTGTTCGCATGCATTCGTCGAACATCTCACAATCAACTGTGACTACTGCGCCACGTGCTCTTCATCCAACTCCTCAGACATTAACACCTCTGTGAGCCATTTTAAACCTCAGCTGAAACTCCCACTCATCCAATCGCAATCGGACTTTCACAAGTCATGTAACCACAACTAGAGCTGTAAACACAATCGACACTGGTTTCACTTCTAGCGGTGGTAACAACTGATGCTCTCCTGCTCACACGATGCTTCAACTCAATCGGACTCATTTCTGGGCTCTGATACCAACTGACGCGGGGTCACCCCGACAAGGGTTCTTGCTTAACGATTACACACAACACATGATTTCACATAAATAAGATGTAAACAGGATGTCCGAAGCTTGCTTCTATTACTTCAAATGAATTGGTTACAATGCAAACTACAAGGAATGTAAAACAACTAACTATGTCGGCCTTATCCTATTACAATATAGAAGTAACCGTGTGCTTTCTTAGTGTGTCGATCTTCACTCTCTCCTAGTTCACTGCAGAACTCTGATATATGGCTCGATCTCCTCGTGCTTGGTAGATGTGTGATTGTCCTATCCAATCTACAAATATTCTCTCGCGCTCTCCTTTGTGCTAAATCTAAAATGGAACTAAATCCCCTTCCTCTGTGTTTGCGCACAATCCTTCTACCCTGCTTCTCTTTGCTATGCATCCCGAGGTCTACTTCGACTCCCGAAACATTCTTCCTCTATCCGCCGATCTCCCTGATCTTGCAGACCTGTAGTTGTCAATGCTGCTGCCATGCTGCACAACCTCCACTAGTGGCGACATCTGTCACAATCCCAACCACTTGCAATATCTGCTAATAACTTCCTTAGCAACCCCGAACAGCTGCCAAGTACTCTTCTTGACTTCTGTAGGTACTTCTAACATTGCTACAGTAGTCGGTCTTATCACAACCTTGACCATACTGTCTTCCATCAACCTTCGACATACCCGTCGGCTTCCTTTCGCATCTAAATCTTATCCAATCTGCCCTTTCCTCCTCGCTTGGCTCATGCCCCAACCTGTCGATGCCACGATTCGACAACATGTCGATTCACAACTCCTTCCACTGCACGCTATCGTTTATCAACCTCTGACCTATCAACTCTTGATGTTTCACATCTTTGTGTTGATCGCATATCGACTCCTCCTACTCGACTTATTGACCGTGACAGCCAATCTTCTCTTCCGCACCAGTGGTTATTGGCACTCCCTCTGGTCAGACTTCTCTAGTCATTCATCTTCGACTGCTCTTCATAAGCCCCGAATCTCCTGCATCAAGTAGTAGCGGAAAGTCTTTAGCGATAGAAAGTCCGCTCGGTTGCGGAAAGTCCATTTGGTTACGAAAAGTCTGTTCGGATGTAGAAATCCTGTAGATTATAGTTCACAATTTTAGAATACGAGGACTACAAATCTAGTCTAATCTCCACGTGGAATGAGGTGGCAAATCAAGGAGAACATATGAGTTGGACAATGATTCATTGGTGGAATTGTTGGAAGAGGAACGGTTACAACCATCCACCTCCCCATGGGAAAATAAAGAGATGCACAGGAAAGAATAAAACAAGGAAATTTTGAAGGAAAATAGTTCAGTTCTATCTCAACAAGGAAATGTAGCATGGGCTCTGCAGTTGGGGACGTAATTCATCATGTTTTAGCTCAACTCAACAACAGATAAAGGGGTCAGTTCAAATTTCCATAGAAGGCTAAATTTCTAATTTGCAATTAAATTATGTTGTAAGCAAAGAACATAAAACTATTATTTTTTGTTTGTAATTGTATGTGGACTGATAAATTGAAATAAAGAAAGTATTATGCTGTTGTTCTGAATTTTCCGTTAGTTGAAAATAGTGATTTTGTTGCAATGTTAATTTCTATTTTTTCCTATTTATTTAAGAAAAGTATACAGTTGTGCATCTGATGGGCAGTGAAAATCTATATCCCTGTTTAAGTGAGTTTTACGCTACAAGACTACATCAAGTGGTATCAGAGTGGTTCCTTCCTTGAGGGATTTGCATTGTGTTTTGCTCATGTGAAAAGGGTGAAACAAATTCCCTAGTTGGTGGTTGTTCAGCAGTGGAATGCAAGAAACAAGTTGGAATATCGTACCTAGAGTTGAGTTGGTAATACATTTGCAACTTGGAGTGATGCCACCATGAAGAAGAGGAGCAAGACGAGGAGGTTCAAGAAATCGAGAACTAGAAGATCCGAGGAGAAGGATAGAAGATTTGGACAATCATAGAAATTGATATGTTGAGATAGATTCAGAGCCAGAAGAAGAATTCGAAGAAGAACGGGAGGCTGAAGAGAGAGACCCAACGGTAAGACTGATTTCATATTTGAGTAATAGAGGCAATGCAAGGATTAAGGTTTCATGTTATGATGGTAATCTGAAAGCTGATGTACTCATTGATTGGATTGGATAACTTGAAAGATACTTTGAGTATGAAAATTTTCAGGATCCAAATAGAGTGATATTTTCCATTACGATGCTAAAAGGACATTAAATAATTATCTAGAAAAGATTAAAGCTTATAATAAGATGGTCACTAAGATTAAGGAGAAATTTATGCCTGTTGATGACCAACAAAATATGTATAAGCAGGTGCAGAACCTCAATCAAAGGGAGACATATGTTCATGAATACACTGAAGAGTTCTTTAGACTGTCACTTCGATCGAGCATTAAAGAACCAGAGTTCCAGTGGGTCGCAAGGTATGTGAATGGATTAAAGTATTTGATTCAAGATGAAATGGACACTCAATATTTTTGTACTATTGACGCAGCCTATCAGGTTACCTTGAAAGTGGAAGAAGAGATTGATAGGAAGACACGACAAAACGGTAGAGGAAGAGGTAAGACTGAGATTGCTTGAGACAATGAAAAAGAAGAAGAATCCACTAGTGGTCAGTGTGGTAGAGGTGGAAATAGTGTTGGAAGAGGAGTAGGAGGATTAATAAGAGGAAGAGGAAAGTATGTAATTACCTGTTATGGTTGTGGAGTAGAGGGACACAAGAAATCTGAATGTCCGGAAAGACAAAATTTGGTGAGAAGAAGTGAAGCACAAACACAAGTTACACAAGCTGACGAAGCTACTACTGTTGGGGAAAATTTAATTGTACTTCAACAAGATAAAGGAGAGAATTTGATGTTTCAGAGGTTGCTGCTCAAGCCTGAAAAGAAGGAAGTGGAAGAACCAGAACAGAGAAAGAAAGTTTTCAAAACTAAATGTAAGGTCCAAGGAAAGTGTCGTAATTTAGTTATAGATGGTGGAAGTATAGAAAATTTGGTGTCCACTGAAGTTATGGAGAAGTTGAAACTTAAAATATTGGTCCACCCAAATCCTTACATAGCCTCATGGTTTAAAAGAGGGAAGCATGTGACTGTGACCGAACAATGCCTATTGAATTTTCAGATTGGAAGTCTTTAGGAACAAGTGTTGTGTGATGTGGTGGAGATTGATGTGTGCCACATACTCCTTAGAAGACCATGGTTGTTTGAAAGGTGGGTTTATCATGATGGTAGATAAAATACATATGAATTCAGAAAAGATGGATAGTGGTGTAAGCTTACACCAATACAAGAAAATACAGTGGAAGCAACATAGACTTGTGGAGACACATGCACTAGTAGCAGCATGATAATGCTTTGTCTAGATAAGGAGTTTTTGCAAGAAGAAAGGTGGGAAAAATTCTGTTTGGCTGTGATTCCAAAATAGATGAAAGAGGAAGTGAAACTAAACAACATACCTACAGAAATTAAATCCTTGGTAAATGAATTCAAAGAGATTGTTGTTGATGATTTACTTAAGGGGTTACCTCCCATGAGAAGTATCTCTCATCAAATTGACTGATGCTTGGATCAATAATTACCAACAAGGCACCTTACAGGATGACTCCATAAGAGAGTGAATATGTTAACAGACAAGTACATGAGCTGCTAGAGACAGGACTGATTCGAGAGAGTTTGAATCCATGTGCAGTACCAGCAGTGTTGAATCCAAATAAAATGAGAGAATGGTGAATGTGCATGAGTTCACGAGTCGTTAATAGGATTACTATCAAGTACCGATTCCCTTTTCCAAGGATGGATGATCATATGGACTGTTTAAGTGGGGTTGCATACTTCACAAAGATGGATTTGAAGAGTGGTTATCTTCAAATCCAGATAAGAGAAGGTGATGAGTGGAAGACTGATTTAAAAAAAGGATGGACTGTTTGAATGGTCGGTTATGCCATTTGGGTTAACAAATTCCCCTAGCACATTCATGAAGCTTATGAATGAAGTCCTGGAACCATTCTTGGGTAAGTTTTTTGTTGTGTATTTGGATGACATCTTAATTTTCAGTAGGAACAAAGAAGAACCTTTGGAACATATAAGGCAAGTGTTTGAGTAGTTGAAGGAGGAAACGTTATTGATCAATTTGAAGAAATGTACATTTATACAGACAAAATTAGTATACATGGGATTGGTGATTTCCAAGGAAGGCTTGAAAATAGACCCTGAAAAGGTGAAGGCTATTTTGGATTGGCCAACACCTTAGTATACTTTTGAGGTGAGAAGTTTTCATGCATTGGCAAGTTTCTACAGGAAATTGATCCGAAATTTTAGTCAGATTTGTACACCCCTTACTGAGTGCATGAATAAGGGGAATTTCAAATGGACCATAACAACAATGAAGGAATTTGCAGATCTGAAAAATAAGGTGAAAAAAAAACTAGTTTTGGCACTTCTAGACTTTGATAGGGTGTTTCAAGTGGAATGTGATGCAAGCAGGACAACAACTGGGGAAGTTTTAAGTCAAGAAGGAAGACCGATACCATTATTCTGTGAAAAGTTGAACAAGGCTAAGAAAAAGTATTATGTGTATGACCAAGAATTTTATGCTATAATGCAGGCTTTAAAGATGTGGAGACACTATTTTGTACGTAAAGAATTTGTCTTGATTACTAATAACAAGGAAATGTAATATATCAATAGTCAAGGTAAGTTAAATCAAAGGCACTCTAAATGGGTTGAATTTATGCAAAGTTATTCATTTGTATTGAAACATAAGTCTGGAATGTCAAATAAGGTTGCAGATGATTTTAGTAGGAGATTAATGTTTCTTAACACTTTGTCTATGGAAATTGTGAGTTTAGAAAGTATGAAGCAATTATATGAGGAAGATATCGATTTTAGAGAAGCATGGAGAGCTTGCAAGACACCATGGAATGTGGATAGAGCAATGTTCTTGGATTATCACCTCCAAGACTGATTCTTGTTTAAGAGTCAACAGTTATGAATTCCTTGAGGTTCCATGAGGTTGAATCTTATTAAGGAGCTATAGGGTGGAGGATTGGGAGGACATTTTGGTATGGATAAGACCACAACGTTGGTAAGGGAATCATAGTTTTTGCCTAACATAAACAAGGATGTCAAGAAATTTGCTGAGTGTTGTAGAGTATGCCAACCTACTAAAGGTAAAGGTCAAAACATGGGACTATATACTCCATTTCCAGTACCCAAGAAGACTTTGGAAGATGTGAACATGGATTTTTTCTTGGGGCTACACATGACACAAAGGAAGCATGATTCCGTGATGGTTGCAATGGATCGATTTTCAAAAAATGGCCCATTTCATAGCATCCAAAAATACAAGTGATGCTACAGAAGTGGATTATCTATTCTTTACAGAAGTTGCAAGACTTCATGGTTTTCTAAGAAGCATTACTTCAGACAGAGATACATGATTTCTTGGTCACTTTTAGAGGATGCTCTGGATGAAAATGGGATTGAAACTGTTGTATAGTTCATCCTATCACCCACATATAGATGGGAAAACTGAAGAAGTGAACAAAAGTCTTGGAAGTATGCTAAGGAATTTAAGTGGATAAAATCCCAGCCAGTGGGATGTGGTCCTGGCACAAGCTGAGTTTTCCAATAACGATTTGGTGAACAGATCAACTAGTAAGAGTCCTTTTCAGATTGTTTATGGAATATCCCCGAAAAGAGTTGTAGACTTAATAAAGTTACCATATTTGGGAGAACGAAAAAGTGTTGAGGCAAGTGATTTCATGGACAACATATAGGAAATGCAAGAGCAGTTGAAACTGAGGCTGCAACAAAGTAATGCTGAGTATAAAAAAAGGGAAGATATGAAAATAAGAATGAAAGTTTTCGAAGAAGGTGAACTGGTAATGACACATTTGAGAAATGAAATATTTCCCAGGGGTACTTACATTAAATTGAAGTACAAAAATATATGCCCATGCAGGATTTTAAGAAAAGTTTCCGAAAATGCATACAAGCTAGAATTGACAGAGAACATGGATATCTCTCCAATATTCAATGTGGCTGATTTATATGAGTTCCATGAAGGTGAACAAAGTGATGATACAGGTACTCCAAATGAATGGAAGAAACAACTACCAATTAACACTATTGAAGAAATGGAAGGGATTATGGCCACAAGGGTTGGGAGGAAGACCTACCAAAGGGAATATATGGAATATTTAATCAAAAGGAAAAAATAGAGGACTTGAAGATGCATCATGGGCTTCTGAGCAGGAGTTAACCCATCTACAATGTTCTTCTACCTCTGAAGAAATTGCCAAATGAGCTAGAATTTTATGTTTTTCTTACCAAGGGTATCTGATGCAGGAGCATCCTTGAGTTTGGGAAATAAACATCACCCCCTCAAAAAAATATTTAGTTTGGTTAATAGTTTTAGGAGGAAATAAGTGGCTACCAAAAAAACTATTACGGAAAGTCTATAGTGGAAGAAAGTATGCAGCAGCATCGAAACGTTTGTAGCAGCGGAAAGTATGTAGTAGCGGTGGAGATTCCGCTCGGCTGCGGAAAGTCCACTCGGGTGCGAAAAGCCGGTTTGAATGCGAAAAGTCTGTTTGGCTACAGAAAGTTGTTTTAGCTACGGAAAGTCTATTCGGCTGGGGAAATCCTGCAGATTACAGTTCGCAATTTCAGAACACGCAGACGATACATTAGAGAGAATCTCCACATGGAAATAGTTGTCAAATCAAGAAAAAAAATATGATTTGGACAACGATTCATTGGTGGAATTGTTGGAAGAGGAACAATTACAGCCATCCACCTCCCCATGGGAAAATAAAGAGACACGCATGAAAGAATAAAACAAGGAAATTTCAAAGGAAAACAATTCAGTTTTATCTCACCAAGGAAGTGGAGCATGGGACCTATAATTGGGGATGTAATTCATCTTGTTTTATCTCAATTCAACAACAGATAAAGGGGAAAGTTCAGATTACCACAGAAGGCTAAATTTATGATATGCAATTAAATTCTGTTGCAAGCAAAGAACATAAAACTGTTGTTTTTGTTTGTAATTGTATGTGGATTGATAAACTGAAATAAAGAAAGTATTATGCTACTGTTCTGAATTTTCTGTTAGTTGAAATTAGTGATTCTGCTGCAATTTTAATTTCTTTTTTCTTCTATTTATTTAATAAAAGTGTATAGCTATGCATTTGATGGGCTGTAAAAATCTATATCCCTATTTAAGTGAGTTTCATGCTACATGGTTGCATCATAGTAGCACAAAGATAACAAAATCTTTAGGAAATGTCCAATACCTATCCAATACCCTATTTTAGAATGGAACTTGTGAGCTTTTTTCTTATTTCAATAATATTGATTTCTTCTTAAATATAGATAAAAGAAAAATATAATTTTGATTTTTGAGATTGAGGTTAATGACCTTCTTTTAGTATATTAATTTACCTTTTTCCTATATTTTTATAAAACCACAATTTATCCTTAAATTAGATGTGATAGTATTTTTATGATATCAATAATCTAGAGAGTTACCTCCAACTATATTCTCCAATTAATTATCCAAGTCTCCGCTTCTTTAAGCCATCCCCTCTTAAGTTTTATTTGACTTTTAAAACAATCTTAAGAAATCTATTGTCATTCATTTAGTTGTCTTATTTGTATACTCTAGGTATCTAGTAATAATTATATTCTCAATGGGGGAGGATTGTATTTTATGAGTATAGGATAGGAGATAATTTCTATTAATTTAAACATTATAACTAACACAACTTTTTTAGATTTGTTGGGTCTTCAATTTTTTTTTATAAATCCTACAACACTAAACTTCACATGCATATAAAATGGTCGTAGTTATGAGAGTCCAAAAGAGGAGTCTCTTTTTCTTTCCCACAATGTAACATCCCTCCTTTTTGACCTAACAAATTGTACAAGTGTAAATAATTATTGTAATCGTTTCGGGTGAGGAGCTCAAGGCCAAGGCCCCACCAGTAAACGTTGTGTCTAATGATGTTTATTTCTCTAAAAGAATTGTAAAACTATGTGGTAGACCTAGGTCACTTGAAGTAGTGACGCCGGGAAAAGCATTTGAATTTACACTAGGGAAGATAGGTCGATGATGACCTATGTCACTTTGGTACCCATAGGTAATTGGGGTAAAGTAGTCTAGTGATGATCATTCGTTAAAACACAAATATTAAGAGTGTCACCTAAGTACAAGCGAACATAAAATAAGCGATAGGAACTTCTATCAGCATCAATTGTTGCTAGTAGAGTACTTGTGTAAATTATTCTTTGGACTTTGGTTTTTTGCAGAGTTTTAGGCGATGCCCATTCACTATCATGGGGAACTCATCATCATCAATTGTAATAATTCTCATAGCCCCATTGTCATAAATTTTCTGTATATTGTAAGGTCCAAGCCATCTAGTGGTTAGCTTTCCTTTGAATGTGTGAAATCTGGAGTCATAGAGTAGTGCCCAATCACCTTCGTTGAATTTCTTATCCTTCAAATGTTGGTCATGTTGTTTCTTCCTTTGCTGTTGGATGATTTCAGTATGTGTAAGTGCTTGTTGGTGGTGTTCATCCAGTTGATTTAGCTGTAGCATGCGTTCTTTTTTAATGTCTGATAGGTTCATATTTAGATCGGTTGCAATTCTTAATGTTTTTACTTCAAATTTGATTGGTAGCATGACCTTTTTCCCATAGACCAGTTCATAAGGTGTGAATCTTGTTGTTGTTTTCCATGTAGTATTGTAAGCACAAACTGCTTCACTAAGTCTGTCAGCCCAATCCCTTTTGTGAAGTTGGACAGTTTTTGTCAAGATTCTCTCTAATTCCCTGTTGGTTACCTCAGCTTGACCATTTCCTTGAGGGTGGTACGAGGATGACTGTTTGTGCTTTACATTGTTTCTTTTCATCAAGTCTTCAATTAAATTTGATGTGAATTGTGGTCCTTGATCAGAAATTACTTCTCTTGGCACCCCAAATCTATGAAAGATCTGCTAAGTAAAGAATTTGGCCACACTGGTTTCATTTGCAGCAGCCAGTGCTGCTACCTCTGTCCATTTTGTAAGGTAATCAGTGCATACAAGGATGTATCTCTTCTGATTGGACTGTGGGTTGAATGGGCCAACAAAATCGAATCCCCACTTATCGAATGCCTCTAAAGATATTTTTGGATGTAGTGGCATTTCTTGTTTTTGCATCGGTTTTCCCATTCTATGCCAATCGTCACAATGGGACACATACTCATAAGCATCCTTGTGGAGTGTTGGCAATAATACCCTGTTTGCAAGATCTTGTAGGCTGTCCTTTTTGCAGTGTAGTGTCCTCCACAGGGTTCATTGTGAGTGGCATGCATTATGTCATGTACCTCATCTTCCCTGATGCACCTTTTAAGTACTTGATCTGGTCCCTGTTTAAAAAGCATGCCCTCTATCCATGTATATGTGGCACTTTGTCTTATTACTTTTGTCCTTTCTTTATAACTGTAATGTTCTGGAAACTTCTCAGATACCAAATAGTTTGCTATGTGAGCAAACCATGGGCGTTTTATTGATATGGCAAAAAGGTGCTCATCAAGGAAGTTGTCTTGGACCAATTCATTATCTTTCCCATGTGTTACTCTTGAAAAAAAGTCTGCTACGACATTATGCTTGCCTGGTTTATCTATTATAGTGATGTCGAATTCCTGTAGAAATAGCATCCATCGAATAATTCTTGCATTGGTATTAGGCTTGTTCATCAGATATCTGATCGCTAAGTGGTCAGTATGGATAAAATTTTGGTATCCTGTAATGTAATGCCTGAATTTGTTGATTGCATGTATGACTGCCAGAAATTCCTTCTCTGTGGCTGTGTAGTTGAGTTCTGCCATAGCCAAATTTTTGCTTATATAGTATATGGCATAGGGTTTCCTGTCTTGTTCTTTCCCAAGCACAGATCCGATTGCTTTATCTAATGCATCGATGTGAATGTGAAAGGGAATTTCCCAGTTTGGTCCTTGAAGTACTGGTGCTTTGATGGTTTTCTGTTTAAGACTTTCAAAGGCTAACATGCAGTTGCTTATCCATATGAACTCATTGTCTTTTGTGAGAAGTGCAAACATGGGGGCAGCAATTCTGCTATAATTCTCAATAAACCTTTTGTAGTACCCTGTCTGTCTAAGGAAGCTTCTCACATCTCTTTTTTTGACAGGTGGGGGCAGTGTCTTGATCACTGATACTTTGGCTTGACCCACCTCTATACCTCTCTATGATATATGATGTCCTACAACAATTCCTTCTTCCATTAACATCCTGCATTTGTCATTGCTTAGGCACAAGTTCATTTCAATATATTTTTTTAATACTAATTCAAGATTTTTCAACGCCTGCTCAAAGCTCTATCCATAAGGTGTGAAATCATCCATGAATACTTCCATTTTGTTATTCAGAAAATTGGAGAAAATACTCAGTATGGATCTTTGAAATGTTGTTGGGGCATTACATAGACCAAGGGGCAGGACCCTATAGGTGTAAGTTCCCCATGGGCATGTGAAGGTCATCTTATCTTGATCAGCTGGGTGTATTAAAATTTGGTTGTACCCACTGAAACTGTCTAAGAATTAAAAGTACTTGTTTCCAGATAATGTATCCAGTACTTGGTCTATAAATGGAAGTGGAAAATGATCTTTTTTGTTGCTTTATTCAACTCCATGTAGTCCACACAAATTCTCCATTTGCCTCCTTTTTTGGGCACTATGATTAGTGGTGAGACCCACTCACTATTAAATATTGGATAGATGAACCCTGCGTCTAATAACTTTTGTAATTCCACTTTGACTATGTCTTTTAGTGCAGGGTTCATCCTTCTTTGTGGTTGCCTAATGGGAGTAGAACCTTCTTTGATGTAAATGTAGTGCTTGCAGATATCAGGATGTATTCATTTCATATCTGCATATGTCCATGCAAATTCTTTACTTTGTTGTGTTAGTATCTTCATCAATTTCTCTTCTTGCTTTGGTTCTAAATTGGAATTTATGTTGACTATTTTGCCAGGGTTAATTTCCACGACTTTTACCTTCTCAATCTGTTATGGCAGCACTTCTATCCATAAGTCATCCATGTTCTGTTTTGAACTTTCACCTGTTTCTGTAGAAAAAAATTCTTGAATAACATGATTGTTAGGAGATATATTTTGTATAAATCCATCTATATGGCTATCTTCATCTACTTCCTTTAAAGATATTGCAGCATCAATTGTTAGGATAGGTCGGAGGTTGTGATTTGGTGTGTTCTGGTAATCATCAGTCCAATTTTGATATTCAAACTCTAAGGATTTCATTGTTGGTGGGTAGATTCTGATTTTCTTCCTGGTATGTCCACTGGTGATTGTCATATTTCCTGATCTGCAACCTATGTAAGCGTCCACAGTTGCTAACCAAGGTCTACCCAGGATAATTGGATAGCCACTAAGTTTGCTTTTGATTTTGATTATTATAAAATCAGCTGGGTATTCCCAGGACTCGATATTGATCATAATGTCTTCTAGCATTCCTTCGGGCTTCACAGTGGACGTGCTTGCTAGTTGGAGTACCGTTGTGGTTGGTCTGACCAGTGATTGGAGTCCAAGGTATAACATGGTTTCCTTAGTCATGACATTGATTGTATCTCCCAAATTTATTAAGCTTTTATTTATTTGCTTGTTATTTATGTTGACGTTTACTACAGGACTACTAGGATCAAGATATTTAGGATTTATTATGACACCTAGCATCAAATCGGCCAATTGTCCCACTACATTAATAGTTGGTGGGTCACGCTTTCTCCTTCCTGGCTTCTTTAGGCAATTTTCTCTAATGAATTTGTTGCAGATGGGCACATCCCTTATGGCTTGTAAAATCAGGATTTGGATGTTTAGGTGTTTGAATTCGTTTAAGATTGTATTCTCTTCCTCTTCTTTTGTATTCCAGACAAGTTTTTCTGGAAATGGGGGATTTTTGTTGCATGGAAGTGGTTGGGTTTCGTCCTCGAGAGGTTTTGGTTCATCAGGATGCTGAACATAGGGTTCTGATGTGTGGTCTTGAGCTTCAGGTACAGTTTGTTGGATGTTGTGTGGGGATGTATTCTGCAAAATTTTCCCAGATCGTAGGTTTATTTCATTTATTTCTATGGTGTCTACAACATAACTTGGGAATTGTGTGATATCAGTGTTATAAGCCTGTTGTTGTTGTGGGGGTCTGTTATTATTAGGATTTGGAATTGGCTGGGATGGAATAGGTGGAGGTCTAGGGGCGGTTGAGGTTGTAGGGGTGGCATAATGAGTGGCTGTTGTAATGGCGCCCTCCAATTTGATGGATGGGGGTACTGGTTTGCATAATTTGTAGTGGATGGAAAAGGTGGGGGGTATTGAGGATAAGATGGTGGGTAATACGACTGTTGGTAGGATGGTTGATATGTTTGCTGGTTTTGTTGCCATTGGTTTTGATTTGGCTGTGCTTTCCATGGAGTCGGTGCAGAGTTCCAATTCGGTTGTCCTTGATTATAGTAAGTTCGATTGCTCTGTTGATATGGTTTAACAAAATTATTCCTCCTCTAATTTATAAAATAGAGTTGTTCTATGGCTCCCTCAGCTGCTGGGTCTTGAATAGCTTCCTTACATGAGGGTAAAAGGGGACATTTATCAGTAGAATGGTCGTCGGTACAGATACCACATACTTCTATTCTGTTCAAAGTGCACTGCCCCTTCTCATGTTTCTTTCTACAACGAGGACAGAATACTGCCAAGGCTTGGTTAAGTTCATCCTGTTTCTTTTTTATTTGAAGAGCATCAAGTTGCAAGGCTAGGGATTGCGGTATGTCAGTTTTCATGTCATCTAGCAGGTTCCCTAAATAAGATTTTGTAAGTGTTGGTGTTGAGGATGATGATGCACTGGTGGTTGTATGTGTATCCCTCATCCCATTCTTAGTTTTCCTAGATCTTGAGTAGTTTTTGAAGATTTGCAGTATCTGGTCAAAAGATTTTTAGAATATATCTCCATCTCCAAGGAGATTTAAGACTTAAAAATTCTCCTCTTTTACACCTTTGAGAAGGACAAGCTTTACTGATTCAGGATCCAATGTGAAATGGCTGGCTCGTTTGTAGCTGAGTTGAAATCTTTGGGCATAATCTTCTAATGACTCTCTATCTCCTTGTTGCATCCTAAAGATTTCAGCCCTAGTCTCTTTGGCCTTGCAGTAGTCCCTATATTTTTCAAAGAATGACTGTTTCATTTGATCCCAGCTAAAGATACTATTTCCTTCAAGGCTCATGAACCACCGAAGTGATAGGTCTTTCAGTATGGAAGGAAAAAGCCTGAGCTTTTGTGCATCAGTAGTGTAATCAAATGATCTGCAAACTACCTCAAATTCAAACAGGAATGTGTCAGGATATTCTGAAGTCAACCCATGAAAGTTTGGTAGATTATTAGGATTGATGTTCTTCATTCTGGCATCTCCGAGAGGTACGCCAATGGGAAAAGTGAAAAGCTCCCTAGGTTCTTCCTCTTCATTTGCCATTGAGGTGTTTGAGCTGGAACTGCTAGTGAATTTGCTTCTGTTTGGATCGTATGTGGAGTCAGTTTCATTTTTAGAGTGTAGAAATTCAAACTGAGAATGGTTAGAACTGTTATTACCGTTGTCGCTCATTGAATGCTTGAGCAGAGAGCGGCCAAACCTATCCCTTTTCCGACGAGGCATTCATTGGTAGAATAAATTTATGTTTTTGTTTTATGTAATTTTTGTTTTCTTTTTGTGGTTTTTAGGTGATGTCTCCTAAAAGATTTAGCACCTCCCTGGAAATGGTGCCAAAAAGTGGTGAGCTCCTAATGTGGATGCCTAATGAGGGCAGCTATACCAAGAGCCTACTTTAAATGTCAACCCGGGGAATGTAGAAACTTTAGAGATGCATGCACTATCTGTGCTCTTATAGGATAATCTCTTGTCACAGTTGGATGTCGATATCGATGTTCTAAAGATTGTCTACTAAATATGAAAACTGATTATGCTATGGAATTAAATACTGGAAAGCAATAAATCTATTTAAAGGTATTAAAGTATTGAAAGCAGCAAATCTGTTCTAAGAAATAAAGATACCAAAAGCAGTAAATATATTCTAAGAAATAAAGCACGAAATCTATTTTAAATAATTAAAATGCTGAAATAATTAGACCCTGATCTGTTCTAAGAAATGGAGATACAGAAATAGTAAATCTATTTGAAATAATTAAAATGCTGAAATAATTAAATGCTAAGAATGAAAATATCATAACAGAGCTCTTCTACTATTGGGGAAACAAAGTCTGTAACTACTATCTGTGCACAAAATTGGAGTCTTGATCTAACTTGTTTTACCAATCTAGAATTGAAGTACGATCATTCTATGCTTACCCATCTATTACTAAGAAGTCAAAAGAAACTAATCACGATGAGAAATTGCAGTGAACTCCAGATATAAACCATGACATTGAAACCAAAGCTATTACACATGTAATCGTTGATAAAAATATGCATTGAAAGAAAGCACCTACAAGACTACGGGAACCATTCTGTTGTACTACAGAACGTATTATAAACTACTACAGAAATAATGAATCATTCAAGCGCTTCCATATGCAATATAACTATTCATAAATGTAAAAACGCATAGTTGAAAGAAATACCTACAAATAGAAATCTCCTGACTTACGTGTTGGAGGGGCCCTCCCCAACCCATACTCAGGAGAGAATAAAACTTATAAACGGTGGCTGGAATTAATCATCAATATTTCATTAAGATATAAAATCCATTTCAAAATAGAAGTCTGTACTTCTTAGTATCTCAATAGTGCAGAAAACGTTAAAAATAATGTCTTTCCAAAATAACAGTAGGGGCATCTCGCTACCTGAGAGGTCCATATTTATACGATTTAATGCTGATCCTAACTGATTGTCAAAATGCCGATTCTTCTTGAAAGTGGGAGTGCATCCTCTATAAATCAGGAAACAGGGCACCAAGCTTGGTGATCCTTTAGTCTTCTACACGTCCATCCTTGAATGAACCTGAACCTGCTCAATCACGCTTGGTTTCCATAAAATTAGTTTATTTGATACGCATTCTAATATCCAAGAATAATCATAAAAAATTCCATTAAATAATTAAAGTAAAACATTTTCCCCCACAAATGAGTATGTTTCATCACCATTGCTTGAGTTTGGCTGCTGGAAAAAAAGGTTATCAAATACCTGAAAACTTGACTCATCACTAGTCATTATGCCAAGAAAAATACTAAACCCAAAGCATTTACAATTATCCTAGAAAATGTAAATTTATAAGCTCATCATGGATCGAAGAGATGACTAAATCAGATGTGATTAAGAATAAAAAACTTCGAGCACTTTCCCAAGATCAACAACATATAGACAGTTTAGGAAATGTTAACAATGGAACCTGTAGGCTGCTAAGCTAAACCTTCAAAAGATAGTAATCATAGTTTGGATGTTAAAACCTCAACTTAAGTTACATTAAATCATAATTTATTAACCCGCGAATTGAGCTAAAGACAGTCGATTATACCTTAGAGGTTAATACTCTATTATATTACATTTTATTATAAATCTCACAAGCAATCAAAACAAAAAAAGGAATGACTTGCTTTTAAAAACATTACGTAGCATCAACAAAAACAGGTAGTTAATTGCCCTTGCTGAAAACTGGAAAAGTAACTTATCTTTGTTATGATTTTTCATTACAAAACCTAGATCTAGTCTCATAGCTTGCACCCTATAATCAGAGCCGAGACCACACAGGGTTTTTAACCCTCGTAAATTTTTCTACCTGCATGTCGATTCCAGTTTATTAAATTACATAGTAGAATTCTATAAGAGTTTCACAGAGCATAACCATTCAAGGAGTTTCGAAACTCTCACCTAGGCCAAGTTATGACTTGGGACTTGGAGAAGATGACCCTAACATAGCTCTGCCAATGCCTTTAACGTGTAGACAAAAACAAAAGAAAATCGAACCATTAGTACCATTGCATGTACAAACTTTATAACTAGTTTTCAAGTGGTTCCTGTCTTCTTACCTTCTCTGTACAGTATGGGAGCCTAGGGTCATCGACTACTCAGCAACCCTTATTGCTCCAGCTACCTGAAATTCATTCAACTTCTCCATCACATCGAGTTTCCTTCGGTCTATTTTTTAATTAAAGTTTTATTATACGTAGGTTGATCCCAACCGTTTCCCATACCTGTTAAGGATAGCTCCAGGCCTGTTCAGCATTCAGATTCGAAGCCAACCTTTGGTGATAGCTTGGCGACAAGCTAGTCTTGCTCCCTTATCACCTCGAAAACAACCACAGTTGGTTAGCATTGAGTTCGAAGGTTTTAGAGTTTTCCAATGAAATTGTTAAGCTTCGACAACTTCACAGAAATCTATTACACCATAGTTGTAGACCGGATTTTAAACCTTACACAATAACATAAACTATTGTTTTGTTTCAGGGGTTAAGTGTCCAGCTGACCAACTCAATGCTCGAGGAAGACCGGCGTTAAATGAAGATAGGACAGGCTTTTAAACCAGAACCTTTCTAAAACCCCAAATGCCAGGTGTAGGCTGGATATACATCTACAACGTTAGCGAAAAAATCCTGGCTGTGCTGCCAACTTGCAGCCAAGGAGGCTTAATTAAAAAAAATTAATGTTTCCAAGTACGGGTATTAACTCCTCTCATCCACCAAAGTATGCTTAATGTCGAGACCTTAAACTTATAGGCTCGAAGTATATTTTATCACCATAGGTTTCACCCTTATAATATTACATGTATTAAAATTTAGCATGATCAATTAACTTAGTACCTTGATCTCATATCAACGCTCAAAATACAAGTGCGGGTTTTAGTGGCCATAAACCTTAGCATAGTTAGGGTTACAGTTTAAGAACATAACCTTGTTATTTGTCTCCCATATCATAAGCTAAAGGTATATGTGTAGGGGTAAGTTTTCCCACTCTAGACTATACACCTAGTAACTAGGTTTGTTCCCATTTTATATTTAGGTTATGTTTTATGATATAATTTCCATATTATGCACTTACAATTTTTTTTTATTGTTGCGAAATTGAGATATGTTACAACCTATGTTACAATTTATTTAATATATATATATTTTTAGTTATATATATATTTTTAATGTGAATATAATCTACATAAACCTATCTTATCCCAATCTACCAATCACCCAAATGGACCAAATGCAAGTGCCTATAATAATTCACTAAATGTTTTATGCTCCACTTTCCTTTGTCCACAAGCTATGAGATATGTTCTTCATTGGGGTCACATTGTTGTGTTCTAATAATTTGGGATTCATTTTGAAAGTCCAAATTATAGATTACAATTTGTCATGTTGTACTTAAAAATAAAGTAACAATAATAGTGCTTGAAAATTATAATGTTTGAATCTCATTGGTACATTTCCTTGGTATAATAATTACGTGTAAAGTTAATAAATTAAAATTAAAAAAATAAAAGAAGACATTGCTAAAAAACTAAATCATCCTAGATTCATCTAAACATTGGATTTATCAAGTCCCAAAAAGTATTAAATCCTTTGAAACACAAACTTTTGAAAATGTTTGTATTGCAAAGAATTTATCCCTTTGACGCAAGTCACCCTACGAGATACTTTCTTGCTTAACAATACACACGACACAAACCACAATGCTCACACAAACAAGGTGTAGAACAAGATGCCTAGATTGGCTTATATTACTTCTCTGAATTTGGTTACAATATAAAATAACTGTAAGCAAATAATGAACTACAATCGGCCTCAACCGTTACAACTTAGAAGTAACTATGGTGTGTTCTCCCTATGTGTCAACCTCACCCTCTCCTGGTTCACCACAGAACTCTAAGCTATGGTTCGCTCTCAACACTCTGCACTCAGCCTGTGTGACTCTTCTCAACTCTCTCGGCTTTGCGCTCTACTCTATTTTTTTTTAACCGCCCTTAGACTGAAGGCCTTCTCCTCCTCTTCTACTCTTTGGGTGTTGTTTCCAAGATTATTACAATCCCGAGACACACGTTCCCTCCATTCGTCGATCCTGTTCAAATCCTACGAATCTGCACTATCAGCTTCCAGATGTGTTGTACAGCCTCTGTCCATGACTTCCTCTGTCACGTCCTTCACCAACTCGCAATAACTATAATAACTTCCTCAGCAACCCCGAACAACTACTAGTACAATCCCTTGACTTTTCTGTCCTTCCAAACCTACTACAACAATCAGTCACATCTCGACTGTCCAGTCGGTTCACTCCTCCCCATTATACTTGGCTTCACAAAACCCTGTCATGTCGTAGTTTGACCACCTGTCAACTACCCGACCTCTTACATCACTGATCATTTGTCGACTGTCTTCTATCAGTCTTCGACTTTCTGACATCTGCTGATCCTTCAGTCGGTTGTACCCTGATTGCTTCTGCTCAACTTGTTGACTTCGAGAAGTCAACCTACTCCCCGCACCAGTGGTCATCGGCACTCCCGCTGGTCGGTTCCTTTTTGTCGATCAACTTCAACTGATCTGCCTAGGTCCCAATGATCCTACATCAATCTCCCAAGGTGAAAAAGAATTCAACTGCTCTATCAGTCTCCTGAACTCCTATTCGTAAATCCACGTCGCTTCCTGCAACTCATCATTTGTCCATCGCACCAAGTATTCCTTTATGCGCGATCTACGAGTACGCCCCACTTTGCGCTCATCGATTATTTCTGCGATCCCTTCTTTATGTTGGTCTGGAATATGTTCTATCCAGTCGATACTAGTTTCTTCTCCCTTACTGCTGCTTGACCCTTCTTCAAATTTATACAGGTCTGAGACATTGTACGTTGCTTAAATGTTCAAGTCTTCCGACAATTCCAACACATAGGCATTGTCCGAAATCTTTTTCAGAATCCTGCACGGTCCTATCTTCTTCAACTTCAGCTTGTTGTATGTTCCTGTCGGAAATCGCTCCTTCCGCAAGTATGCATAGACTAAGTTTCCTTCTTGGAATGAAAATAGTCTCTTCCTCTGGTCGGCTCTCAACTTGTAGGCCACGTTACTCTTCTCGATGCGCTTTCGCACATTTTCATGAACTTCATGCATATACTCCGTGAATGATTATGCATCTGCGCTCTTCCTGATTTCTGTCGGCAACTCGACTAAATCTGCCGCTACATGTGGACTCCTCCCTTGCATAATCTGGAATGGGCTCAGTCCTATAGAACGATTCACATAATTGTTTTATGCAAATGCTGCCTATGCCAACACATTTTCCCACTGCTTGGGTCTGTCAGCCGCTAAACATCTCAGAAGGTTTCCCAAACTTCTGTTTACAACCTCGATTTGTCCATCCGTCTGCGGATGATGTGCCAAACTAAAATCTAACTTCGTGTCGAGTTTCTTCCATAGGGTCCTCCAGAAATTCCACATGAATTTTGTATCCCTATCCGATGTGATACTCTTTGGCAACCCATGCAACCTGACTATTTCCTTAAAGAATAGTACAGCGATTCCTGTGGCATCACTTGTTTTCTTACATGGTATGAAATGTGCCATCTTCAAAAATCTGTCGACTACAACTAATATTGATTCGTTCCCCTGCCATGTCCATGGCAATCCTAACAAAAAATCCATGCTAAGATGCTCCCACGGGTTCTTTGGTACAGGAAATGGTGTATACAACGCCGTGTTCTGGCTCCTTCCTTTTGCCAACTGGCAAACTTGACATTGTCGAACCCATTTTCTGACATTTGTCGACATCCTTGGCCAGAAATACTTTTTGTCGATCAGTACTTTGGTCTTGTCGATCCCAAAGTGTCCTGCTAATCCTCCATTATGAAATTCTCGGATTAGGTTCTCTCTCACTGATCCCTTGGGAATACACAAGTGACTTCCCCTGAACAAGTAACCTTCTTGAATGAGATAACTCAAATATGGAGTTCTGTCGACGCTCCAAGGATCTCGACAAGCCTTCCATGCCTTCTCAAAATCTTCATCGGCTTCATACTCTGTCTTTATGGACTCAATTCATGTTTCCTGAATAGTCATCGTGCCCAACACCATAACTCTCTTGCACAATGCGTCGACAACCTTGTTCGACTTGTCCGACCTATGTCGCAACATGAATGTATATCTCTGGAGTAGCTCCACCCACTTCATGTGTTGCTGGTCCAACTTAAACTGAGTATTCAAATACCCCAGTGCTTGGTGGTCTGTGTATAACACAAATTCCCGTGGCAACAAATAATGCCTCCATTTCTTCAATGCTTGTATGATAGCATAGAATTCTTGGTCATAGACCGAATACTTTCGCTTCGCTCCATTCAGCGTTTCACTGAAGAATGAAATTGGTCGGCCTTCCTGGCTCAACACTGCTCCAATTGCAGTTCCACTCGCATCACAATCGACCTAGAAAACTTTTTCAAAGTCTGGGAGCACCAACACTGGGCTCTCAGTGACTTTTTCCTTCAATTTGTCGAAAGCTTCCTGGGCCTTATCCGTCCACTTAAACTTGCCCTTTCTCATGTATTATGTCAATGGTGCACAAATCTGACTGAATCCCCGAATGAACTTCCGATAGAAACTAGCAAGTCCATGGAAACTCCTCATTGCAGTCGTACTCGTTGGTTCACGCCAATCTCCTATTTCCTTCACCTTCTCTAGGTCCATCTCCAACCCCTTACCTAAAATTACAAATCCCAAGTACACTAATTCCTTCTTCATGAAGAAACACTTTTGCAGGTTAATCATCTGCTTCTCTTCCTGCAATTTTTGCAATACTTGTCGAACGTGCTCCAAATGTTCTGACTTGGTCCGACTGAAAATCAGAATGTCGTCTAAATAGACTACGACAAAATTTCCCAAGAATGGTTTCATCACTTCATTCATCAATCTAATGAATGTACTGGGTGCATTGGTCAACCCGAATGGCATGACTAACCACTCATATAACCCTTCTCTTGTCTTGAATGTTGTCTTCCATTCATCTCCTTCTTTGACCCTGATCTGGTGATATCCACTCTTCATATCTAATTTTGTGAAGTATGTCGCTCCACTCAAGCAATCCATCAAGTCATTCATCCTTGGAAATGGAAATCAATACTTGATCGTGATCCTGTTGATGGCTCTGGAATCAGTACACGTCCTCCATTCCCCGCCTTTCTTTGGTGTCAATACTGCTGGTACTGCACACGGGCTCAAGCTTTCTCGGATCAATCCCCTGTACAACAACTCTTGGACCTATCGGTTGAGCTCCTGTCCCTCTGCTGGACTCATCCTATATGGTGCTTTGTTTGGTAGACTCGACCCTGGAATCAAGTCGATTTGATGGGATATGCTCCTTGTCGGCAGCAATCTCGTCCATTTCTTATTAGCCATTATGTCCTGAAATTCTTCGAGCAACACCTCAACTTCGACCGGAATACTCTCCCGATTGGTCGTTCCATCGACATATGGTCCCTTTGGAATGATTGCATAACATCCCGATTGCTTTTCCTCCTCTACGAGGAATTCCTTGGCGGTGCTCATCAACACTCGCTTTTCCCAAAGATTGCTCTCGCCGTCCTTGATGTCGTCTCGCTCTCCTCGCCTCGGCTTAAGAGTTCTTTTCATGCCATTCTTCCACACTATGACTGTGTTAGTTCGACTGTCATAGATCATTTTATGATCATATTGCCATGGCCTCCCTAACAACAGATGGCATGTATCCATGGGAACTACATCACACAGTACGCTATCCTCCAATCCTTCAACTCTGAAGTTGATCAGGCACTGTCTGGTCAGCTTAACATGGTGTCATTTCTGCAACCATGAGATCTTGTAAGGGTGTGGGTGTTCTCGACATCCCAACCCGATCTTGTCGATGACTTCTATCGACACAAGATTCTCTGTACCTCCACCATCAACTATGGTCTTGCAACACCATTCTCTGATCTGCACCTTCGTTCGAAAGAAAGCCTTTCGTTGTGCTGGTTCCATCGGGTCGCGTTGATCTTCTTGGATCAAAGCTCTCTGAACCGTCAGATTTCGGTTCTTCTTTTTCTCACCTCCACTACTATCTGATGCCGATTCTTCCCTCTCGTCGACTTGCTCATCCTTTTGACGTATGGGTTTCAACTCTTCTGCAGCATGTCGGTTTTCTAGGCACTCATACGCTTTGTGTCCCGATCCTCGACATTTGTAACAGATTATAGCTGGTCTGTTAGCTCCTTTCTTATCGAATGGACCACTTCGACCATATGCGCCTCGACCGTGGTTCTCACAACCATCACGTCAGTTCTGCTGTGCTCTTTCCTTCGTCGATGTCCCTTCTGTGCATCGACTATCTTCGACACCTTATTTCTTGTAGCCGCTACTTTGACCTTTCATGGAGATAGTCTTTCCACCCCGACTAGTCATCCTGCCTCTGGTTGCTGCGGACTTCCTTGACAGTTTCTCTTCCGCCTTCAGAGCTAGCTGATAGGCTTCTCCAACTGCTATGAATCTCGACATGTTGAGTTCATCCTGAACAAAATATTTCAAGCCATTTACATATCTGGCGATAGCTTCTTCTCCTTCATCAGTCTGTCTTGACCGAATCGACAATCGGTAGAACTCCTCCGTGTACTCTTTCATGGTCATCTCTCTTTGTCAAAAGTTTTGTAGCTTTCGGAACAAGGAAATCATATAGTCATTTGGAAAGAACTTCCCCTTCATCTTGGCAACCATCCTGTCCCAAGATTTTATTTTCTCCTTGCCTTTATTGAGTCTATCAGCTTGTACATTGTCCCACCACAATGAGGCATGACCCTTCAACCTTAGACATGCAGTCTTAACCCATTTAGGATCCTCGATCTACTCTACGTCGAAGTATTTCTCCATCTCTCTGAACCAGTCGATCAAGTCTTCTTGGTCCAGGCCTCCCAAGTATGTACGCACATCTGTCTTTCCTCGACCTCTCATTTCTGTCATAAGCTTGATGAGTTTCTCCTCTGGTTCTTCTGCTGCGGCTTCCCAAGCTTCCACTTCCTCGACTTCCTCATCGCTGTGGTCTAGCGCTTCAGGAATGCAACCATGCCTCTGGTTTTCTTTAATCACTGTGACTTCATTTGTCAAAGTCCACATCGTTTGGACGCATTCAACGAACATCTCATGATCCACTGTGATGGCTGTTGTGTCACGCGCTCTTCATCCTCGGACATTAATGCCCCTATGAGCCATTTTCGACTTCTGCTAAAAATTCCAACAGTTTCTGGGTCTAACACCAACTAACGCAAGTCAGGTTAGTGTGGTCTTCTCTTCCAACCGGACTCATCTCCGGGCTCTGATACCAACTGACGCAAGTCAGGTTGGTATGGTCTTCTCTTCTCCAACCGGACTCACCTCCGGGCTCTGATACCAATTGACGCAAGTCACCCTACGGGATACTTTCTTGTTTAACAATACACACGACACAAACCACAATGCTCACACAAACAAGGTGTAGAACAAGATGCATGGATTGGCTTATATTACTTCTCTGAATTCTGTTAGAATATAAAATAACTGTAAGCAAATAACTAACTTCAATCGGCCTCAGCCGTTACAACTTAGAAGTAATTGTGGTGTGTTCTCCATGTGTGTCGACATCGCCCTCTCCTGGTTCACCACGAAACTCTGAGTTATGGTTCGATCTCAACACTCTGCACTCGGCCTGTGTGACTCTTCACAACTCTCTCAGCTCTGCGCTCTACTCTATTTTTTTTTAACCGCCCTTAAACTAACGGGATTCTCCTCCTCTTCTACTCTACAGGTGTTGTTTCCAAGATTATTACAATCTCGAGACACGCGTTCCCTCCATTCGTCGATCCTGTCTAAATCCTGCGAATCTACATTGTCATCTTCCAGATGTGTTGTACATCCTCTGTCCATGATGTTCTCTATCACGTCCTTCACCAACTTGCAATAACTATAATAACTTCCTCAGCAAGCACGAATGGCTACTGGTACAGTCCCTTAACTTTTCTGTCCTTCTGACCCTACTACAGCAGTCAGTCACATCTCGACTGTCCTATCGGTTCACTCCTCCCCATTATGCTTGGCTTCACCAAACCCTGCCGTGTCGTAGTTTGACCACCTTTCGACTAACCGACATCTTACATCGCTCATCATCTGTCGACTGTCTTCTGTTGGTCCTCAACTTCGCGACATCTGCTCATCCTTCAGTCAGTCGTACCCCGACTACTTCTGCTCGACTTGTTGACTTCGACAAGTCAACCTACTCCCCGCACCAGTGGTCATCGGCACTCTTGCTGGTCGATTCCTTTCAGTCGATCAACTTCGACTGATCTTCCTAGGTCCTGATGTTCTTGCATCACCCTTCTAGTAGTTGGTAGATATGATGTTAACATGGATCTATGTTAGTGATAAAACATGGGAAGTATCATTGTTCACATGTCTTGGCCAAGTACCTCAAGATTGACGACCAAATCCCAATCCTTGAAAACTTGGATTTAATATCTTTTATGCTTTATAAAATTTCTAATTCTTTGCAATACAACTAAGCCAATGAAACCCAATTTATTTCAACTTTGATATTTCTCACCATCCATACCCATCACTATATTTTAAAATATCTCTACAATGTTTTGAAAATAGATCCACGGTTGAAGGATGTGGTTTGTTTGAATAGACTATATATCAATACCCAAAACTCTCTCTTTTTGGATTTACCTAAGGTAATAACATGTCTTCCATGTCCATAAAACATGATGATTATAGTAGAAACCCCTCATTGTACAATTTTTTTAAGTGAGTCAAATCCAATTCGAGAACAACACTTTTTCTCATCAAAGCATGTTGTTGAGTTTCCATACATGATCTTAAATCAATGCATCTAATGATATAGTTCTTTTGTTGTTTGTTATTGTTAAAAAGGTAAAAGTATAAAATCCTCTAAACACTAGAATTAACACATCAAAGTATTATTATCCTTAACCTAACAAAGTATTACTATCCTGAATCTTCATTTTTATTATTATCCCGAGTCTTCATTTTTAATATTATATCTATCGCACTTTCACAAAACCCTCATCCCACATGATTATGAGAATTATGAGACTTGTATGAGTTGGACCCATAAGCACTACACAAATTCATAAAAATATATATATGAAACAATCCAAATTTATGAGGCATATTTCTTTGCCTCTACTTAGATTCTCAATTATGCCCTTTTCAATTCCATTCCACCATGAATTGTTCAATAAATCCATCCTTAAATGGATACGGCTTGATTTCGCATATGTCTGCTACATTTGTCTTTAGTATAAGGAGTTGGAGACCATCGCCTGGTTTTTAGTTTTCTATATATTTATATTGATGAACACTATTTCAAACTCCTCATTTTTTTTGCTACTTACTACAATGAATGGTCCCTTTCATATCTTACTTTGTCCTTGCACTTAGTAATTAAGAGTGTTGTAGGGAATATTGCCTGCAGCATTAATTGTTTTTCTCTAATTACAAGTCATCCATATCTTACTTTGTCCTTGCACTTAGTAATTAAGAGTGTTGTAGGGAATATTGCCTGCAACATTAATTGTTTTTCTCTAATTACAAGTCATCGTTTATCAATATCTTAGATTTCTTCTTCCATGTCTCACTTTGAAAAACCTCTCTTGATCAATGTCCTCTTTTTAGCACAAAGCCCATCATTAACATTAAAAACATTATAAGAATTCTTAGGTTGAAATGTTGTAGTAGATTGTGATAGCTCTTCTACATTCACGTATGTGATTCTTATTTTCTGACATCGTAGAGGATTTACCCTTTGAAGGGATTGCCTTGGCAGGAAAAATTAATAATGATAGTAGTGCTTGAGAATGTGAAGGTAATTGAGATAGACAATTCATATTAAAGATTGCAAGATAATATGGATGGATGGATTATTAGTATCTAGGCTAATGGAATCTTGTAAAAACTAAAATTATAGTAAAAAAATGACTATATAAAAGTAACAAACCCAAAATACTATAAATTTCGGAAATAAATTTTTAGTTTTATTTTTTTCATTATACTTATTGATAACTAATAATTTGTACAAATTCTTGATTTAAAAATAACTACTAAGCATATATCATTTTCTATGATGCCTACACATTTGATATCCGTTCTTTTCTTCCATTCTATAAGTAATTTTCTTATAATTAATCTAACATGCATATATATATGAATGGCGTTCTAATCCATATAGATGAAGAATCATTGATAACATCTATATATTTTACCTTGAGACAAATTATCCAATTGTAATATCCCTCAAAATACACCCTAAAAAAATTTCTTAAGGGCCTTTGTAATGATGTAAAACCCATGTTTATGTAAAACAACTCTAGCATCGATCACTTGAAGTGAAGATCCTATTTCGATAGTCTTCTTTTATCATGCATAGATTTATGGCCCATTAATACCCTTGGCTTGATTACCTTTACTAACATCTATGTTCTCTTTCTACTCAACAATCTATGTAGACCTTCTATAGTAAGACTATTTTATATTTCTTTCTAATCTACACATATAAAACTTTTATACATGTTCAAGACCATATCTTTAACACAATTATCAATTAGAATCTCTCATTAAAATTCTCCCTATCCAAATTATATATATATATATATATATATATTTTCTTTTAAAGCAATGACGATGTTCAACCAATTTGTAATTCTCAAAATATATAAACCATACCCATGATGATACACAAAAAATAACACATTAATCTTTAATGATACACAAAAAAAACACATTAATCTTTTATTTACTTATGCATCTCCAATGCTTTGAATTATAAGCTAATCAACCGATTTATTTATGTTAAAGGTCTCTACTTTAACCCAACATTATATACCCCTCTCTCTATATATCTCTATATATAACTTGTAATACTTACTCTTTTTCCACATGGTATAAAACTTTAAAAGAAATGACTATACCTTCGATTAAAAAATAGATTTTAACTTTCATTTATTCCCCTCTCTTTTTTTGAAACGCATAATGAATAAATGTCCCTTTCTCAAATATCTATTAAATATATATTTTCTCTGCTTTTATCAAAATATGATAATAAACACTATACTTCATCCCTATTTTAATCATATAAGTATTGAGTTATGCTTAATCAATTAGTATACTCGTATAATTAATGGGCCATACTGCATTGAATTTAATATGTAACCATAAACACTTTAACAATATAAATATGAAATCCAACTAAGATATATATATATATATATATATATATATATATATATATCACAGTTACATTCAAACCTAATTCAAGTTCATTTGCAACTATAAGTGTATGTATAGATATCAAATTCAATTCAATTGTAACTGTATCATACTAATTTAGACTATTATAAAGTTATATTACCCATGCAAGTGCTTGCTTACCGTTATATGCAAACAACTATTTTAATTGACGACGGGGATCACTATAGTTACGTAACTCGATAGGAAGAATGTCGAGTTGTTTTCTTGACGTTAACGCCATAGAAAACTCAACACCGTAGGCCTGTCGAAAACACCGAGACTTCCTGACTTTCACATATACAGATGTTAATAAGCAGACCACACACGCAGACCATCAAACACGAAAATACAGAGGCTGAAAAGACAGACCACATTGATTCACTGGACTTAACTGCCGTTCCAACTTTCTTTAAGTTGATCACACCATAAAGAGGCTGCGTCCCTCATTAAACAGGAATTTTTAGTAGTTTGGGAAGTCCGTGTTGAGTCTGACATGAGAAGAGTCCATGCAGGCTCTGCTACATACTGTTTCACAAGCGGTTTGATGTTAAGACCAGAAGCTAAACATGGAAGGAAGCAGTAAGACGAGTCTTCCTCGTGCATTTACCTTTGTCAAGATGCAGACAGACCTGCACAACAAAAAAAAAGGGAAATTCAACCAGCAGTTGACATCGCGAGTTTGGAGCGCGAGGACTTGGAGTTATGGGAACATTGGTATGCTCATAGATTATGCAGCAGGTGGACCAGATCTCCTATGTAGAGAAGACAGGGAAAAAGTGTCAAGGGATTTAACATTATGTCCAAGTAGATTCAACCCGTAACTTATCACACTGGAGTTTCAAGCATGGAAAAGGATGCGCTTTCCAGAAGGAAAAAGGTGAAGACTTGATCATGCGTAGCATGGGAAACAGGTCAACTTCGAGACGTGTGGAAGCATGGTTAATACAACACACATATGTTAATGTTATATGATCTACAAAATAAATAAGATCTATGTACAGTGTTAGTCCTAAATCTGTCAACTACTTTCTTCGTCTACCACTCATTTTAGACATTTTTCATTCCTTTTATTTTATTTTGTTTACTATGTTTTGGGTTGTTTAAATTTCGTTTTAAATTTATTTCTACATTTTAGAAATATGTAAGTTTTAGCTTAGCTCCCAATTTTATTAGTTGTTGAGTGTTCTTATAATAAAATAGATAATAAATTGAAGTGTGAATACTTGATGTTGGCATGGGGTTAGACTGCACTTTAGGAATAAAGTGCGGAAGCCGACAACAGCAAAGAAGGACCATCCGCGGACGAAAAGACCAGTCGCGGAGAACAAGGAGCTGACGGAAGTGCAAGATTAGTTTAGTTAGTTAGAAATGGTCATTTGGACCATTTTGTAACCACCATAGTTGGCTATAAATAGGGCTATGAATGTAATCCGAAGGGCATCCTAGAGGAAGATCACAAGTTGATCAATAACCGAGCGAAAGACTTGGGTGATGTGTTCCTCTGTTTTCGGCAAGTTTGTATGGATCCATGGTAAGGTGTTTAGAACTGTCCCTATGAAGGTTATATCGCAGGTTTTTGATGAGTTAATGCATGAAGATGTTCGAATATGTCTCTTTTATATCTATTTATGTTGAATGTTGAATACTGTGTCATCCTTAAATGTTGTTATTCTTTAATTTCTTATTGATGCGATCGCCAACTTTACCCTATTAATACGAATGTTGATTACATAGTGAATATGCAAATGACGAATGTATGTTTGAATTTCAAAGCATGATGCGAAGGTAAATCTATGGTTTCTGTAGCAATAAAGTAAGAATAAATGCATGTCCTTTCCCCACTGCAGAAACTTGGTTCCTATAGCCCCATTAACCATCTCAGGAGAGACTTCACTCACTTCGCAGGTGTTGTTGGGAAGGGTAAAACCTTTATGGGCCAGTGCTTAAGGGTGTTTGGTTGGTTTTTGTTGACGACAATGCGAAGTGAACCCCTGTTGACAGAACTGTGTCAACAAATGGTTCCGTTGCCAGGACCTTGAAGAAGAAAAGAAGAGGACATGTTGTGGCACCCGATGAAACTGGAGATTCAGGATTGGTTCGACAAGAAGAAAGAAGAATTCGCGGAATTAAAAAATCAGAACCCCGGGCAGATGACAAGCAGTTGGTTGGAAAATCATATCTATTCTGATATCCATGTGGTATTCTTCTGTGAATTCCCGATATTGCTACACGAGTGGTTTTCGTAGATGACATTTCAAAAGAACCATTGCCAAGGAGGCAAACCTAACCACTAGACTCAAACTAATCCAATAGCTAAAATGGGACGACAAAAGGGTATCAAGGGCTATTGACTTATGGGTAAACAGTATCATAGAGGGATACATCACTGAATTTTCCATTGATACAATCAAGTCATATAGTGATGCAGAAAGGAAATTTTTCAAAGGACCTAGAGGGAGATTCCTACTATCACTGAAGTTGTGGATAAAGATGCTCGTCTACGAAAAGGGTATACTGAGGATGAATTCCAATGAGTAGAGGATCAGTGTGCGGAGGTTGTGGGTACCGCGTGAATGCGGGTCCGATAGAAAGATGCGGGAAAGATGGACATGTGCGACGATGAATTTTTAAGGGAGGTTGAGGAAGATTGTGGTACCTTGAGAAATGGGGTGATATTCCAATGACTAAAGAAGAAGAGGAGGACTGAGAGACAGTCTCCTGAGGGGACCAGAACAGAAGACTGTGAAATAGGACCACAAGGGATGAAAACCACTTATACTATGAAACGAGAACTCGACACAGTTCTCGTTTTTCTCTCTCCTAATTTTAGTAGCTATTTTTACCTCCGTTTCAAAAATGGTTGATACCAGTATCACACATTTTCATTTTGAGGCATTTTTTTGGGCCTTTGACACATCTTTATTGTAAAGTATTTTTAATTTCTATTTTCAAGTGTGTTTTTTAGAAATTTAACAAAAAACATACATTTAGAAGCTAGCTATAATGAAAAACACATACATTTTCGACATTTATCTTTAAAATTTAATCATAAATAATATATTTTTATGGAAAAAATAGTAAACAAATCGAGAAAAAGAAGACATTTAAACCCATTTTTAACAGACTTTTAGTCATTTTGTATAAAAATGATACTATTTCACATTATTTTTCATAATATTTAACCACCTAACCAATTATTATTAAAATTTAAAAAGAAAATGTTTTAAAAAATTACATTGCCCCCTTTCCCTAACCCTATCCCTACTCCCCCACAAACTATTACAAAAGTTAAAAAAATAATTATAATGCGTCTCTTCTACCCTAACCCCCTAACAAACTATTAATAATTTTTAAAAAAAATTATTACATATCCTACCCTAACCCCTCAACCAACCATTAATAAACATTTAAAAAAACAAAGTACATTTTCTAATGCCCTAGCCCCCTACATTACCCCCTACCTTAGCCCCCCGAAAATTACATTTCCTAATGCCCTACCCACTACGTTAACCCCCTCATCTTACCCCATTACCCCTCACACATCGTTTTAACTAAAAATATTTAAAACCCACCTTAAAAAAATTAAAAAATTAAAATAAAAACCTAAACTTAAAAAATAAAAAATAAAACCTAAACTTTACAAAAGAAAATAACAAAAAACAAACTAGACTTTACAAATTAAAAAAAAAAAAGACTTTACAAAAAATAAATTTTAAAACAAATTAAAAATTTAAAAAAAATTTAAAAAAAAAAAATTTAAAAACAAATTAAAAATTTTAAAAAAACTTAAAAAAAAAAAATTAAAAATTAAAAAAAAAAAAATTTTAAAACAAATTAAAACTTAAAAAAAACAAATTAAAAAAAAAAAAAAAAAAAATTTTAAAACAAATTAAAAATTAAAAAAAAAAAAATTAAAAATTGAAAAAAAAACCCTTGGGCGCCCAAAGGGCTGCCCCCGTGGGGCGGCCCTTTGGGCGCCCAACGGGGCGGAGCCAGCATCCGCCGCCCACTTTTGGGCGGGCAGATGCTGGCTCCGCCCCGTTGGGCGCCCAAAGGGCCGCCCCCGGTCATCGAGCTGCCACCGTGGGGCGGCCCTTTGGGCGCCCAACGGGGCGGAGCCAGCATCCGCCCGCCCAAAAGTGGGCGGGCGGATGCTGGCTCCGCCCCGTTGGGTGCCCAAAGGGCCGCCCCACGGTGGCAGCTCGATGCCGAGGCGGCCCTTTGGGCGCCCAAGGGTTTTTTTTTTCAATTTTTAATTTTTTTTTTTTAATTTTTAATTTGTTTAAAAAAAATTTTTTTTTTTAATTTTTAATTTTTTTTTTTTAAGTTTTTTTTTAAATTTTAAATTTGTTTTTAAAATTTTTTTTTTTTTAATTTTTGATTTGTTTTTTTTAAGTTTTTTTAAAAAATTTTAATTTTTTTTTAATTTTTTTTTTTTTTTTTTAATTTTAATTTTTTTAAGTTTTTTTTAAGTTTTTTTTAAATTTTAAATTTGTTTTTAAATTTTTTTTTTTTTATTTTTAATTTTTTTTTTTAAGTTTTTTTAAAATTTTTTAATTTGTTTTAAAATTTATTTTTTGTAAAGTCTCTTTTTTTTAACTTTTGTAATAGTTTGTTGGGGGCTAGGGTTAGGAATTTATTTGTTGAAAACAGAAAATTTCAATTTAGGGGTTGATTTTAAGGCTTTCGTAAATAACAGTATGAGATTTTTAAGCCATGGCTATATTTTTAATTCAGAGAAAAAAAACGTTCATACTAGTATCAACACTTTTCGATTTGGGGGTTGTTTTGGTGTTTTTTATGAAAACATGATACTGGCATCAACACTTTTTGATTTGGGGGTTGTTTTCGGTGTTTTTTATGCAAAAATATGAGTTTTTATGGCTAGAGTTCTCGTTCTTAGTATATAGTTCTCGTTTCATAGTATAAGTGGTTTGAAGCGACGTTATTACGATGAAGAAGAAGATGAACAGGCTATCCCAGAAGCCAAAGAAGGACGGGCCCTAAGATACAACGTACCTTCAATTCAGTGCACTACTCAGAACTTGATAGGAAGAAATACGAGTTATTCGCAGAGCTTTCCTACGTGCTAGAACAATAGTAAGAGTAGCGGATCAGTAAATAATAACAATAGAAGTGCAAGAATTGTAGGTGACGACACAAAGATGCCAACCTTCTAGGATAACGGGACCGAGTATCCCAAACAATATTGGTTTTTGTGTGAGGTGGTATGGACTGTGAAGCAATTCCAGGATGAAAATATCAAAAAGGGACTACTAGCGACGACCCTCAGGGGCCATGCATTAGACTGGTTTATGAAATTTACTAAGGTACGGACAGGAACCATAGATAAAACACTGCCACAGATCAAGGAAGGAATGATTGATGAATTTAGAAAACCCAAATCTGAGTTACAGTACATCACAGAGCTCAAGGAAATCAAGCAGTTTCCAAACAAATCAGTATGGTAATTCAACCAACGGTATAAAACGCTAATGGAAAAAGTGAGTCTCGGGATGAGTGACATGCAGCATAAAGATTGGTTTATCGCTGGGTTGGTACCACACATTCGTGAGCCACTGATGCAACAAAAGGTAGCGACTCAGGAAGAAGCTCTGGAAATCGCAATGAAGTTAGAGGCTTCACCGATTGGTGAAACAGGCATAGGCGTGGATCAGATACAAGTGTAGTTGGAAAATTTAATGATCCAGTTACAAGATATGAAGAAGGGAAAATAGGTCCGTGAAGACGTATGGTGCACTAGATGAAAGAAAGAAGGACATCACAAGGATCAGTGCCCAAAATTTTGAGAGTATTTACAATCGAGTGCACCGAATCCCCTCAATTAGGGAGGGATGCCTTGGTGTCATGTCTGTCAGATGAGAAGACATCGACCAGAAGAGTGCACGTACCTGCAGAAGATGGTGTCAAAACCAGTGAATTTGTATAGTGAATTCTATCAATCGGTTGGCCACGACGAAAAATATTGCAGCGCTTACGACCTACTCCAAGAAAGGACCGCGGATACATTTTTCATGAAGGGAGAAGAGCAATCGTCGGTACAGCAGCAACAATAGTACAATCAACAGTAGCCTCACTATCAAACGCAACCGTAGTATGATCAATCGCAATATGGTCAACCACAATATCCTCAACCACTATATCCACAACCGCAGTACAGTCAACCGCAATATCCACAACCGCAGTATGGTCAACCGCAGTACCCACCATACAGGTCATGTAGCTGGGGTTTTCGCCCCAGCTTGTGCAAATGAACACTTGTTAAGGATTATGGAATCCTTAACAGCAATATGGAAGTAAACAACAATAAACTAATTACAAATGATTGAAGCAAATGACATTAAACAGTAAACCTAAGCTTAAACACATGCATGAAGTAAAATATGACTTGAAATAACAAACGATACACTTCAGAAAATTGTGAAATAAAGAATCTTTTTTTATTATTATGGGAAAGCAAAGGGATTGCAGAAAATAAATTTACCTCGAAGATGAGGCCGGTGGAGTTCTAGCGGTGTGCTTCGGAGCTCCTTAGTTTGGTACTCTTCTCTCCAATGCTTGGATGGTGGCTAAAATTTTTATCTCAAGGGAGGCCAAAAGGCACAAAGATAGATAGCTTAAGGCTTTGAAAAAATTCAGCAGCATGAGGGTAGAGTGATTGGGGTTCTCGAGATGAGGGGCCTCCACCCCTTTTTATAAACTTGGATTAGGGTTTTAGGGTTTTTACCATTTTTTTTTCTTTTGGGTTTTATTCCCTATTTGTTTTATTTTGACCCTCTTTTGGGGTTTTGGTATGTTTTTGAGGGAATTTTTGGGTATTTTCAATATCCATTTGGGTTTTATAGGGTTTTGGAGGCGAGGTTGGTAGGAAATTTGGTCAACAGAGGTGTATGTCCAAAGGGATGAGTTAGTGAGTACTTTTTTGGTGGTAACAAATTGCCCCCTGATGTGTGAGGGCAGGAGCTCATCATATGGCCGATGGATATCATAAGTATTGTGGTTTTCTTGGGTAATGAGAATTGGGATGGAGAAGAACACGAACTTGTTGGAGACCAGAACACGGGGTCTGTACTGACTACCAAGATCTAAAAATACATGTCTTACCGATCAGTATCTCAGCATATGGACGAGGCAGGCATACCCATGCTCGTTGTCAAAATACAATAATGGGGTCCATGAACGGGGACCAGAAAAATACATGAGAAAACTGTTGTGTACATCAAATTGGTCCAGAGGGGATGCAAATCTGGGACATACCCATGGCCTAACCATGGTTGATGTGAAAAAACTGATACACTGGAAAACATTCGTCACTATGATTGTGGTACCAGAATGACTGATAAAAATGTTGGATCTGAAGGTGTCCAATAACTGTGAGTCAAAGAAGCATGTTACTGGGGTACTTTCATGAAACTGTTACCATGCGTAGCCTGGATATGTACAGAAACATATGACTGGTTGTTTCCTCTAGTAGACTCACAAATGTGCTGGAGTCAGATAACATCCGGGGTCTTCTACTAATAACTGAAATGACCAATACCCTGTACGAATCTCAACGATGTGATCAAGGTGTTGATGTCGAGCATGTGAGAAACAATCATCTGGAGAGGCACTAAGGATTCCTTTCAAAATGATCCATAGGCACTCGCTGCTGATGGCGATGAGTCCAAGGCACAGGGACCTCTAGGTCTATCCTATGGAATAGGTTGGTTGGCATCGACAAAGGGAGACCTTGCAACTACAAAGGAAATGATGTTTCTTTGATAGGAACGCGAGTTGTACAACTAAGATGTGATAGTACTAATGGCGGGACTGACGTACTATGGGGACGGGGAATAACTGGGGTCAATGGAGTGGGAGGACTCAAACTTCCTTTATTCAGAGCATGATGACATGGATGACCTGGAAGCTTATGAAACTAACTTTTAGGTATGGGAATCATAGCTTAAGGGATAAGGGATAAGTACCGCAGTAGGAAAGACTCAGGGGGATCTACTGAAGGATCATATCCGGAGACTTTGAAGGTGACATTTTGCAGAATGCTTTGAATAAAGGCGACCAAGATGGGGAAGCTGTCGTGACAGTGCAATTATATATATGCTTTAGTGTGGTGCTGAGAGGCAGCGTTGGGCCCTTCTTCATGGTTTAAGGAACTCGAAGAAGGGGTGAAAGTATGCTAAAAAAATGGTACTGTCGTGTGGAATTGTGCGAGCCCAGGATAGTTAATGCTCGTAAGTGCTTTCAATTTTAAGGAGTCTGAAAGCGATAAGAAAACTCTAAAATGGTGGATATGTACCGTCTTGTGGATTTGTATGAGCCTAGGATGGTGCTTGCTCGTAGTGGATTTCACTTTTAGAGAGTCTGAATGCAGTAAGAGGACTCCAAGGGGGTGCTTTTTCATGTGTTAGTCTTCAAAGCCCGAAAAGGCATAAAAGGATGCAGTGAAGAACTCTTCTAGCCAGTGTGACTAGAGTATTCCTTTGTCGTAATTAGTCTATGAGGTCCGGAAAAGGGGTAAACTTATACCAAGTAGACACCCTTTCAGATAATTTTTAGCGAGCATGAAAGGAAGCAAGATTGCTCGGCGATCTTTTCATTGTTTTATGAGTCAAAAAAGAGCTTAACAGAAACTCCCTAAGTGTCTTTTTTGTAAAGGAATTGCTCGGCCTGAAAAAGGGGCAAACTTAAACTGAACAAAAATGTTGGTGAGGCAAGGAGGAAGTGTTCGATCAAGGCATAAATATGGGTATCCAGCTGAGTGATAGGGGGGGGAACACTGATGGGGCCTCCTTGCAGGTCAATGAATGGCAGCGAAATAATGTCATAATTGCAGTATGGATGGAGTGGAGGGCTCATGGAGAGGTTGTGATGCACGAACTTGTAAAGACTTGGAGGTGGCTGATGTGGCACGCAAATTGAGGTGAAAAGGTGTAGGGACACAATGTCAAAACAATTTAAGGTGAGGGCGAGAAATGATCATAAGCCTCATCATGAGCACGGAAAATGGAATCCGGCAGTATAAAGAATGTCGAAAATGGGTGACAACCAAAGTGGCATGCAAACCGAGGCAACGAGGGACATTTGAGAAATGCCTGAAAGATTAGGAGGTGAGAGCGAGAAATGATCTCAAGCATCATCATAGACACAGAAAACTGAATGCAGCGATATAAAGAGTGTCAGAAACGGACAACAGCCGAAGTGGCATGCAAACTGAGGCGACGAGGAACATTTGAAAAATGCCCAGGAGATTTGGAGGTGAGAGCGAGAAATGATCTCAAGCATCATCACGGGCGAGGAAAACTGAATCTGACAATATAAAGAACGTCAGAAATGGACGACGGTCGAAGTGGCATGCAAACTGAGGTGACGAAGGACATGAAAATATGCCCAAAAAAAGGTGCCGATGAAAAATGTAAACTGACCGGACCACCGTGAAGTTGTAGATGTGTTGAGTGCATTGGTATCAACGGTTTGAGAAACGTGCCTCGGATGATCTCATAATGGATAAAGGAGGATAAGGCCAATGTCTATAAATAGTAAGTGGTCCCCCATAATAGGTGTCATTTGTGCGTGGTGAGTTTGACAGAGCATTAGAGGAGGTCAGAGGTAAAAGTTGAGTTTGTGGGAGATTTCATCAGTGGATTTGCATTTCGGGAGTTGCAGGTAAGAGCCCATGTCCTGAGCTTTGTCATTTAAGAGTTTTTTGTATTTTTTGGGTCTCTGGGGGGTCCTACCGGCCATAAATGGGAACCTACTTAGCATAGACCGGGTTCCGGATGGTTTTGTGTGGTCTAGACCGTGGCAACGGGGGGGATAACTACACTGTAAAGTGCAGTTTTCTTCTCCAAAGGTGTGGTTTAGGCGGCGCTGGGGTATCCGGAAAACTGTTGTGTGCCCCGCAGGTGGACCCATGATGGTTGCGCTCTGCAACACGGCTTTCAAAGGGGAAAATGTGCTTTGGGGTGCAACCAGGGGGTGGTTCGGTTTGAGGTGTGGACTGCGGCTTTCTGGGAGGAAATCGCGGTGTGAAGTGCAGGGAAATGGTTGGTGAATGCGTTCTGGAATGCACGTTTCAAGGGAGAAAGTGCGCTCCAGAGGGTTGTGTTTTTTTTTTTAGATGGGGATCTAATGAGATTTATTGTTGTTATTGGAAAGATGCCAGACGTCGGATGGCGAGAGCGGGAGATTCCTCCCAACATCCGGAGGAATATCCGGACAGATCAAGCGGTTCTGGAGGCACTAGCTGATAGTGCGCTCCTAAAGTTTGCGGAGATTCCATACATCCGTTCAGCACCTCTATTGCTGAACAAGTTAGTAAAGTTTTGGGATTGTGATATTGAGGCTTTCATGATCCAGGGTGAGCGGCTAGATTTGACCTTAGCCAATGTATATTTCCTGGCTGGGTTTCCTCGGTTAGGTATGGTTGTCGAGACTTAGCCGAGGAGGTCGGGGAATATATCCATGGAGACTTTACTGGAGAGACATTGTTTGCCTGTAGCGGTGGTGAGTAGTTCTTCACTCATGTTGTGTGACATAGAGAGCTCGGTTATGCAGGCTATTGCAGTGGCAGTGGTATGGGTTTTGGGTTCTCATGGCCCTAACCGGATCACGGGAGGGCAAATGTTATTGATAGAGGGCATCCTTAACAGGATGTACTATGCATGTGGACAGATGTATTTGACCGTTGTTCAGCGAGAGCTGAGCAAGGTTTGGCGCCTGGGGAAGGAGTTTTGTTTCCCATCTTTTCTATGTCCTTTTTTCTTTGAGCGGGTTCAGACGCTTCGGCCTCACCGAGTGATACGAGTGGTGCCCCCGACCGAGCCGCGGATGCGGCGATGGGGCGAGATGATGACTCGTAGGGGTGGAGGCCTAGTGGGTCATTTTTTCACTGAGGATTTGTTTCTATAGTGGATGCAGATACCGGTATCCATCGAGGATTATCCATATGCCGGGATGGACTTTTGTGGGGATCCCAAGGTGTCGAGACCTCCTGGCCAGGCTTGGGGCCCGGACGGTATGTTTGTTTTATTTTAGTTCGACAAGTTCTGTGTATGATATCATTTTGTAGTTGCTGGACTTGTATTGACATTTTGGTGTTTTTGTTTGGAAGATGTGGGACCATTACTACTGCCAAGTCATAGGCTACGGCAAGGGCATGTGGAGGGGGTGGACCTAGTCAGGCGTGGACAGGGTCGTCGCCGGAGTGCTGTTGTTACTCTAGATGTTTTGAGGCAGGGGATTGATTGGCTCCTGGAGGGGATCTTGAGCGATGGTTGGAAACATTTGGATCAGGAGTTGATCGATATTTGTTATGATGGTCCATAGGAGTGGAGGCCTATTATGCGGTGCATTGCGATGGCCGCACAGACCATGAGAGCGTTTGCTTGAGGGGATGTACCTTATCTTGGGGAGGATGAGGAGGATGAGGAGCCCAAGGAGGAGGATCCTGAGGAGGGGCTTCCTGAGGAGGAGCTAGGAGAGGATGAGGAGGCAGCATGGGTAGCTGTGGCTACTACCACTGAGGCAGGGGGGTCCGCAGGTGATGATGATGATGAGGACTACCAGGAGGAGTCTGACTAGGCAGTTGATAGGGCTGCCCCCACTGTGATTATCATGTGGGGTTTTTGTATATGCGGCTTATGATATTTACTGAGGATGCTGTTGGGGCTCCTCGCTGTGTTTATATGTATATTTTGGTACAGTGGGTACTGATGACATTTTCATGATATATATATATATTGATGGCACATGAATGCCTTTTGTGATGATGTTTTGCTTTCTATGCACGTGGATGCACTTATGGTTGATTTTCTTTTTTGATATATTTAAATGATATTGTTATGTACATGTGGATGGTATGTATGATTGCTGCCCTACATATGGTGATTCATGTGCCAGTCTAGAATATTATTAGCCATTTGGTCTGCTACACTATTTTGATTGCGTGTGACATGAGTGAATGTAATGGATTCAAACTGTCTAATCATTTGTTTAGTACGCAGGAACATTCTAAAAAGGAAGGGGTCCTGTACCTGGTAACAGTTTTTGAGTTGAGCAACAAGCAGCTGGGAGTCAAGAAACACACGAAGGTGACATATGCCCATATAGAGGGCAGCGATCAGTAGACCGGCCACGGCATCGTATTCAGCTTGGTTGTTGGTAGCAGCGCCTATGCACACTCCATCAAGGTGGATGAGCTCATGTGAGGGGGAATATAAGACCCAAGCTATGGAGGCGAGGTTCAGGGACCAGCGACTTGCAGCATCGGCAAAACCAATGTATTATAGTGGGAGGGAGTCCATCTGTGATCATGCAGGGTAATCAAAACGTAAGGTCATAGATAAAAAAGGGTGGGAAACAAAAAAGGGGAATGAAACTGTACAAAAGGGTCTTGTGGGTCCTAAAAAAAAAGGTGTTATGGGTAGAAGCGTTTAAGGTACAACCCATTTCGAGGATTGCGCAAAGGGTTCTCTTTAGAATCGGTGAGGATGTATGCCCCATGTCCCAAATAGGTATGCTCGATGTATGGTCCTTGCCACATGGATTCAAATTTTCCTTTCCCGGTCTTATCGTGTGCTTGGTCCTAGACTAGGACAAGGTCTCCTTCCCTAAAATTGCGTGGGTGAACGTGTTTATCATAACCTGCTTTGCAGTGGTTTTTTGCAGGTTTGATGGTTTGAAGGGTTGTCCGGCGATCCTCGTTAGCCTATTCCAAAAGGATCAGGTGCTGCTCAAGTGGGGAGGTATCAGGAAGGAGTTCTACAACTATGTGGAGGGAGGGAATCTAGCACTCTATGGGGAGAATCGATTCAATGCCGTGGACCAAGTGAAAAGGGGTGAACCCTGTGGCGGTCTTAGTGGAAGTGCGATAAGCCCAAAGTGATGGAAATAACATGTGATTCCATTTGGACTTATGGAGATCTACGGTATGTTGAAGAATGGTCTTCAGTATTTGATTGATGGCCTCGACCTGACCATTCCCTTGAGGGTAATAGGTGGAAGAGTATTGATGCTTGAATTTAAAAAGGATGGACAATTCCTTCCAGATGGCATCTTCAAAGTGGCCATTGTGGTCAAGAACCAGTTGTTGGGGGACACCGAACTGAGTAATGACATGATTAAAGAAGAAACGAGCTTCCGTGTCGGCTTTGAAGTTGAATGTGGGCATGGCTTCAGCCCATTTGGTGAAGTAATCCACAGCGACAATGATGTACTTATGGCCACCTGCCGAGCTTGGGTTGCATTCCATGAAATCGATGGCCCATTTGCAAAAGGGGCCAACAGTGACGACTGGATGGAGGGGGGCGGGTGGGGTCCTTTCTTTGGGTGCAAAGAGCTGGCAGTTGCGGCAATGTTTTACTTTAGTGATACAGTCAGTGAAAAGGGAGGGCCAAAAATATCCTGCACGGATGACTTTTTGGGTGGTGGCCATCCCTGAAAAATGTCTTCCACAAGCTCCACAGTGACAATCATTATTGACTTGTTCGGCCTCATCGTGGGTGAGGCAGTGACGTAAAATGGTTTCAATACCACAATGGTATAACACATCTCCTAGGAGAAGGTAACATGAAGCGTGATGACGTATGCATCGACGCTCATTGCGTTCGAGATCCGGTCGAAATTTATGAGTGTGAAGGTACACCATGATATCACCGTACCAAGGGTCATCTAAAGAAATGATAAATAAATGATCATTTGGGAGATTGGTCTGAATGGGGTCTAAAATGGATGGCGATGGCAAGTCTGTCATAAGTTGCTCCAAAGCAAGGGCCTTGACGCTCTTTGCTGTTGTAAATGTGAGGTCATATTCTTGGAGAATAACGATCCACTTAGCCACATGGCCTTGAAGTAGATGATGACTCAGTGGATAAACCATGGGATTAGAGTTGGCTGCAAGAGTAATTGTGATCAGCAATATGTAGTGACGGAGATTTTGTACAGAGAAGATGACAGCTAGGGCCAACTTCTCTTCAGGAGGGTAATGCAACTGTGGGCCAGGAAAGGTTTGACTCACGTAGTAGATTATGTACTCTTTCCGTGCACTATCTTCTTGGATGAGCACCCCAGAGACGGCGTATTTAGATGCCGAAATGTACAGGATAAAATCCTTGGAGAAATCCTGTGGGGAGATCAAAGGGGCATTAGTTAGGGCTGTTTTGAGGGATATAAAGGATGCTTGAGCTTGCTCATCCCAGACAAAGGGGCTGCGAGTACCGAGTAAGCGGAGGAAGCCGTGGACCGTCATGGCATATTCAGGAACAAAGCAACGGAGAAAGTTGGCTCTTCCTTGTAGACTTTGTAACTGACGTACGGTGCAAGGGGGGGTAGGTCAAGGATGGCTTGGACTTTTAAGGGGTCGACAGTTATCCCTTTCTGTGACATGATGAATCCTAAAAAATGTCCTCCAGGAACAAAAAAGACACAATTGAGAGGGTTCAAGAGGATTCTGTACTTGTGGTAATGGAGGAAGACTTTCCAGAGGTCATTTAAGTGGTTAGATCATTTTTTGGAGCGAGCGGTCAGGTCATCTAGGTAAACCAGAATGATATGGGTTAGGTCGTGGAAGTAGTATGTCATGGTTCGTTGGAAAGTGGCACCCATGTTCTTTAGACCAAATGGCATGACCCGATAGGCAAAAGTGCCCCATGGGGTAGTGAACACAGTTTTATATTGGTCTTCTTTCCAGATGTGTATTTGGTTATACCCGGAAAAACCATCCATAAAGGAGAGGACTTCATGTCCGGCAAAAGCGTCAACGAGCTGGTCGATGAAAGGTGTGGGAAAGTTGTCTTTGGGACATGCTTGATTAAGATCTCAAAAATTTGTGCAAACATGGAGAGTGCCTTGTTTTTTGTTGAGAGGTACAGGGTTGGACACCCAAGTGGTGAAAGCAATGGGATAGATGAACCCGGCTTTCTGAAGCTTCTCAATTTCAGTTTTAACTGCAGGGATTTTGGAGGGGTGAATTGGTCTCTGCTTCTGGCAGACAGGTGGGACCTCAGGCCATGTGTCGATGTGGTGTTCTATGATAGTAGGATCTAGGCCGGGCATTTCTGTATAAGACCAAGCAAAGACATCATGGAACTTCTGAAAAAGCTTTTTGGCTTCCCCGATTTCATATTCTGTACAAGTGGCCCCTAAGGTGATGATATTGGATTGGCCACTTGGACGAGCAATGCCTACCTGTGTGATGAGAGAAATATTTTCCATGTTTTCTTCCTTGAAGGTGTCGAGGGTGGGAATAGGATTCTTGAACCAATCGACCTTTTCGGGGAGGAAGTCTTTTGTTTCAATTGCCAATTGGTTGGCTGCAATAGGGGTGGACTCACCAGGGATGAAATATGATCGATGGTGCATGTTGTCCCATGGGTAGTCTGGTTCCATAAGGGCTTCGAGGATTTCCTCATCGCCGTGGAAGTGTTGGGATATCAAGTCATACGAGGGAAGGGTAGGTGTTGGAGGAGAGTCATTTCTATCGACTGCAGAGATCATATATATGGTGTTGACTTCTTCCGAAGGGGAAGGTTTTGGAGGATGAATTTCTTCAATGGTGGGAGGTGATGTTTCCAGGTCAGCATTATTCAATTCATAGAGGGCTGCTTTGTAATCCGGGAGGTCAAGGCACTGGTGTGAGTAGTGACCATATATTCCGTAGATGGCACAAGCATGATTAGTACGTAATGCCTTGTTGCGCTAATTGGCTGGGGGGTTTAGTACGACCAGAGGGATGTTGGGGTTATCATCCAAGGTATGCATGTGTTTTGGGAGATTGGGTAACTACGGACAGTTGTGGGTAGCGTGGCCAATATCGTCACACAAGGAGCACTTAGGGAGTGCTCGGGGGGGTGGTTGGGGTGCCACTGGTTTTCTTGCCAGTGGGGCGGTATAGTTTTGTGGGCCTTTGCCCCTAGTGTCTTTTGGTGGTGGTGGTGGAGGTTGTGTAGCAGACGTGGATGCTGCACTAGAAGGGGGATAGTTGGGCATGTTCGCCACTCCTGGTGGTGTGCGGTTGGAAGTGTTAATAGGTTGAACTACTTAAAGAACGACCTGCGGTGTTGGTGTAGGATTAGGGGCGGGTAAGTACCATATGGGAAGTCCTAGGGTTAATCCAGGGAGTTTCAAAGTGGCCATCACCGATGAACTTATCACTCCAGATGGTGGAAATAAAAATGGGATCGTATGGGTAGGCGTCGCCCCAATGTAATTTGGTACCGATGGTGGTTGCGGTAGTAAAGACGGTTGTTGGTTGGGCGTTGTGTGGTTGGAGGAAATTGTGCAAAGATTCGATATCTCAGTTATCTTTAGAGGGGGCGGAATGGATTGGAACGTGTAAGTCATGGGTGGCTCCAAGTATAATTCGGGTCCGACTGTGGAGACTAGCGATGTAGGAGCATTGTGCATGGTTTTTTTGATCATGGGGAGAACATTATCGAGGGCAGCTGGGGTATTGGGATCGTAGTATGTTATTTGGTCAATTTTGACCACACGTCCCTCATGGGGGAACATCATGATGCGGAAGACGGATGAAGCGACGGCCTTCATAGCATACATGTAACTACGACTGAGTAAGAGATTGTAATCAAGCTGTGCATTGATAACCTCTATATCGATTAGGACTATTTTTCCCACTAGCTGAACGGGGACGTTGGTCAAAAGGCCCTGAGGTTGGGTTGCGCAACCATCGTAAGCTCTTAACATAGTTGTTGATGGCTGTAGACTAGGGGATCCAAGCTTCTGTCAAACTGTTAGGAACCCATGTCAACCCTTCTATTTACTTTGTTAGTATATTATTGTTGGACACATATGCTTTGTAAGTTGTCCCGTAGTATTTGTTGATCCATAGTTTGTATTAGTGTTGTTGGACGCATATGCTTTGTAAGTCGTTCCGTAGTAATTGTTGATCCATATTTTGTATTGGACCATGGTTTGTATTGACACATGTTATTCACCCATGGTATTGGCGCCTAGACTTAGTATATAAGTTTGTGTTGAGACCAATGAAGGTACCGTGAAGTTATTTGTATTGAGCTTGCTCAAAGGAGGTTGCCCCCTCGAAGTGGCCTGCAATCAATATAAAAGTGATTCTGAGTTTTGTTATTTCTGCTATTTCATGTGTTTTCATTAATTAATTATTGCAGGTTCTTCACATCTGGTATCAGAGGACTTTTTTGGGCTCACCGGGTGAAATTTCTGCCAATTGTTTTTTTTTTCACATCTTTCGCAGCTTCGTATCTGGGAATAATCCCTATCCGCTTAACTCTGGGAAGTACTTGGGAATAAGCCCTAAAACTCATTGCGAGGAGTACCACAGGAACCCCGAAGTAGCAAGCCCATTGAGAGGACCTTCCAGCGAAAAGGGAAATGGCCCCTACTTGATTGACTAGTTTTCACCCGTGAGGTAAACCAAGAGCTATCGTTTGTGGCAAAGCGGTTATCAGTTTTACCTGAGCCATGGAGTGAGGGGTACTGTCCCAACACGCAAGCCGTCAGATAGCATTGGTGGCCGAGTGAATCCCTTCAACCGATAAGAAGCCGCACATACCTGGGGTCCATATCTATTTTCAGCTGAACTGTTGCCGATTACTTCTGGGTTGTTTCAGATCCATTCCGAGTCGTTTCAGATCCATTTTGACAGTCGTTCCAGATCCAACAGTTTTAGATCTATTCTGAAAGTCATTTCAGATCCAACCATTTTTTATACATTCGACATCATTTCAGATCCCTTCCGTGCCGTTGCAGATCCATTCCTGGAAAAACAAAATCCATTTTTTCGCCATATCACCCTTGTTTTAACTCCGTTTCCCTTGAAACTTCCAAGACACCCCTGGAATCCCATTCTGCATATTTCATTCTTGAAGACCCTATCCCAAATTCTACTTCCCAAAGCCAGAAATCTCACATTTGTCTATTTTTAGGGTTTGCCATAACTTCTTCAATTTTCACCCACTCGCCTCCAAATTTTGCCACTATGTTCATTTCCTATTTCTGCTTCTTTGTCCCTCTTTGACAAATTTTCTCATTCTTTCACCCCGCTTATGAAATCCCCATTTTTTGCTTCCCTGTCCATCAGAAAGTGTCCAAAACCTAGTCAAACCCCAATTACCCATCCAAGTTTTTCCCAAATCCAAATTTCCTTTTACTAAATAAGTTTTTTTGTTTGTGTTTTTCTATCCACTCCCCCCCCCCAAAAAAAAAACTCTTGGTTATGGTTGTCACCCGTACAGGAGCAAAAACCATGGAGGAAGCACTTGCAGCCATCCAAACGAAACTCCAAGATTTGGATGAAAAATTTCTCAGCCTCCATCTTCATCATTCAGCCATGAACAATAACCGACAGCAAGAACCTTCTGCAACAAATGGGTTCTCTTCTTCCAGCACTTTCCGTGGTACGAATCTTGAATTTCCTCGCTTCAATGGTACTGATCTGACTGGATGGATCTGTCATGCAGAACAATATTTCAGTCTGCATAATACTTTTGATGTCAAAAAAGTTCCACTTACATCCTTTCATTTGGAACAGGAAGCCCTTCAATGGTACCATTGGTACATCAAGGCTCATGACAAGCCAAAATGGACAATTTTTTTCCAACTCCTTTTGAAACAGTTTGGTCCTAGTGCTTTTGATGACTTCACCGGAGCACTCACTAAACTTCGTCAAATTGGCACTGTGAGAGAGTATCAGACAGAATTTGAGAAACTAGCTAACCACACAGAAGGATTGTCTGATGACTTCTATAGGAGTTGTTTTATCAGTGGACTTAAGGATGAAATCCGCCCAGAGGTCAAAATGTTCTGTCCCAACACAATGATGGAAGCCTCAGGGTTGGCTAAGTTGGAAGAAGACAATATTTCCGCCCAATAGCGCTCCAAAACCACTTTTGTTCCCTTCCAAAATATGGGTTCTCAACAACCTCCCATCCCGCCAGCTCCTCGACCAACTCCTATCAAGCATTTGTCTGAAACAGAGATGCAGGCATGTAGAGAAAAAGGGCTTTGTTATAATTGTGATGAAAAATTCACTCAGGGACATAGATGTGCTCAACACAAGCTCTATTTCTTAGATGTGAATTTTGTGCCTACCTTTGAAGTTGGTGAAGAAGCTCCAGATACACCGGATGATCAGGTCAACATTCAGGAGCTGCCTATTGACTTCCCATCTCAAGAAGACCACCCAAAGATATCTCTCTATGCTTTATCTGGCGTCACCACCCCCCAAACAATGCGGGTCAGGGGTTACTTCAAGAAGCTTCCTCTTACAATACTCATTGATTCTAGTAGCACTCATAACTTCATTGACCCTCAAATCGCCAAACATGCTAATTGTTTTATCCATCCTTGCTCCAACTTTGAAGTCATGGTTTCCAATGGGGGAACCTTACCTTGCAAGGGAAAGTGTGACAATGTGTGTATCTCTCTGGAATATTATAACCTGCGCTCTGACATGTTTGTCTTGTCCTTAGGTGGATGTGATGTGGTTTTGGGCATTCAATGGTTACGCACACTTGGCCCCATCTTATGGGATTTTGCTGAACTTTGGATGCAGTTTTCAGTCAATGAGACACGACATAAATTTATGGGCTTACAACTAGGGTCTTTTTGCATCATCAGTTCACATCGCCTGGAAAAGAGCCTTAAAAAGAATTCACATGGTGTCATCGCTCAGCTCCATTCCATCCAGATGCACCCACCAACGGTCTCCACTACTTCCTTGGATAGATATGCAGGTGTATTTGTTGCACTAGTGGGCTTGCCGCCTTTAAGAGACCTTTCTGGTAAGCATTTATCCGCATCTACATCTCAGTAAGAACTGATGGCTATTTTTCCTGCAGTACATAAGTGGCAGCCATCCCTACTAGGAAATTATTTCTGCATCCACCACTGATCTCCAAAGTCTGGAACATTTTCTGGAACAACAATTCTCCTCACCAGCACACTCGAAATAGGTTATCCAACTCATGGGTTATGACTATGCGATCACTTACAAGAAGGGTAAGGACAATATGGTGGCAGATGCTCCTTCTTGCCAATTTGATGACCCAGTTTCTCTTACAACTATTTCTCTGCTTGTTGCAAATTGGTTGCAATATGTTCAATAGGGCTATCTCTTCTATGAACTCCATGCTTCTTCATCGGCAGGGAACTCTGGGTTCCTCAAAACTTATGACTGGGAACAATGTAACTTCTTTTGGCAGGGACTGAAAATGAAAACTCACTAGATGGTGGTTGAGTGTGATACTTGCCAGGTCAAGAAGGGTGAAACAACACTCTTTTCGGGACTGCTCGAACCCTTGCCCATCCCTACACAAATGTGGACAACTATTTCTATGGATTTCCTAGAAGCGCTCCAGTTGTACAATACCACATCTAAAAGGACACCATATGAAGCAGTTTATGGGCATGCACCTCCAGTTCTTCTTCCATACATGCTCAGCAGCTCCCTAGTTCAGGCAATTGACTTGGTTCTTCGAAACCGCGATCAGATTCTTCTCATTCTGCAGGACAATCTTCACATGGCAAAAGTTCGACTGAAACAACAAGTCGATCAACACCGTTCTGAGCACAATTTTCATGCATCTCATATGGTCCTTTTTCGTCTACAGCCTTCCAAGCAATCCTCCCTGAAACTCAAAAAGCATCAGTGGGCCGGAATGCAACCCAAGGATGCTACAGGGGAACTACTCCTTCAAATTTTGCATCAATTTCCACATCTAAAGCTTTGAGGACAAAGCTTTTTCTAAGGGAGAGGGGATGTTAGGAACCCATGTCAATCCTTCTATTTACTTTGTTAGTATATTGTTGTTGGACACATATGCTTTGTAAGTCATCCTGTAGTATTTGTTGATCCATAGTTTGTATTAGTGTTGTTGGACGCATATGCTTTGTAAGTCGTTCCGTAGTAATTGTTGATCCATATTTTGTATTGGCCCATGGTTTGTATTGACACATGCTATTCACCCATGGTATTGGCACCTAGACTTAGTATATAAGTTTGTGTTGAGACCAATGAAGGTACCGTGAAGTTATTTGTATTGAGCTTGCTCAAAGGAGGTTTCCCCCTCGAAATGGCCTGCGATCAATATAAAAGTGATTATGAGATCTGTTATTTCTACTATTTCGTGTGTTTTCATTAATTAATTATTGCAGGTTCTTCACACAAACAAACGTCGACATGACACAGGTGGAGGCACCTTCATCGATGATGCATCGATGGATGACTAAGTTCCGAACTGATACAGAGACTTGGAAGGCCAATGTTGAAGGAAAACGTGGTTCGGCTTGGTCTAAGTCAAATGCCATTAGTCGAGAGTCATTAGGGTCTATCGCACCGATGGCAGATAACAAAAGTTTCCTCAGTGCGAGGCAATTCTTCAGGACTTCCAATGCAGACATAGCCGCGGGGGATTGTGCTAGATCTTCTACGATACTATAATTTGCTGTGGCAGGAGCGTTAGGATTGTTGTTGATCTGTCGTAGTGGGAAACGAGGGCCTTTAGGGGCCCCATCGCCGTGTGGTGGGGGTATACGTAAGGGATGATCTGTAGGGGTAGCAGTATCAACGGGGGGGGTTTCGAGATTAGGTCCGTATTGATTTTGAAGCGTTTGAAGGTTGATGTTGGTTGATGACATCATGAGGAGATGGTGAGTACCCGAATCCGTGGGTTGGTTTTTCTGTGTAGCATATGTGATTTGCTGAGGTGGTTGTACGATTCCTTGAGGAGGAGGTAGTGGTTGAGCATTTACTGCTCCTTGCGTGGGAAAGGGATTTTGCAGCACCATGGGGGGTGGCTAGGATTTGGGTTGTGTAAGGGGAGCAACTTGTCCTTGGCATTGGGCGTCGTCCGTCCAGAGTTGATGGGCACAATATAAATGCGGACAATTGTGCGTATAGTGGCCGTATACCCCACATATGGAACAAGGATGATTCATTCGTAGGTTGGGATTCTTGCCCTGACGAGGTGGTCTATCGGGGTTTTGGTCGGGTGGGGCGGCGTTGTTGTTTTTGGGGGGGTTTGGTTGTTGACCGCCTTGGTCCTGAGGTTGGTTATTCATCCTATTCCATCCTATGCCCCTATTCTATTGGCCTTGCTGGTTGCATTGAGCAGGCTGATTTTGCTGTGGGTGTTGTTGGGCGTAAAATTTCCCTTGGGGATTGGGAGGATTCTGTGGTTGAGCAGGTGGTGAAGGTGCCTGCATTGGGTAGTAACTTGGATGTGATTGAGGTGGTGAAGGTGCCTGCATTGGTGGTTGTGCAATTGGGGTTTGCAGGGGGTAGTAAGCTTGCTGGACTTGGGGGTGTGAATGGGTGGGTGGAGCTAGGTGTTGATAAAATGTAGGTTGTACCATAGGAGAAGTATAAGGTGGGGGTGCATGGCCATAACACTGCAGTGGGCATGATGGTCCATGGATATGAGGAGGTCTAATGACCAGGGCGTATGAAGTAGTCGCTCCAGAATGGGACGTGGATCATGAGAGGTCGGGGCCACTAGTAGCGGGCATAGCTGTGTATGGTTGAGGGCGTGATGCCACATGCCCGATGATACCATTAGCAGCATGGGATTCCCCAGGCACATCACTCCAGGCTGAGTCGGCACGGGGGGCATGAGGTAAAATAGAATATAGATAACCGGACTGGGCATAGATGAGGTCAAACTGTTGAGCTTTGAGAATTGCTTCTTCCTCAGACTGGGGTCACTTAGATGCCACATCCTTTGCGATGGTTGGTATGAGAGATTTGAGGAACTAGTTTAAAAAAATCCGGTCGTCCAACTTGATCTTGCATAACGTACATCGTTTATGCCATTCATGGATGTGGTCCATGATGTGTGTGGCGGTCTTCTGTTTGTAAGACAAGAGGATCTCTACACCAGCATTGTAACGAATGGGTAGTTGGAAGAAATGTAGGAAAGTGGAGGCAAGGGATGTGAATGTAGGGTGGGTCCCATGAGGTTGGTCAATATACCACTTGGCTGCAGCTCTAGTAAGGTTTCTCTGTAGTAGTCGAAAACAAATAGAGTTGTCCACGATGGAGTTAGAGGAACACCATAAGTGGAAAGACATGATATGATTTTGAGGGTCTTCTCCTCCCTTTCCCTCGAATTTGGGTATGTCCGAGGGGAGTTTGGTGGGCATAGGAGGCCACACGGGATCATGTCGTATTGGATCATTAGTCAACTTGGACAAGTTGGGGAGGTTCAGACTAGCCATGAATGGAAAACTACCAGGAATGTGCATTGGAGGTGGTGGGGGAAGTGTGTTCACCGCGGCGGTGATGGTATGGCCACCTCCCCCAATGTGTGGGGAAATGGTGTGGGCCATAGTGGCCATAGTGGAGGTGCTGCCCCCAATGTGTGGGGCGACGGTGTGGGACATAGCAGCCATGGTGGAGGTGCTGCCCCCAAGCATGACACTAGTCATTGCTGGATTTGTACTAGTAACTAAGACACTACCCACTGGGATGGATGTAGTGGCGTTAATGGTAGGCATAGGGCCTGTAGACGGTGTGACTATTGAGGTGGTAATTGGATGAGTGGTGGATCCTTCACCAACCATCCCACGGAAAAAGGGGTTGGATGGAGCCGATTATGTGATGCGTTCTAGTTCTGAATCAGATGTGGTATAAGGGGCGTCTGGATCAAGGAGAGAGGCTCTACATCTGTGATGGGGAGAGCCAAGTAGATCGTGCTGCAGGGGTTGGCCCCATTGGCACCAGGACTGTCTTTGGGACTCAATGATGATGATGAGGGTATTCCGAGTGAGGTGTGATGAGTGAAAAGCTCAAAAAATCCTAGTGCAACCATGTGTGCAGAAGGAGAGCGTAAAAAAGGCGGCGCTCAGGCCAACAACAATGCTCAAACACTGGTTGCAACAACTGTGTTGCAATCAAACGGAGCGAAAAAAAATGGTTAGAATACCAATAGACAAAGGCTCCTACAAAGAGAAAAAAGGTGTACTCACTACACTCGGGGGAGGTAAGGGATCATGCAAACACCTAGCTAGAAGGTATGCTGATTCGAACTCGATGTATCCTCTGCAAGGTGATGAAATCCCAGTCAGACAATATGAAAAGTGGAACCAAAGGCCAATGATATCCCCCTACTGGGAGGGACACCGGGTAGACAATCCTAGAAGAAAGGAAACTAAGATACCCCATTCATGACACATCCAGAAAGGTGAATCTGCAGCTCTAGTACTATCACCGTGTGGGCCTAAAATGAATCATCACACGTGGACCAATGAGTAGGTAGCCTTTGGTGACTGAATGGATTGCAGTATTCCACTCAGGCCTCCGAAACCAGTCTCGCCACTTCAACCCTCCTAAGGGAGAGGCCTTTCCGACAAATTGGTCGTAACCGTGTCAAAAAATACTAAGGGAATTTGGTACCCGAGATGACAACAACTATGTCTCAGATGTAAGCGACAAAGGGATGTTATTTGGATACCTATCCTCCTTGTCCTACCTAGCTACTAAATTCTTCTGTGTTCCCCAAGTGGGGTTAAAATTTGGTTGAGTTAAATATTTTTGTAAGGATCACTTGAGTTAAGTGTCAGAGTGTGTGCAATGATAATGTTGGCAGTTAACTAGCAAATAAAAAGATGGTATTTAAATGCTAGAAAAATGGAAACAATGCTGGAAATTGAATGTTGATTCAAAGACTTAAAACAATTTTTTTTTTTTTTATAATTTTTTAACACAACTAAAATTAAGAAAAAAGTGGAAATCAGAACGTAGCTAAGGGCCTGCTCAGTGTCGTGTGCAGCGCAAGTTTCATGAATTTTGGCACGGTGTAGCATGGGTATTTGCGAGAAACTCGTAGTTTGCACGCAAGTTCGGGGAAGTTCAGCGCGAGTATCGGTGCGTAAAATGTGGATTGCAGCGCAAGTTTCGGCTCAGAGAACGCAGTGTGCAGTGTAGAAATTGTAGAGGTAAAAGCGTGCAGCTGGGGTGGTGGTAGCGCACAGGTCGGTAGGAAACCTGCGTTTTGCAGCGCAGTTCACGGGCGTGTTGCTGCAGTGGAAGCCGCACGGGTGGCTGGTCTGGCTTGCGGTGCGGACCGCATATATGTCGGGGTAGTGAGCGGCGCCACTCTGGTGCGGGGACAAGGTCATGGGAAGAGTGGTGAGAGCTGCGGTATGGTCCGCAAGCAAGAGACTGGGTTTTATGCGGTGCAGTCTACGTGAAAATGGAAAACAGGCATGGTCAGGACCGCGAACAAGTAAGACTAACTCACGTTTTGAGTCGCAACAAAAGGATGAGAAGCCGACGTGTAGACCGCGTGAAGGTGGAGAACACTCATGGTTGGGACCGCGCATAGGGAAGGATAACCTGTGTTTTGAATCGCAACAAAAGGTTAAGAAGCCGATGTGCAGACCGTGCGAAGGTGGAGAACAACCGCGCTTTGGAGCGCAGTTGTTAGTGAAAAATATGCGGTTTCTGCACAAATGCAAACTGGTTGCAACCATACAGGAAAACACGCAGAACTGATAAACTAAGCAAGGAAAAACAAAAAACAGAACTGCAAACATACATATTAATAAAAACTAAACTTGTCAGAGAGGGGTTCAGACAGTGGAGTCGCCAAACTGTAGCTAAGGTTTTCACCCCCGCTTGTGCAAATGAGCACATGTTAAGGATTATGGAATCCTTAACAGTAGTATGGAAGTAAACATTATTAAACTAAGTACAAATGATTGAAGCAAATGACATTAAACAGTAAACCTGAACTTAAACACATGCATGAAGTAAAATATGACTTGAAATAACAAACGATACACTTGAAAAAACTATGAAATAAAGAATCTTCTTTTTATTATTATGGGCAAGCAAAGGACATGCAAAAATTAAATTTACCTCGAAGATGAGGTTGGTGGAGTTCTGGCAGTGTGCTCTGGAGCTCCTTAGTTTGGTACTCTTCTCTCCAATGCTTGGATGGTGGCTGAAATTTTTATCTCAAGGGAGGCCAAAAGGCACAAAGATAGATGGCTTAAGGCTTTGAAAAAATTCAGCAGCATGAGGGTAGAGTGATTGGGGTTCTCGAGATGAGGGGCCTCCACCCCTTTTTATAAACTTGGATTAGGGTTTTAGGGTTTTTTTCCCTATTTTCTCTTTTTTTTTTTTTTTTTGGGGTTTTATTCCCTATTTGTTTGATTTTGACCCTCTTTTGGGGTTTTAGTATGTTTTTGAGGGAATGTTTGGGTATTTTCAATATCCATTTGGGTTTTATAGGGTTTTGGAGGTGAGGTTGGTAGGAAATTTGGTCAACATAGGTGTATGTCCAAAGGGATGAGTTAGTGATCACTTTTTTGGTGTTAACAGGTCACTACGAGGGGGTTTCAGAGGGGGGTTCCACGGAGGCCGAGGTACCGATATCGGTCGAGGAGGAGCTGCTGGACGAGGTCGAGGGCCAATCATATGTAACAATTGTGGTCAGTAGGGGAATTTCCATAGGGATTGCTCGAATCCAACCCCACAGTGCACTTACTGTAGTGTTGTGGATCATGGTGTTGAAGCTTGTCCGCAGCTCATTGTGAAGTGGCAAACTAAGAACCTACTACCACCTCCACCAAATCAGAATCAGAACCAGAATCCATCACCAGTGGTACAGAAGATATCAACAGAGGTCAGAAGTCAAAATGCGACTGTCGAAATAGTGACCCGAGGAGGAGTTGTGATAGGGGCTGATAGGTCACAGGCTAGCATCCGCCCGATAGCAAGAAAACAAGTCACATTCAATGTAGAAGTAGAAAAGGATGTCTTCTTGAAATCATAGGAGGCAATGAGACAGAAGAAGAAGCCACGTCTTCCCCAAAAAGAAGTCACGTATGATATGCTACCAACATTCGACACAACGAATTTGCAGAAAAAGGATAGCACCTTAAGAGCCTTCCTAGAGAGTTTCCTAGAGCAGGAAAAAGATCATGACACATTGGAAGAAATATGCAGCATGTTGCATCGACGGGAGGGTGCATGATAGGATCGAAGGGTCAATTGAATACATAAGATAAAGACAAGAAGAGAAATGAGGATCTCTACACAAGTCGAAGCATTCGGTGTTGATTCCATTATCTTATACTTGGGATCAAACATAAACAACCTGACAAAATAGACCTGGGAAACGATGGGGAAACCATAGTTGGCTTTGTCCCCGGTACAACTGTGACTAGCAAACCAAAGTAAGGTCAACTCGATCGGTCAACTATGCCAGGTCCCAGTTGAGATAGAGGGACTCAAAACATATGCATATTTTGATGTGATCAATATTGTCGACAACACAAGCTCCTATCCAGTGTTGTAGGGATAGACTGGGCGATGGAGAATCAGGATATTATCAACTTCAAGAAAAGAACTATGTCATTTGAGAACCGTGAGATAAGGGTAGTCGCACCTCTTGATCCCACAGAAGGGAGGATATATGTTGAGCCGATAAGGAATGAATTCACTGAGGGATGGGACAGTCTCTATAACATATCGGAGGACTATATTAACCCTAATGCAGATGGAGAGTTAGGGACCAGGGTGGTGCAGTAGCAGTTCAGCGTCGTTAGATTCAGACAAAGCACTTGAAAATTGGCAGAATCAGTTGCATGAAGTATCATTTAGGAGGTGCGCACAGATCACTCAGTTTCTACGATGGGTAGCTAAAGAAGAGTGAAAACTACCAACGTATGAGGGATTTCCCAACTTGGCTACATTTATCACTGAATTTGAAGAAAACGTGGCAGAACGACAATGACTATTGGCCTTGGAGGAAGCCCTAAAGGCTACACCAGTGCGATGGTGGGCATCACAAAAGTCAACTATAACTAACTGGCCACTATGTCGACACCTAATGACGGTTAGGTTAGGTGACACTAAAGGATACTGCAAAAGGAAGTACGATGGAAGAGGAGATTGGAAGGAGCATTTGAATGAATGTGAAAGCAAATGGGAACCATGAACGAAACAACAATTGGTCCATGCATTTATTCACATTGGATGAAGTACCATGAAGTTGGTATATCGCAGCAGAACTGTGACGCGAAACAACCTTATGGGAACAACTAACTGTGAAAATCCTCACAGCAGATCTAAGAGATGATCTATACCTCACAAGAGTAATTATGATTAAGCAGGAAAATAGAAGAAGAGTGATCAATGCAGTATAATGAGCAACAGAATAATAATATAGTAGAACTCGGATAGAAGCAAAAATACTTCACACACACTAATTAATTAATCACAATATGGACAATAAGTAGTACAATGCATGAGGATTCGAATGCCTAAGGTCACAATTCAAATTAGCCTTCCTGGAGTGATCAAAGGATCACTGGAGTGTCATCAGAGCACAACTAGTATTCTATCTCATCATTGGTGGAGTCATCAATGCAAAAGTAACTGTCAACTGTCAGTCAAACTGAGTCTAATTGAGTGTGGTAGGTGTAATTGAATGTAACTAGCACATGGAGACACTAACTGAATGAAGGAGGCTCAGTGGAGGGCACAGGAGCAGCTAACTAGAGTCAGAATGGGCAGTCAATGTTAGGATATTTAGACACTTAGGAGTTAGTTAAGATCAACTTGTGTAATATATCCGTTAGGGATAGTGTGTTTCTTTAGTATGCATTAGTATGCATTTGTAAATACTTAATACGACGGTCACGATATGTTTCCGACATAGAGTGATCCGACGGCTCAACTTCTCTTAGATCAAACTTAACCTTGATCCGTGGCTTAACACCCGATTGGTCCATGATCTCTATTTAAAGAGCATGGAGGGTCATTGTTTAGTTGATCGATTATGAGAAGCTCATTTGTAACTTTCTTTCTTTGCATAATAAATTGTCCTGTAGAAGCTATTTCGCCAGGGCCGTGGAGTGTTTCCCTCAAGAGGGTTTAAACCACGTCAAAACATCGGTGTGTTGATCTGTGATCTGTTTGTGTGAAGTGGTTTCTCTTGGTGTTCGGTCCTTTGGTAGTACCCTATGTACTCGAACATGGTATCAGAGCTTTTATGAAGTGCCGCTTCCGGTTATGATCTAGATCTTGAACTGTTGTTGCCGAAACTCGAAAGGGTTTCTAGTTCTAATATTTTTGTGCATTTTTGGGCTGTGGGAGGTGTTCCATTGCGTCTGGAGCGTCATTTTCATTGGGAAATAGTTTTTGTTTGATCGAAAACGGTTCCCGGTTGCTCCAGAAACGCGTATTTCATCAGATCTGAAGGTATAATGTTACAGTGACGCATTTTTTTATTTCGTTTTTTAATAAGAAAAAATCTCATATTTCATTTTTTCTACTGTTAGATTTTTTTTTGGGTTTGGATTGTTGCTTTCCCGTCTGTGTATGCTCTTTGCCGTGCACCTTGAGCGATCTCGGCAAATCAGAAACAGAAAGGGAAGGGTTTTTCTCGGCTGCGTATGCTCTTTGCCGTGCACCTTGCGCGATCTCGGCAAATCAGAAACAGAGAGAAAACGTAGACTTTCTGGGCAAGCTAACAAGATCTAACTCCACAAGTGTGGAAAAGTTTTTTTTGTTTCGTTTTGTGGTCTGTTTTGCAGGAAAAAGGGAAAGCACGCAAACCGAGCAAGAAGAGTAAGAAAAAAAAGAAAAAAAAAACCCCCTTCCTCATTCCCATATTTTACATACCTTTTAATCTAGCTCACTTGGTTCAAAGTTGCTTTATTCCTTAATAGGTCTTGAGTTCAAGTCTTAGGAAGTTACTTTTAAAAAGAAAAGTGCATGCAATTTCTATTTTCAAGTTACTTTATTGTAAAAGTGCATCTCACTTAAATAATAAAAAATAAAAATACAAGTGAGTCACTTAAGTTTTTTATTTATTGTTGCACTATTTAAAAAGTAATATCATTGTAAAAGTGAAATCACTTATTTTACAAAAGTGATTCACTTAAAGCAACTTTTTTGTAAAGTGATTGTCAAAAGTTTCATATTGAGAAGAGGGAGGTTCTTTTTTTTGTTGGACATTCTCTAGCTGCCACGTCACTATTGGGGACATCTTCAACAGTTTCTTTGTTCAAGCATAACTTCATCATACAGAGTCAGTTTTCAGTGCCGTTTTTTTCTAAACTGCCTATTTTTTCGAGATCTTCACATCCAGACTATTGGTTTCTACTTTTACAGCCATTAATTTACAAATATGGCCGCCCATTGTGATATTCTACTTAACAGTTCCAACTATTTCTCATGGAAATCTCGTATCGAGGATGTTCTACGAAGTAGGGGACTTTTCAGAATTACCACAGGGAAAGAAAAAGAACCCACTGATGATGATAAGAAAATAAAATGGAAAAATAGATGTGATGAAGCTCATGGATTGATTGGGATGTCAATCTCTACTGATTTGCGATTCCACATATCTGGAATTGATGAACCTAACACTGCTTGGGACAAGCTGGAATATGTGTTTGGTAAACACAATGAAATTCAAGGTCACCAACTCGAAAATGAGTTGATTTCCTTAAATCCAAGTGACTTTTCATGCATTCAAGATTATTTATCTAAGTACAAAACTCTTAAGCTCTTATGTGCAGAATGTAAGATTGAGAGGGAAGACAAACAGTGCATTTATCATATTCTTTCCAAACTTGGACCTGCATATTATGTTTTTGTATCTACATTTTACTCCATGAAAGCATCATTGAATGTAGCTAGCTATCAAGAGCCTAGTCTTGAATCCTTTTGTGATTCCTTGATTAAGGAACAAGATAAACTCATTCATCTTGGAATAATCAACAATGCAGATACATCTGGGAAAGCCTTATTGTCCCAATAGAAAGAAAAGTCCAAACCTCCCAAGAAACAAAATTTTCGCAATAATAAGTCAAACAAGGGTCCAAAACCCTCTCAGTCAGCTCCTTCTTTAAAAAATGACAAAGGATCCAAGCCAAAAGGCAAGAAGACTGAGCGTCATTGCAACTATTGTGGGAAATATAATCATGATGAATCTAAGTGTTTCAAGAAGATGGAAGCCTTGGAAGCAGCAATGAAGAAGCACCACATCAGCCTAGATTTGCCTTCAGAATCTACCTCTCATGGACATGCACTTTGTGCTTCTGGTTATTCTTATAATGCATCTTCTTCTTCTACTTCAAATGAATGGCTCATTGATTCTGGAGCATCTTATCATATGGCTAAGGATCAAGCCATCTTTTCTACTATGCATGAATGTAACACCAAACAAGTATTTGTTGGTGATGATAGATCTCTAAGTGTTGTAGGAGCTGGAACAGTTCCAGTAGATAATGGTCATTTTAGTGATGTACTATGTGTTCCAGGAATTTCCTGCAATTTGTTATCAGTCTATCAGATCACTCATTCTGGTGAAGGTAAAACTGTGACCTTTACACCTCACCAAGTTGTAATCAAGGATTTTAAAGATCCTCAACAGGTTCTAGCTACCGGAATTTTGATGATATTACCAGGTTGTACAAGTTTAACAAATTTGGGTCATCACCTTTCCCTTCAGTTTTTGTTGCTCATAGTGATAACTTGAGCAAACTTTGGCATGAGCAATTTGGTCACTTAAATTATCGCTCATTGCAACAACTATGTAAAGAAAATATGGTGACAGGTCTTCCGATGGTATCTTGCAGAGATGGTGTTTGTTCCGGTTGTGTACTCGGAAAACATCATCGGGACAGTTTTGACAAACGTCCCTCTTGGCACGCCTCGGTTCCCTTGGAGCTTGTGCATAGTGACTTGTGTGGTCCTCTTCCATCTGCTTCCTTTTCTGGTTTCAAATATTTCTTAACTTTCATTGATGATTACACCAGACGCACTTGGGTTTATTTCCTAAAACTTAAGAGCGAAGTATTTAACATGTTCTTGGCCTACAAGGCCCTTGTTGAAAAACAATCTGGTCATGAAATTATTAAGTTAAGATCTGACAATGGAGGAGAATATGTTAACAAATAGTTCACTACTTTCTGCACTGAACAAGGCATCCAACAACAGCACACTGTTCCATATACACCACAACAAAATGGTGTAGCTGAGCAGAAGAACCGCACTTTAAAAGAAATGGCTAATTGTATGATCCAATCTAAGGGACTAAGTCTTCAATTTTGGGCTGAAGCCATAAATTGTGCAAATTACATAGTTAATCGAACCCCCACAAAAGCATTACAAGGTATAACACCGGAAGAAGCATGGATTAAAATTAAACCTGATGTAAGTCACTTTCGTGTGTTTGGTAGTGAAGCATGGGCTCACATTCCGGATGAAAAACGGAAAGCATTGTAGCCTAAAAGTGAAAAGTGCATATTTGTTGGATATTCTGAAGATGTAAAAGGTTATAGACTTCTTCAACCACATTCTCATGCTATAATCATTAGAAGAGATGTTAAATTTGATGAAAATATCTTGGCCTGCGAGCCTAACTCGGCGAGTGTGCCATCTTTGGCCTGTGAGCCTAATTCGGCGTTTGTGCCTTCTTCTTCTTCTTCCAACTTCCTTGACAGGTTTCCAACTCCAGTTTCTGATGATGACAGTGAGGATGAAAATCCACCTCCGCCTGCTCATGTTCCTCCAGTTGCACCAGCACAAGTGCTTCCTCGATGGGTCCGTTCAACATGTGAAGCAGCTGGTGATCTTGCCGGTGATCCTAGAGATCAACGTCGAACACGTTCTCAGTTTCAGCGAGCCTCTTCTCTTTTGGCTCAAGTTTTCGAGAATCATGATCCAGAAACTTTTGCAGAAGCTTCAAGGAATCTAGATTGGGATGCATCCATGGATGAAGAATATCGTTCCTTAATGGCGAATGATACTTGGGATCTTGTACCTCTTCCAAAAGGAAGAAAACTTGTCAGATGTAAATGGGTCTACAGAACTAAGTATGCATCAGATGGAAGTGTTGAAAGACTTAAGGCAAGGTTAGTTGCCAAAGGTTTTTCCCAAGTTGAAGGGATTGACTACAATGAAACCTTTTCTCTCGTCGCCAAAGTGAACTCCATCCGCCTTGTTCTTTCCCTTGCAGCCTTACACAACTGGGAAGTCCATCAAATGGATGTCAAGTCTGCCTTCTTACATGGTGATTTACAGGAAGAAATTTACATGGAACAACCTCCTAGCTATGTTCAGAATAACTCTAGCCTTGTCTGTCGCCTTAAGAAATCCTTATATGGCCTTAAGCAAGCTCCTAGAGCTTGGTATGCCAAAATGGATAACTTTCTCCTTGACACTGGTTTTTCTAGATGCCATTCTGACCCCAATGTCTATACCAAGAAAGTAGGAAACCATCTCATCATACTTGTTCTATATGTTGATGACCTTATTCTTACTGGTAGTGACCCTAAGCTTATAACCCATGTGAAATCCAGTCTTAAACAAACTTTTGAAATGTCAAACTTAGGACATTTGCATTATTTTCTTGGTCTCCGAGTTCTGCAAACCAAAGAAGGAATCTTTCTTTCTCAGTCTAAGTATGCTTGTGACCTTCTTCGTCGCTTTCACATGGAAGATTGTACACCAGCCCCTTCTCCCTTCCAGTCTGGACTCAAACTTTCTGCCACTTGTACTTCACCTGAAGTAGATGCCACCTTGTATCGTCAGCTTGTTGGTAGTCTTTTATACTTGACTCATTCCCGTCCTGACCTTTCCTTTGTCGTTGGTCGAGTTGCCCGTTATATGCAGACAACTCATGAAAGTCACTGGAAAGCAGCTAAAAGAATACTTCGATATATTCGAGGTACATTTCAGTTTGGGATTCATTACAGTACAGGGGGGAAACCTTTGTTGGTTGGTTTCACTGATTCAGATTGGGCCGGCGATCCTGATGATCGAAAGTCTACTGCAGGTTATGTTTTCAGTCTGGGATCTAGACCTATTACTTGGGCTTGTAAGAAACAACAAGCTCTTGCTCTTTCTTCAGCAGAGGCAGAATATCGAGCAGTAGTTAATGCCAGTCAGGAAGCTTTATGGCTTCGACAGATCCTTTCAGAGTTTGGATTCGAGCAGCAGCATCCTACTCCACTTTGGTGCGACAATCAAAGTGCCATCAAGCTTGCCAAAGATCCAGTTCTACATCAATGCAGCAAACACATTGAGCTACATATGCACTTCATCAAAAATCTTGTTGATGATCGGGTTCTTGAAGTGCTCTTTTGCCCTACAGTTGATCAAGTTACAGACATCTTCACCAAGTCTCTTACAGAAGCGAAGTTTTCTAAACTTCGATCTATGTTAGGAGTTCAGGAACTTGTCATTAAGGGGGGATAGGCTCTAATGCCTCCTTCCTTCTCCTAATAGTGTAACTTTTGTAAATCCTTCAATCCTATCCCAAGTTGTTCTTAAGGGGGGATGTTAGGATATTTAGACACTTAGGAGTTAGTTAAGATCAACTTGTGTAATATATCTGTTAGGGATAGTGTGTTTCTTTAGTATGCATTAGTATGCATTTGTAAATGCTTAATCCGATGGTCACGATTTGTTTCCGACATAGAGTGATCCGACGGCTCAACTTCTCTTAGATCAAACCTAACCTTGATCCGTGGCTTAACACCCGATTGGTCCATGATCTCTATTTAAAGAGCATGGAGGGTCATTGTTTAGTTGATCGATTATGAGAAGCTCATTTGTAACTTTCTTTCTTTGCATAATAAATTGTCCTGTAGAAGCTGTTTGGCCGGGGCCGTGGAGTGTTTCCCTCAAGAGGGTTTAAACCACGTCAAAACATCGATGTGTTGATCTGTGATATGTTTGTGTGAAGTGGTTGCTCTTGGTGTTCGGTCCTTTGGTAGTACCCTGTGTACTCGAACATTCAAGTCTCAGTGGAGGTCCATCGGAGTGATACAATCAGTTGAGAGTCAGTCTAGCCTTAAATCAAGGAAAGAACTGAAGACAACTGAAGATAACTGAAGTGCAACTGAGTGGTAGGTGAGAGAGGATGAGTGGCTTCCTTAAATCAAGGAGGAAGGACGCACTAAGCTCTAAGAGGGCTAAAACTGATCTGAGAGAAGCTCCCGGGGGCTGGCTAACTGAGGGCTAGGTGCTGGACTGATGACTGAAATGAATGCAAATGCATGCAAACCCTAAATGATGCATGCAAACCCTAAAAGTGCATGCATGAATTAAAATGTAAATGATCAAAATACTGGTGGGACTAGGATGGAGTATAGGAATATCCTAACACCCCCCCCTTAATCCATCCTGGGCCCTGGTAACTAAGACCAAAGGTCACCCAATACAATGAATAATAACAGTCAATAAACCAAGGAAGTGGTGAAAATTTCATGGGAAAAATACCCCCCCTCAAAACAGACTGTAAGACACACATAAAAAATAAATGCTCCAAACTCAAGCAGGTGTGATGCTTGGTCATATGTCTAGAGATATCTTCTTCTTGGGAATAAGTGGATCATGCTCAAAAAGCATGTGCTTGTACTTGCTCTTCAGATCGAATGTGATGAGAACAAATCCAAAATTATGAGGATGATCCTTGAACCTGTGATTCGAATCAGTTGATGTAGGATCCAATATTTGAATGTCCATATAGTCTTTTGTCTTCTCCTTCGAACCACCATGGGTGAGATTATGCCAAAAAGAACTATTACATGTTTGCTTGAAATCAAAATCAGATTTAAGACTTAAAAAGTAGTTTCTTCAGATCTCCTTTGAACCAGCAGGGGTGAGATCAAAACCATCATATGTATGAGAAATTATCCCAAGTAGTGATTGCTTAGAATCCAAATTAGATCCAAGACTTGAATTATGGTTTCTTGAGATCTCCTTTGAACCATTAGAGGTGAGATCAAAACCAGTAATTGCATGAGAAATTATCCCAAGCGAATGGCAATGGCCATAATCTTCAATAACCTTCTGAAAGCATGAATTAATGATCATATAGTAGTAAGTAAGAGGTGAGTAATCAAGGAGAGCGAATGCATTACCTCCAATTGTTGAATTTACCTCTAAAACATTCATAAGATCATGATGCAAACCTGCAAACTCTGGTGCAAGAGAGGATTTAGGACCTTCTATAATATCTAGAGTGTGAGCTGGCACAGAAGGAGAAGAAATTTGGAGCATGAGTGTAGAATCTGTAAATTCTTTGTGGACAAATTCAATATGAGATGATACTGGTTCATGATCTGAGAGACCATCAAGGGAACCGAATGCATCACTGGGCTTGCTCTTGAAGGGGTTTGGACCAATCCCTTCATTCTGTCTGCCAAATATTTCATCCAGGTAGGCCCATAGTTCTTTTGGAGATTCAACATCATGAATGATATGATGTACTAAGCATCAAGACATAACAAGCATCATGGTTCCCATGGCTTTGTCACCATTATCTAACTAGTCAATATTTTCTTCAGAGGATTCGAACTCTCTCTGAAAACAATAATCAAAGAGACCATTTCTCTTCAAATGTGATATCATCTTTGGTTTCCATTCATCATAGTTGAATGAAGAAAGAGGATCACAGTTGAATGGAGGAGGATAGATTTCTTCTGAATACATGAAAGTTGTAGAAGACCTGCAAAAACAATAGAGAATATCTGCAACTGCTACTACTGCAAAGATGCAGAAACTGCTGCAACTACTGAACCCAAAATCTTGGTAATAACCTACAAAAAACTCTAAAGAATGGAGATAAACAATACTCTCAACATGCTATGATACCATGTGAAAATACTCATAGCAGATCTAAGAGATGATGTATACCTCACAAGAGTAATTATGATTAACCAGAAAAATAGAATAAGAGTGATCAATGCAGTATAATGATCAACCAAATAATAATACAGTAGAACTCGGATAGAAGCAAAAATAATTTACACACACTAATTAATTAATCACAATATGGACAATAAGTAGTACAATTCATGAGGATTCGAATACCTAAGGTGGAAATTCGAATTAGCCTTCATGGAGTGATTAAAGGATCACTGGAGTGTCATCGGAGCACAACTAGTAGTCTATCTCATCATCGATGGAGTCATCAATGCACAAGTAACTGTCAACCGTCAGTCAAACTGAGTCTAACTGAGTGTGGTAGGTGTAACTGAATGTAACTGGCACATGGAGACACTAACTGAATGAAGGAGGCTCAGTGGAGGGTGCATGAGGAGCTAACTGGAGTCAGAATGGGTAGTCAAGTCTCAGTGGAGGTCCATCGGAGTGATATAGTTAGTTGAGAGTCAGTCTAGCCTTAAATCAAGGAAAGAACTGAATACAACTGAGAATAACTTAAGTGCAACTAAGTGGTAGGGGAGAGAGGACGAGTGGCTTCCTTAAATCAAGGAGGAAGGGCGCACTAAGCTCTAGGAGGGATAAAAGTTATCTGAGAGAAGCTCCCGGGGGCTGGCTAACTGAGGGCTATGTGCTAGACTGATGACTGGAATGAATGCAAATGCATGCAAACCCTAAATGATGCATGCAAACCCTAAAAGTGCATGCATGACTGAAAATGTAAATGATCAAAATACTGGCGGGACTAGGATGGAGTACAGGAATATCCTAACACTAACAATTGGATTTAGCCAAACGTTCAGTTTCTCTGATTAAAACCCTTTCATCCACAACACGTTATAGGATGTCTGGGAGAAAGTACTCGACGCAGTTCCAACAAAGAAACCTATGGGACTTCAATGGACCGTGACACCCCAAATGCTGATGGAATGCTACAACATAAAAAGAGAACCAGATGATGAGGATGCTGCAAGGGATATGTATATACTAGAGTCAGAAGGAAGTCGCAGTGTCGAATCACCAGATATGCCTTTTGACAAGTTTTAGCAGCCATTGTGAATCAAGAAAGTGAACATTGGGTTGGAAGAGACTCCCAAGTTCACGAGCATCAGAGAATACTAGGACAATTCGACCATTGTGAAGATGAATGACCTGTTGCACGAGTTTCAGGACTTGTTTCCGACGAAATTCTCAGAGATGAAAGGGATTTCTAGAGACCTGGGCGAGATGAAAATCCCGCTGAAACCTGATGCAAAGCAAGTAAAGCAGCGGCCTTACATGTTGAATGCGATGTACAAGGAGTGGTTGAAGGCTGAACTCGAGAGGAATCGGAGTGGATCAGCTTGATGGTGGTCCAAGATAAGAAAACCGGTGAATCCAGAACTTGTGTTGATCTAAGAACACAACAACCGTATCAGTTGAACTTGAGGTCCCAGGTGCGGGAAAGACGTGAAATGGAGCGACTCCAGCAAAGGACTGGTGTCGCAAAATCAACTACGGCATTGTAAATTTTTTTTTTTTTTGCATTTGTCGCCAAGATAATCATAGACTACACCAAGAAGCGGCACGATTCGACAAGTTGGAAGATACCACGATGCAGAAGGGTCCAATCTAGTCATAAATGAAGCAGTTAAACCACAATGGATGGTGGCAAGAATTAAAAAAATACACCATTAATGACCGATGCATGCGGTGGATTCGGTAAATCTGCGCTGGATTTGGTAATTATTGTCCAAAATCAATGGGACGCGACAAGTCAAAACTATAAATGAAGGGCAAGGGCACAGTCTAACGCACTGCGTTTTTAGCAAGAAACTTCCAAGAAGCGGATGGAAGTTTACATTTCGAGCACAAGCACTGAGCGGCCACAACTGATGCCTGTCATGCAGGAGCAACCATAAATCATGTCTAGCATATCATTCAGAAAGAATAGGAGTGCCAGTCGACCTATAGACACTAGTCAAGAGTCGAAGAAAGGAACCTCCAACTCATCTCAACTAGCAGAAGGACAAGCAGGAAAGGCAACAACATCGCAAGAAGGCCCAGCAATACTAGGGTATGTATCGTTGGGAAAGAAATGGACACCAGCGGTTCGAATCAACAACAACAAACTGTATGACATTAAAATGTCGCTGATACCAAAAGAAGTTCCTCAAGCTAGAAGCATTGTAATCCTTTGACCATGGATTGTTTTTGCAGATGATAGAGACTCTGAAAGGGTAGATGACCATACCTACAATGCCATAACTAGGTTTCATCTTGACTGGAGACAGTATGAGCCTATGACTATGACATGATAGCACTCCTCAGGCTGAGTGGGAATATTCTATTTTTGGTCATTTCTAGTTTGGCTAGGAGTCTTCTACTAGGGGGCTTTATCATAGACAACATAGTAGGAATCAATGAACCTAACATCATACTTATTCTGAATCATTTGACCCACACTGATTAGATTGACCTTGAGATTTGGAACATAGAATACATCATTTATGTACTTCTTCTCATTCTGTTTGGTAAGTATAGGTACAGTACCTTTTCCTTGAGCAGGAATGAGATAGTGATCACCCAATTTGATCTTTGAATTAACAGATGGATGTAGATTAGAAAATAATGATTTGTTACCTTTAATATGATTGATGTATCCACTGTATAGAAACCATACATTTGATTTATGTTCTTCTTCAATAGCTTGGTATGACAGAAACATAACTTTTGACTAATGCTCTTAAACATTGGATACATTTGCTCTACCACTCTTCTGATCTTCTTTCTTCTTTCTGCAGTCACATTCATAGTGGCCATATTTCTTGCAGTAGTTACACTTGACATTGGACCTATTATTCCATCTCTTTCCTCCTCTTCCTCTCTGGTTATGTGTTATCGAAAAATCTACCAAGAGCGGACTCAAGGCATGATCTCCCTAGCTTAATGCAAGACTAGAACAAATGAGACAGAATATGAAATAACTTTCCTAGATCTAATTAGAGATTGAGTGACTAGATGCCATACCTTTTAGATCGCGGATCCGTTCTCCTTGATGTTGTTCCAAGCTTTATGGTCTTCATATATTAGCTGCAAAACCTGTCAAGACAATACAGAACAACACAAGCAGGAAAATGCATCTAAACAATAACATATATAAGTAAGCAATTAAGCAGGAAAACTACACAAACATCATCAATGCAAGAATATTTGGTGGAAAGCATTTATATTACTGTATAAAAAGGGAAAGTACATAGAAGGAAGTGATTGCAACCAAGGCTTAACGTGGCAATCCTCCTCCAATCAAGCCAATGCCAAAGCCTCCATAGGAAGTATGGATCTCCCAAGGGATGAATAGAGATCTCCTAAGCTAATTTCACCTGCATGTAAGTACTATAGAATTCCTCTTTTTGGAGTGAAGAGGAGCCTCATATATATAGGACTAAGAGGATAGAATAGGTTGAGAAAAGGTGGGAGAAGACCAAGGGATCTTCCCAAAGGATAAGGGGATTGAGAACTAGATTAACTATAAGTTAGGGATGGATATCCAAGTCATACTCATTCTAGAAATCGCTCGAAGATCCTTTTTATCCACTTTAACTGACATCATCGTAGGTTGTGTAAGGACAATGGGCGACAGGTGAGGTCGTCGCAGGATGCAAAATGGGGGTATGCAACATCGTCACAGATTGTAAGGAGAGAACCTGCGATGATCAAGTTTGTCGCAAGTTGGAAGAGATCAGCTTGCGATGACCCAACTAGATTTCCAAGTAAAGGGTCACCAATTCTTCCAATTGGAATTCCTAGTCACATAAAATTTAGGGATGTTTACACTAAACTCTAGGATGGCAAGATTTAGGTGGAACAGAATCCCCCCCAAAGCATGAATTTGTTGAAACTGAACAGGTGAAGTGCTTTGTAGTAAGAAAAGGATAATTGCAAGGACTTGCTGGTTGAAAGGAGCTACTGCAGAAATGACGCTAAGACCCATACGACACAAAACATGGCTGCCGACCAATACATTGCAAATCCATGATAGTAAATACTAACTCAACACAATCATGGCTACTAGACACAATCATAGATCCACGATGAGATGATAATACAACCACGACCAATACAATGTGGATTCGTGTGACTCTGAATTGAGAACACTTCCACGACCAATACAAAGTGGATTTGTATGTCTCAAACAATATCCATCACAACCTGGGTAGCAAATAACTTCCACAGGGTCTTCAAGCTGAACCCGCAATGATACGAATCTATCCATGTGATTACAATGTTTTGGAGTCGAACATGGTAGAAACCACTTGATTACCGATCATTAATGTATACCGTTAACAAGCACGAGAGAAATCATCATTAATGTCGATGATCCCCAAGGTATCAAAATTATATCATCAAGTGTGAATGAATGATTTGAAGTTGGACACTGGATGAAATCTTTCAATCAAGAGTCAATGATGTAAACTCATGTCGAAGGCGACGTAACCTGCCATTAAGGCATGCAGGTCCAAAGTACTTGGTTGGTTTCTAGATTCAATCCTCGGATGATGTGTTGAGGTTGACAAGGATGAATCCATCGAAGGAGGGCCATGATGAATCCCTCACCATCGTCATGAAACACGACAATAGATATTTGGAGTAGATCAGATGGTAGAGTAATGTGAAAGACTGACTCAAGGTAGACCGACATGATTGAAGGTGTATTGACTGTAGATCATGAGTAACAAAATGGCTCTTGAACATGGGCATGGCATGACTTGGCAGTATTGACATGACGAGAATTACACTAACCCCCAATGCAACTGATGATGGAAGCATTCTTTGGATGACCCAAAGGAGTGACAAGACTCACGGAATTGACAGGACTCGAAGACAATAGATTACCCAAGTAGTAAATGCAAATGCAAATGAGTGCCATGTTCAAGAGTGACTATGTACTGCCAAAAATAAAGTGTAACACAAAATCTTTCCTTTTTCCCCATCATGGCTAATGAGTGCCTCACTTTTTTTTAACGAGCTTGATGAGGGTAACCAAATGCTCGGTATAGCTCATCTCATAGATGAGTCCAATCCCATTTTTTTTATGAATCTGGGAAAGGAGGGGTTCGTCCCATAATGGCCCCTTCATTGTTTAAATTTTAACGAGTCCATAGAAGGAAAACTCGGCATTATTTCATGTTTAGAGATTTTGAAAAGAACTAAAGGAGACTCCAAAGGTCCTTTTTCGTAAAGTTAGTCTCTTCGCCTGGAAAAGGGTAAAACAATGCGAGAGAGAACACTTCCAGTCATGATTGGCTCGAGTATTCCTTTTTCGTAAATAGTACCTCCTGGTTCGAAAAAGGTGTAAACTATCACCAAAAGGATGACCTTTCAAATGCTTTTACAAGCGTAAAAGAGTTAAGTTCGCTTGGCGATCTTTTCCTATTTAGGGAGTCTGAAAAGAGCTTAGAGAGGACTCCATGAACAACTTTGTCATGGTTGGTAATCGAGTACGACAAAGGAAAAAGTAAACTCGGTACAGTTCCTTTTCCATAAATAGTCTAGCGAGGCTGGATAAAGTGATAAACCTATACTCGTTAGACACATCTTTTTACTCAAATTTTTAACGAGCAGGACAATGGTATCAAAAGCACTCAGAATCTTTTTCATGTTTGAACCAGAGCATGAAAAAGTAAAAACTAATCTCAAACCACTTTTCATGTTTTAACCAGAGCACAAAAAAGTGAAAAGTAAGCTCAAATACCATCTTACTATTTTTAACGAGCTCGAAGATAGGTTGGAAGAATGCTCATGATGTCTGCATCATTTTTTAACGAGCTTGTAACAGAAAATGAACTATGCTCGGGATAATGCCCATTGGAAGGTTTCTTCCCAACGTGATGGAAAGTTTACCCCCAGCGTAAGAAACTAACGGCTTACTTCTAGTATGATTTTTAGAGGTACTGTTTCATTTTTTTAGCGAGCTCAAAACCCAAAATAAAGTATGCTCGAAAAGTATTCCCATTGGTGGATTATTTCCCAACATGGTATCCAGAGGTTTGTACATGCCCCCAGCATGATTGCTAGAAGTAAGTGACTTAGCTCCAACATAATGTGGAGAGGCGATCGATTTGACTTCAACATAACGTCCAGAGGTTGAAGACATGCCCCCAAGATTTAATTCATTCGCCTAAGGCATAGGCGGATGAAAAGAAGGTTCAAGTACTAAGTCTATGAGAAGACTCGACTCAAAGGGAAAGGATCTGTTTCATTTTTTAACGAGCTTGACATAGGAAAACACTGTTTCATTTTTTAATGATCTTGGCACATGAATAGAACCCTGCTCATGGTCAAGGCCCATTGACGGGTTCCTTCCCAACATGATACCCAGAGGTTGGTAAATGCCCCCAGCATGACTTCTAGTGGCTTAACATGCCCCCCAAGCTTCGTTTCTTCTGACTACTCTTCTTCCTTATCCAACTAAAAACCTAGCTACTAATATGAATATGTTCACCAAGGGGGTAAGAAGAATGAGGGTCAAGTGACACAAGAAGATGAAATGAAGGTTCAAGTCCCAAACCTAGCAGGATACTCGAATCAATGGGAGGGAGATCTATTTCATTTTTATGCAAGCTTGAAACCAAAGGTAAACTATGCTTGTGGGTTGGTTTCATTTTTTAACGAGCTTGAAACAGAAAATAAACTATGCTCGTAGAATGGTTTCATTTTTATGCAAGCTTGAAACCAAAAAGAAAGTATGCTTGGAAGGGTCTACATTTTTTAACGAGCTTGAAAGAGAATAAAACTATTCTCTACAAAGGGGACATTTCATTTTTTAACGAGCTTGAAAGGGAATAAAACTATGCTCACCCAGAATGATTTCATTTTTAGACAAGCTTGAAACCAAAAGGAAAACTCTGCTTCAAAATTGGCCCTACCCAACATGATGTCTAGAGGTTCGAAGGGTTCCCCCCAGCATAAGAAGCTAGGGGAACAACTCCAACATGATTCCCAGAGGCTGGAGATCTTCCCCCCATCACGAGGGAGAGGAAACCACTAAAATATGTGAAACATTTAGGGAAGTCAGATGACTAAGAGTCATACGATGAGTGGGTGTTATGAAGGAAAGTTGATCAATGGTCAAAATTTTCCCATTATGGGGAAAATACATCACTCGAAAGAGTAAGGACACTACAAATTTCATTACATAAACATAATCACATCCAAGGAGTAGATTAAAATCTAAGAGACCTTGGACTACCACAACATCAATACAGATAGTTTTCCCTCCTAAAGTGATAGGTAACTGAGGAAGGAACCATAAAGGTCCAGTAGGCCTTCTCTGAAAAGCCAAAACCTGGTCAGTGACTGGTACAAGATGAGGGGAACCTATAGCTTTCCAAGCAGTTGAGGATAAAATACTAACAGAGGCTCCCTCATCAACTATCGTATGAAATATTTCCTTATCAGAAACTCCTTCAGATACTTGAAAAGGAACACTCGAAGGAAGACGAGGCTCTATTAGCCCATTCCAATTGAAGGAAATGACCTCAATACTTGGAGGGGGTCCTGTGGGAACAGACAGGATCTCCTCTGAATCGACTAGGAAAACATCGACGGTTTCCAATTCACTCTCATTTGGAAGATAAGAATAAGATGAAGATTGTGTCATGGTGACTACTTCAATCTGGACTTTCTCCAATGAAAAAGCGGGATCGAGTGGAGGTGAGGCCGACTCAACCATGTAACATCCCAAAAATTCACAAAAATTTAAAATTTTTCAGAGTAGCATTAAGTGATATAATTACTATGCGGAAGTATAATAAATGTTTATTTGTTTATCTAAACAACATACTGTAATAACATGTTACGTCGATTAATTTTGTATGTTGTATTAAAAAATACGTGAAATTTGTTTGTGTTTATATTATGATACTGTTGGATGTTTTTACCTCAATCATGCTTCCTAGATCAATATGGTTATTTATTTAGATGTCGATACTTTATGGACTTAACTTGATACTAATTTCATTATAAGTGCTAACTGTTGAATTTCTTGATGATGATGATGAAGGGGTCCTATGGGTACCCCGAGGCTTACTTATCTATTTAGCTAAAGCATTTGAACTTCTGTCGCAGATCGCAGGTAAGAGCGATACTTCTTTCAAAGTGTATAAAGAGGTCTTAATTAAACTTCAGTTTTCCTTCAGTATTTAGAAAGAGAAAATATAAAGACCCAAAGTATTCCAGGGTGAGATCTATTCTAGTTTGATCTGCAGTTTTGTGGTTATATTATGTGCTACGTTATTTAAATAATTCCATAACAAATATATTCAATTTTCAGAATTTGTGTTATTTCTATTACACTTGTATTGTGTTAAGGTATCGTTGAAAGTTTTGAGCTTTGATTTCAATGCTAAAGGTATTTAAATTCTACACCTAGGAATTACACCATGTATTTGATTATATATTAAAAGGATCATAACCTAAGATCTAATGTTCATCAATATAATTTTTATGCTTCTATGCTTACCCTTGATGTTTACATATTATATGCACAAAGCTTACGTATTGTCTTTATTATGGCAACCTTGAATAATTATAGTTGCAAACGATACTATATATATATATATATATATATATATATATATATATATATATATATATATATATATATATATATATGTAAGTTTGATGTTGTAATTCTAAGGCATCATAACAATAGTTATGCCATAACCTTGATGTGCGCTCTAAGGCTAAGTACAAGGTTTGATTAAAAGGGTGTTCTACGTAATGGTTAACATGATAACGGTTATTAAACAAAGGTCAGCTAAAATGCAACGTTGTTTGACTAAAGACATAATACGTAACCCTTATTACACTATGGTGGTAAGGTCTCACCATGTTAATGGTCGGAACATTAACTTTGACTATGGTGTGATGGCAGGCACTATGTAACACTTGGATAATGAGCAATGATAGTTTGACCTTCGATAAAATGTAACCAAGCTATACGATGGTTGGAGACAGAAACATTTAATCATGAAGTTGATTGTGATGGTAGACTCTACGTATGATGGTAGCTATGATATTTAAAGTGCATTAAAAACGTATTTGGTGGAAGTCCTGTTGGCATCCACCATGGCTACTCCCTACAATGGGTGTAAATCCTTTTAGCTGTGAGGCAAGGTTTTGGTACAAGGAGGAGTAACCCTCGACCTGTTTCTTCGTTGGTTTCTCAGGGCATTCTATAAAGACCTGTGATAATAATACTAAGGTTTTGGTTGGAAATACTATATTTACATTCATCATTTTAGGAGAAAAACTTCACTATATTTACTATCGTCATTTTAATATTTCTAAAAGAAAAAAGTTGAAGTTTATAAAGATTGTAGTTATGAGGGTTGAACCCTCAACCCTGTCTTGTTCTATTTCCTTTTAGATGTGATGCCTGTTAAGGTTTTCGCAAATTTTTTTAAGATGTTTATAAAATTCCGAGCTGGAGAGAAAATTGTCATGGCAATCTGCGTTATTTATACAATGTTTGATACAACAAGGGTAAGGGCAGAGCCCGTCCCTGTAAGTCTAAATGTTTATAATAAGTTTGAGAATTTGTTTAAAGACCAAGAGCCATAATGGATGGGTCGTAATCCTACCAAAACTGAATACTATCTGATTTGTAAGGTTAGTATGGGTTTCAAACCCTGACTTCGTTATTTAACTTGTAAAGTTTGTAAAGTTTGGACTGTCTGGGAAAAACAATCTTCTTGTGTTTGAAATCTGTAATCGCAAACCTCATTTGCTAAAGTTAAAATATTACTAAGTGATAGAATGAATAGTTTAAAGATGGGGTTTGAACCCTGGTACGTTCGTTAGCTTACTTAGAAACTATTCGTTTTATTTCAAATAGTTTGATAAGTGAATAATTATTACACTAAGGTAAAATTATAATATATGGTATGTAAAGGGTGTGTGAAATCAAAAACCCTTGTCTGAGATTCTGTTTAAATAAAAGAAACCTGTACTAAGAGTTTCGATCTACATTCCTTACAGTAATTATAAATCAAAATTGGTTTTAAGAAGACTTGAACTATATGTTTCGAAGAGACTTGGTGAAGATGTCTACAACTTGATCATCTGTAGAAAAAAAGAGCACTTCAAGAACACGATCATGAACAAGATTTCTGATGAAGTGCATATGTAGCTCAATGTGTTTGCTACGTTGATGTAGGACTGGATCTTTGGCAAGCTTGATGGCACTTTGATTGTCACACCAAAGTGGAGTAGGCTGCTACTGCTCGAATCCAAACTCTGAAAGGATCTGTCGAAGCCATAAAGCTTCCTGACTGGCATTAACTGCGGCTCGATATTCTGCCTCTATTGAAGAAAGATCAAGAGCTTGTTGTTTCTTACAAGCCCAAGTGATAGGTCCAGATCCCAGACTGAAAACATAACCTACTGTAGACTTTCAATCATCAGGATCGCCGGCCCAATATGAGTCAGTGAAACCAACCAACAAAGGTCCCCCCTGTACTATAATAAATCCCAAACTAAATTGCACCTCGAATATATCGAAGTATTCTTTTAGCTGCTTTCCAGTGACTTTCATGAGGTGTTTGCATATAACGGGAAACATAACCAACAACAAAGGAAAGGTTAGGATGGGAATGAGTAAAGTATAAGAAACTACCAACAAGCCGACAATACAAGGTGGTATCTACTTCAAGTGAAGTACAAGTGGCAAAAATTTTGACTCCAGGCTAGAAGGGAGAAGGGGCTGGTGTACAATCTTCCATGTGAAAGCGACGAAGAAGGTCACAAGCATACTTAAATTGAGAAAGAAAGATTCCTTCTTTGGTTTGCAGGACTTGGAGACCAAGAAAATAATGCAAATGTCCTAAGTCTGACATTTCAAAATTTTGCTTAAGACTAGATTTCACATGGGTTATAAGCTTAGGGTCACTACCAGTAAGAATAAGGTCATCAACATATAGAACAAGTATGATGAGATGTTTTCCTACTTTCTTGGTATAGACATTGGGGTCAGAATGGCATCTAGAAAAAATAGTGTCATGGAGAAAGCTATCCACTTTGGCATACCAAGCTCTAGGAGCTTGCTTAAGGCCATATAAGGATTTCTTAAGGCGGCAGACAAGGCTAGAGTTATTCTAAACATATACAGGAGGTTGTTCCATATAAATTTCCTCCTATAAATCACAATGTAAGAAGGCAAACTTGACATCCATTTGATGGACTTCCCAGTTATGTAAGGCTGTAAGAGAAAGAACAAGGTGGATGGAGTTCATTTTTGTGACAGGAGCAAAGGTTTCATTGTAGTCAGTCCCTTCAACTTGAGAAAATACTTTGGAAACTAACCTTGCCTTAAGTTTTTCAACACTTCCATATGATGCATACTTAGTTCTATAGACCCATTTACATATGACAAGTTTTCTTCCTTTTGGAAGAGATACAAGATCCCAAGTATCGTTCGCCCTTAAGGAATGATATTCTTCATCCATAGCTGCATTCCAATCTAGATTTCCTGAAGCTTCTACAAAAGTTTCTGGATCATGATTCTCAGAAACTTGAGCCAAAAGAGAAGAGGCTTGCTGAAACTGAGAACATGTTCGACGTTGATCTCTAGGATCACCAGCAAGATCACCAGCTGCTTCACATGTTGAATAGACCCATCGAGGAAGCACTTGTGCTGGTGCAACTGGAGGAACATGAGCAAGTGGAGGTGGATTTTTATCCTCACTATCATCATCAGAAACTTGAGTTGGAAACCTGTCAAGGAAGTTGGAAGAAAAAGAAGGCACAATCGTTGAATCAGGCTCGCAGGCCAAAGATGGCACAATCGTCGAGTTAGGCTCGTAGGCCAAGATATTTTCATCAAATTTAACATCTCTTCTAATGATTACATCATGAGAATGTGGTTGAAGAAGTCTATAACCTTTTACATCTTCAGAATATCCAACAAATATGCACTTTTCACTTTTAGGCTGCAATGCTTTCCGTTTTTCATCCGGAATGTGAGCCCATGCTTCACTACCAAACACACGGAAGTGACTTACATCTGGTTTAATTTTACTCCATGCTTCTTCTAGTGTAATACCTTGTAAATCTTTAGTGGGGGTGCAATTAACTATGTAATTTGCATAATTTATGGCTTCATCCCAAAATTGAAGACTTAGTACCTTAGACTGGATCATACAATTAGCTATTTCTTTTAAAGTGCGGTTCTTCCTTTCATCTACACCATTTTGTTGTGGTGTATATGGAACAGTGTGTTGTTGTTGGATTCCTTGTTCAGTGAAGAAAGTAGTGAACTTTTTGTTAACATATTCTCCTCCATTGTCAGATCTTAACTTAATAATTTGATGACCAAATTGTTTTTCAACAAGGGCCTTGTAGGCCAAGAACATGTTAAATACTTCCCTCTTAAGTTTTAGGAAATAAAACCAAGTGCGTCTAGAGTAATCATCAATGAAAGTTAAGAAATAGTTGAAACCAGAAAAGGAAGCAGATGGAAGAGGACCACACAAGTCACTATGCACAAGCTCAAAGGGAACTAAGGCATGCTAAGAGGCACGTTTTTCAAAACTGTCTTGATGATGTTTTTCGAGTACACAACTGGAACAAACACCATCCCTACAAGATACCATCGGAAGACCTGTCACCATATTGTCTTTACATAGTTGTTGCAATGAATGATAATTTAAGTGACCAAATCGCTCATGCCAAAGTTTTTTCAAGTTATCACTATGAGCAACAAAAATTGAAGGAAAATGTGATGACCCAAAGTTGTTAAATTTGTACAACCTGGTAATATCATCAACAATTCCGGTAGCTAGGACCTGTTGAGGATCTTTAAAATCATTGATTACAACTTGGTGATGTGTAAACATCACAATTTTACCTTCACTAGAATGAGTGATTTGATAGACTGCTAACAAATTGCAGGAAATTCTTGGAACACATAGTACATCACTGAAATGACCATTATCTACTGGAACTGTTCCAACTCCTACAACACTTAGAGATCTATCATCACCAACAAATATTTGTTTGGTGTTACATTCATGCATAGTAGAAAAGATGGCTTGATCCTTAGCCATATGATAAGATGCTCCAGAATCAATGAGCCATTCATTTGAAGTAGAAGAAGAAGATGCATTATAAGAATAACCAGAAGCACAAAGTGCATGTCCATAAGCGGTAGATTATGAAGGTGAATCTAGGCTGATGTGGTGATTCTTCATTGTTGCTTCCAAGGCTGCCATCTCCTTGTAACACTTAGATTCATCATGATTATCTTTCCTGCAATAGTTGCAATGATGCTCAATATTCTTGCCTTTTGGCTTGGATCCTTTGTCATTTTTTAAAAAACGAGTTGACTGAGAGGGTTTGGGACCCTTGTTTGACTTATTATTGCAAAAATTTTGTTTCTTGGGAGGCTTGGACTTTTCTTTTTATTGGAACAATAAGGCTTTCCCAGATGTATCTGCATTATTAATTATTCCAAGATGGATGAGCTTATCTTGCTCTCTAATGAATGAATCACAAAAGGATTCAAGACTAGGCTCTTGATAGCTAGCTGCATTCAAGGATTCTTTCATGGAGTAAAATATAGATACAAAAAAAGAATATGCAGGTCCAACTTTGGAAACAATATGGTAAATGCATTGTTTGTCTTCCCTCTTAATCTTGCATTCTTCACATAAGAGTTTAAGAGTTTTGTACTTAGATAAATAATCTTGAATGCATGAAAAATCACTTAGATTTAAAGAAATCAACTCATTTTCGAGTTGGTGACCTCGAATTTCATTGTGTTTACCAAACAAAGATTCCAACTTGTCCCAAGCAGCATCAGGTTCATCAATTCCAGATATGTGGAATCGCAAATCAGTAGAGATTGACATCCCAATCAATCCACGAGCTTCATCACATCTATTTGCCCATTTTATATTCTTATCATCATCAGTGGGTTCTGTTTCTTTCCCTGAGGTAATTCTGAAAATTCCTCCACTTCGTAGAACATCCTCCATACGAGATTTCCATGAAAAATAGTTGGAACTGGTAAGTAGAATATTAGAAGGGGTGGCCATATTTGTAAATTAATGGTTTTAAAAATAGAAACCAATAGTCTGGATGCGAAGATCTCTAAAAAATAGGTGGTTTAAAAAAAAATGGCACTGAAAACGGACTCCGTATGATAAAGTTATGCTTGATCAAAGAAAATGTTGAAGATGTCCCCAATAGTGACGTGGCAGAGAGAGAATGACCAGCTAAAAAAAAGAAGGACCCCCCTCTTCCCAAGATGAACCTTCGACAATCACTTTACAAGAAAGTTGCTTTAAGTGAATCACTTTTGTAAAATAAGTGATTTCACTTTTACAATGATGTTACTTTAAATAGTGCAGTAATAAAAAGGAACTTAAGTGACTCACTTTTTATTTTTATTTTTTATTATTTAAGTGAGATGCACTTTTTACAATAAAGTTATTTGAAAATAGAAATTGCATGCACTTTTTTTTTTTTAAAGTAACTTCCTAAGAGTTGAACTCAAGACCTATTAAGGAATAAAGCAACTTTGAACCAAGTGAGCTAGATTAAAAGGTATGCAAAATATGAGAAGGAGGAATGGGGCTTTTTTTTCTTTTCTTTTTTTTAACTCTTCTTGCTCGGTTTCTATGCTTGCCCTTTTTTTCTGCAAATCACACCATAAACCAAAACAAACAAAAAAATTCCACACTTATGGGGTTATATCTCGTTAGCTTTCCCGGAAAATCTACGTTTTCTCTCTGTTTCTGATTTGTCGAGATCGCACAAGGTGCACAACAAAGACCATACACAGCCGATAAAAACCCTTTCCCTTTCTGTTTCTAATTCGCTGAGATTGCGCAAGGTGCACGGCAAAGAGCATACGCAAACAGAGAAAGCAACAATCTGAAACTAAAAAAAATCTAATAATAAAAACTGATAAAATATAAGATATTTTTTTTTTCTTTTAAAATAGAAATAAAAAAATGTCACTGTAACATTATACCTTCAGATCTGATGAAATACGCGTTTTTGAAGCAACCAGGAACCGTTTTTTATCAAACGAAAAATATTTCCTAATGGAAACGACGCTCTGGACACAATGGAACACCTCCCACCACCCAGAAATGCACAGAAATGCACAGAAATACCAAAACTAGAAACCCTTTCAAGTTTCGGCAACAACAGTTAAAGATCTAGATCATAACCAGAAGCGGCTCTTCATAAAAGCTCTGATGCCATGTTCGGGTACACAGGGTACTCCCAAAAGAACGAACACCTAGAGAAACCACTTCACACAAATAGATCACAAGTCAAAACATCAGTGTGTTGATCTGTGATCTATTTGTGTGAAGTGGTTTCTCTAGGTGTTCGGTCTTTTGGGAGTACCCTGTGTACCAGAACAATTCGATGGCTATAAAATATTACTTAGGAATTTTGGTCAGTTTCACATTTAATGAGCCACCAGCTTAGTTCCACCATCCTTGGGGAACATGAACACATATTTAGGGTAGTTGTCCCATAACAACAGCTTGTAAGTGAGTGTAGATGCTGCCACTTGTCCATTACCTTCTATACCAGATTCCATTCCTCCCAGTGGGTTAGTGAACACTCTTCAACAGTCTCTTTGGGTGAATATATCCTATTTTAATTTATTGAATAATAATATTATTCATTTACAGTCATCATTGACCATCCTTGTTCATTAATACAAAACTTTACAATAAAAGTTAAAGTCATATTTTTCCACAAACATAAAATGTTTCAAGTACTAGGTAGGTTACAAATACCGCCTCTTAAGTTCAACATCATCGTCGATGTTGCTTATTCATCATCAGAGCCTTCCTGGAACAGAATTGAATATGTTGCCCGCATATGGCTTTCCAATTCCCAGGTTTCTTCATCTGGACTAAGGTGCTTCCATTGCACCTTTACCTGTCCAATGGTGCGATATCGGAGCAAAATTTCCCTCTTGTCGAGGATACAATCCAGTTCCACCTAAAAATATCCTTCTGGTTCCACCTGAATGTCATTCCAATCGATTACATGAGTAACATCATGTACATACTTTTTCAAAACAGAAATATGAAATACATTATGTGTTTTCTGATTAGATGGTAAGGCTAACTGATATGCAATTGGTCCAATTCTTGATAGTATTTCAAATGGTCCATAATACCTAGGTGCTAATTTAGCACAACTCCCAAGCTTAAAAGAGCTTTTCTTGGGCTTTACCTTAACAAAAACATGTTCAGATACTTGGAATTCTTTCTCATTTTTTTTCAGATTTGCATGACTCTTTTGTCTGTCTTGTGCAATTTTTAAATTTCCTTGTACCTATTTCACTGTTAATTCCATCTGTTTTAACAAATCTGGTCCTAACATTAATCTGTCAATGAGATTACTCCAAGAGATAGGAGTATTACACTTTCTACCATACAAAATTTCAAATGAACTGAGTTTAGCAGAAGCTTGATAGTGATTATTATAAGCAAATTCAACTAAATGAAAAAAGTCTTCCCACTTAGTTGGATGATATTTAATATACATTCTTAACATGTCTTCTAGAATCTGATTTACCCTTTCAATTTGTCCGCCAGTTTGCGGATGAAAAGATGTGCTAAAATTTAACTTAGTATCCAAACCTTTAAATAATGACTTCCAGAAATTTTCAGTAAATTTAGAATCTCGATAAGAAATTATTACCTTAGGGATTCCATGCAAATGAAAAACTTGCTTCATAAACACATCAACAATGTTAGCAGCTTTAAAAGTAGTTTTGACAGGTATAAAATGAGTTGCTTTACTAAGCTTATCTACTACTACCATTATTGAATCATTCTACTTTTGATTTTTAGGTAAACTAGTTATAAAATCAATGCTGATAATTTCTCACTTCCACTCTAGAATTGGCAATGGTTGTAATAATCCAGCTGGATGTTCATGTTCAGCTTTAACTTGCTCACATTCAAAGCACCTAGCTACGTATCCAGCCACCCCATTCTTCATATTTGGCCAAAAGTAATCTTCTCTTAACATCGTTATCATCTTTTGGTAACCAGGATATCCTGAATAATGACTCCTATGTATTTCATTTAAAATCAACAATTTAATTTCAGGTACATTAGGCACATACAATATGTTTTTATACATCATTAAGCCTTTCTCATTTAAACTGTAATCTGTTATTAAATTTTCAGATATATTTTCAGCAACCTTTGCCTGTAATTCTTGATAATTTTTAAGTGCTAATTTTATAAGTGCTAATTGCTGCCATAAAATTTAATTTCACATTTCTGCTCAAGGCATCAACCACTTTATTTTTTGTACCTTTTATGTGCTGAATCTCGAAATCATATTCGTCAAGGAAAGCTAACCACTTAGCTTGCCATGCATTCAAATTTGGTTGATCCAACAAATATTTTAAACCTTTATTATGTGTCATTAATGAAAACTTTCTACCGATTAGATGATGGCACCACCTCTTTAAGGCATGTATCATGGCAACCAACTCTAGATCGTAGGTAGCGTAGTTATTTTCATGAATTTTTAGCTTTCTTGATACATACGCTATTACGTGACCTTCTTGTGTTAAGACTCTGCCAAGGCCATCAGTGCATACAGCAAAGTCCTTGTTTGGATCTGCAATTTTTAATATAGGTGTTGTAGTTAACAGTTCTTTCAATTTCTTAAAAATTTCTTAACACTTTTGATCCCAAATAAATTTCTTTCCCTTTTTTCTGCAAACAAGTTATGGGATTTGCGATTCTTGAGAATCCTTCTATAAATTTTCTATAGTAACCTGTGACTCCCATGAATGATCGCACATCTGTTACATATTTAGGGACAAGCCATTTATTAATTGCTCTTATTTTATCCGGCTCAACTGAGATTCCATCATTGGATATCACGTGACCTGAATACTGTATTTTATCTTTGAAAAAGTCACACTTACTGAATTTAGCGTACAATTGATGTTCTCTTAAGACTTGTAAAATTATTCCTAAGTGTTCGTTGTGTTCTTCCTTAGTCTTTGAATAGATTAAAATGTCATCAATGAAAACAATTACAAACTTATTCAAATACTTATGTAAAACTTTATTCATTAGACACATGAAAACCGTTGGAGCATTAGTTAGCCAAAAAGGCCTAACTGCAAACTCGTAATGCCCGTAACGGGTTCTGAAAGCAGTTTTAAAGTGTCTTTGTCTTTAATTCTGACTTGATGATATCTAGATCTCAAGTCTATTTTCAAAAATATCATTGCTCCGCGTACTTGATGAAATAGATCATCTATGCAGGGCAAAGGATATCTGTTTTTAATCGTCATTTTATTTAATTGACGATAGTCTATGCATAAACGTAAGGTCACATCCTTCCTTTTAACGAAAAAAGACAAGTGCTCCCCAAGGAGACACGCTTGGTCTTATGTAATTTTTATCAATTAGTTCTTTTAACTGTGATTTTAATTCATTAAGCTCCAGGATGTTCTTCCGATAAAGAGCTTTTGAGTTTGGTACCGCACCCGGTACTAGCTCAATGGTGAAGTCCAATTCTCTTTTTGGAGGTAATCCTGAAATTTCTTCCAGGAATACATCTGAAAAGTCTCTTAGGATTGGTATGTCTTCAAGTTTTAACTTATCTTCTTTAGTTGTGTGTTCATCCTTAATTACATTTACAACAAACATTTTACATCATTTTCATGTATCCTTTTTCACTTGCAAAGCATAAATCTATCTAACTGAAGTTTTTCTAGGGATTCCTTTTACCATTTATGTTTCTCCTTTATTATTCAAGCATGTAAATCTCTTTTCAAAACAATTCAGAACTACCCTATGATTTTCCATCCAATCCATTCCAATTAAAACATCATAAGACCCTAAAGGTAGTACATTCAACTTTACTTGTGTCTTTAACTGACTCATAAGGAAATCACAGTTTTTAACAAAATCAACTACTTTCCTTTTTGTTCCTGTAGCTAACTTAACCAACCAATATTTATCAAACTTTTCTACTTTCAATTTACAACTTTTTACTATATCAGGTGATACATAACTCAAACTTGCACTCGCATCAATTAATATAGAGATAGGTCTGTTCTGTAGCAAACCTTCGATTTGGACCATTGAAGTTTGATGATTAGCCTATCGATTTTCCAAGGCTGCATTGATCTTGGGCATTTCCCTCGCTATGTCACCAACTGTTGGTTCTTCCTACACTGTATGAATGTCGTTGACTGTTCTTTTCCTGTTAGGACAATTTGCTGCAATATGCGGTCCTTGACATTCATAACATTTTAAAGGTGCTCTTTGTTTATTACTTCTAGCATAATTATTAGGCACCTCTTGCGGCTGTAAAATTATGTGGTGCATTGCTTTTAAAATTATTTCCTTGAAAATTTCTGCTATGGAAATTTTGCTTGTTATTTCTAGCATGCCTACTAGAATTAAAACTTTTCCTTTTATGTTCGAAAATACTTGGTTTATTACTCTTCCAGCTAGATATTCCTTCTTTTTTCCTGTTCTATTCAAAATAGAAATTTGTCTTTCTCATGGCTTCCTCAAGAGTCTTAGGCTTGTCGTACTCAATTTTGTCATTTATATTAAAAGGTAAGCAACTCAGAAATATTTGTATTTTAGGCTTCTTGTCCACAATGTAAGGTACATATCTCAACGTATTTAAGAATTTACTATTTAGTTCTTTCATGTTCATAGAACCCAATTTTAAATCATCAAACTCTTTTTCTTTTTCTTCATAGTACCATTCAAACATAAACTTCTTCTTAAAATATTTCTTAAATGTTCTCCAAGTTACACTCCTTTCTTTAATACCTTTTACTCTTTTTAAATCTTGCCACCAAATATCTGCTTTCCCAGTCATATTATAAATGGCCATCTTAGCTTTCAGCTGATCTGAATAATCAATCATAAATGTGAAAGTATTTCTTCATACCTGACAGCCATGCTTTAGTTGTTTATCCCTTTTCACTTTCACCGTTAAACATTAGGGGTTTTATCTTCTTGAACTCCCCTGAAATCTCTTCATATGGTTTATAACTTCTCTTTTTTGGTCTACAGTCACTTTCACTACTGTCACTAGAGTATGTTGAGATATTGTAACTTCAAAGAATATTATATTTGTACTTTATTATTCTGGAGATGTTTCATTCCTCCGTCGGAATGTGGTAACTCGGGTTATTAGACTTCCCTAGTGGGGGTCGGCCCTGTATGTGTTATGTGGGTCAAAGGGTTATTAGACCACCCTAGAGGGGTCGGACCAGTTAGTTGTAGTGGGGTATTTAACCCATTGGTCAAATATGAGCCTACGTGTACTTGTGTAAAAGATATGTCAGAGTAGTGTATAAATAGAGGAGGTGTGTTCCTCATTTGATACACTCACACACTTGAAGATAGCGCACTTGTGGAGGAGAGGTCTGCTATTGTGGAGGAGGAGATCATGTCTCAGGGTTTCATCTTTGTATATTGCTGGTCATCTATATTGAGGAAGCTTTGCTAGGTTTTCTACCCCATGAGGGTTTCCCAGGATAAATCTCCGTCTCTTGTGTTTATGCTATGCTTGTTGTTTCTTCAGTGATCCTGTATATGCTATTATTGTGAAATGGAATGTAATGCTGCTAGTTTCTGTCTTAGCATATTGAATTTTAACATGGTATCAGAGCTAACCTGAACGAAGGCAAGGTATGGCACTTGCGACACTTGCTTTACTTACGACTATTTGAAGGTTAGGGTTTTACATAGCAAAAACCAGTCATCGTGGAACTTTCTCTATAAATCCATTTTGGTGAAGGTTCAGGATCTGAAAAGTTTACAGGTCAAAGATAACATCCCTAGGTACCTTGTGTCCAAAGGGAATCCTCAGATTCGTTTTACTTTGTAAGTTATGATCAGTACAAGTTAGGGTTTCTGCCTCTTCCAGATCTCAGTCAAAATCAGGTGACCTTGGTAAAAAGGACATAACTTGGGCTAGGAAGCTCCAAATGAAATTTCGTAAAACGTGACAGGTAGTACACAGACTGTACTATCTCAGAATACTTTTTCAGAGGCCGAAGGTGAACCAGTGACACGTGGCGCGCTGTACAAGTTCGCTCTCCTGGTTTATCCCATAAACAGGTCACGTTGTGACACTTGGCATAATTTGGGCTAGGAAGCTCCAAATGAAATTTTGTAAAAAGTGACAGGTAGAACACAGACTGTACTATCTCAGGAAACGTTTTTAGAGGCCGAAGATTAACAAGTGACACGTGGCACGCCGTACAAGTTCGCTCTCCTGTTTTATCCCAAACAGGTCACGTTGCGACACTTGGCATAATTCTCTCTCAGAAAATCCAATTGAGGTCAGAACTGTCAGGATGGAAAGATGACAGGTCAGGCTACTACAGAAAATGTTTTCAGACCCTGCGGAGCAAAAATTTTAGAGTTATAGCAGAAACAATCAGGTGCATATTTCTGTCAAAACAGAATTATTTTTGGAGCACCTTTATTCATGGCTTCCGGAATTTAGGGTTTCAGAGAAAGTTAGAATTGTTGGAATCAGATTCCACGGCTGAATGCTACTCAGGAAAATCAAAATTTAGAAACCAAGATCAAATTTTTTGGTTGGGTAGAAGAACGGGCTTAATTAAACCCTAGCTCAGGATTTTGATCAGAAAGATGGAAAATTAGGGCTTCAACAAAAGTTGGAATTTTTGAAGTCTGTAACCACGGCTGGAAGCTCCTCAGAAAAATAAGATTTTAGAGCCTTGGATCGAACCTTTTGATTGGACAGAAAGGTGGGCTTCATCAAACCCTAGTTCGGTTTCCTGTCCTGAAGATCCAGAAGATTCGAAGGCAATTTTGAGGGGTCAAATTTTGGAGATTTCAAAATTGAAGTATGCTAGTTTGATCAACTTACCAAGACACATCCTTCCATCCATTCAGAAGTGTGAAATTCAAAGATTGAATTTTTAGGGTCTCTCTAGCAAACCCTAATCAAGATCCAGATCAAGTTTCAGGGGGAGTTGAGGCTAAGGCCCTACATAAGAAGACTACAAGAAGTCTCAACAGGTATGACTTAAGAAAGTTCAGGTATGTCTTGAAATCTTATTCTTGATTAAGTTCATAATGTGTTTGTCTTCATATTATTTGTTAGTACAATCTTGATTAATGTTAGACTTATCTTATCACCCTAGTAACAGTATGAATGCATGTGAATGATCGAAGACATTCATTGATTAGGGTTATATGATTGTACTAATGCATTATGGTGTTGTGTGAGGTTGATCTTGTCTGCTAACAAGATTCAGGTACATCACTAAAGACAAATCAAGTTCCACATGAAGACAAAGACTCATCCATAATATTTGTTCTACTTACGAGGTATGTTGTACATAACTAAGCAGGTATACTAATCGAGGTATGTTTTCGTATGTCAAGGATCCCCTATATAAGTATACTTGGCATGATTAGATATGCTTATTCATAAAGTTAGTAATCAAGGGATTATGCATATTATGTCTTTTATCTTGATTGATGATATGCATGAGTAAACGAAGTCTTCCCCGCAATATTGAATACTAATGTTTATTACCTATGATCGTGACCATACATATTCAAGACTATTTAGATGTTTTTATAATGTTTATAATATACTAATGAAATGTATGTTTGTGTATGAGATCATGAGGATGACACTAGTGCACACTTGAGCATGCACAGTGGTACAGAATGAATAGAAGTTCAGAAGACATACAAAAGATCAAGCGGGAGGCAACCACACAAACATAAAAGATAAGTATTTGAGTTGTTATTTGAAATAGTAATGATATTGCCTGTAATAGGTTGTATGCATATTTGTATTCCTAGAATATATGATGCTGAGTGTAAACATTCATAGAACATTGAACAGTATACTACTAATATGCATATGATTGGTAAGTTGGACAAACATTCCATTGTTGCTTGTCTAGAATGAAACCTCTTTGCTGACATACTGAGAGCTGTGCACACTCTCGATAGTATGTTCTGGTAGAGATGGAAGGCATCTAGATAGCCACTGTATGCATACAGGATATGGGAAGGTGTTGTGCCAAAGTATTGGTCTAATTAGTTGCATAACTATGTAAATGATATCTGTATGCATAATAGGTTATCATGTCAATATGATTTGGTGATTATGAAGTATTACTAATCATGTACTTAATTTTGATTTGTAGGAAAGGTCATGAAGAATGATGGACACCGTACAAGTGATGGATGTTCAAACAAGAAGATTTACAAATCAAACAAAATATAGAAGGTTTGTGGCTAGAAGATTCTCTTAGAAAGGGGAAGAGAATCATGACATGATGTTTGCTCCAAGTATGGCATAATTAAAGAAGAAGTGTGAATCCGGTTCTGTATGGGTACTCAGGATCAATAATCAATTGATGAGCTTAATGATCACCATGAGTGATGTGTATCTCAATATTTGCTACAAGGTTGAATATGGTTTCTATACACAGATGACTTGGATGCAAGAAGGAACTCACCACAGAGTTCGAATGATATTGAGGCTCATATTAGTAGACCCATCTAACGAGAGATGGCACAGATAGATATGCAGAAGATCATTCAATGCAGAGTGTGAATGATGTTCAGTCTCAAAGGGAAAATTGACAGTTTCTTGATAAGCTTGGGCTTTACCAAAAGTAAAGTTGTTCCTAACTACCTTAAGGTTATACTATTATTGTATATAGATGATATCTTTCTGATAGGGAATGAGAAACAGATCATGAAAAGAAAGAAGAAGATGGATGCAGAAATGAAAAATGAAAGATCTCAGATTGATGCATTACTTCCTAGGTCTGGAAGTATGGCAAGGCTCAGAAGGAATCTTTCTCAACCAGGGAAAGTATGCTGAGAAATATTAAAAGGACTTGATGTGTTGGAATGGCCACTCTCATGAATTCCAACTTGAAGTTCTTAGCAGATGACTCATTAGAGTTAGTGGATATAGATCTGTACAGACAAATTATTCAGTCATTGATGTGCCTAACGAATACTAAGTCAAGATATATGCTTTGCTGTGAACACCTTGAGACAGTATCTAGTGGAAACTAGAAGTGTTCACCTATTAGTTGCAAAGCATGAGATAAGGTACCTAAAGGATACAATAGACTTTGATCTATGGAGATCATGAATTCAGATGGCTACACAGATATTGATTGAGAAGAAAGTGTATCATACAGGAAGAGCACATCGAGAAGATGTTACTGTCTGGGATCAGCCATGATCTTGTGGTTTAGCAGGAAGCAATCTAGCACAAGCAGAATATATGGCTGCTTGCTCTACTAATTGTGAAACGACATGGCTTCAGAATTATTTGACTTAGAGATGGACCCAACTGTGATCCTATGTGACAAACAAAGTTGTACTAAAATGGCAAAGAATCCGGTGTTCCATGATAAGTCAAAAGCACATAGAGATCTGGCATTTCTATATACGAGATATGGAGCAGATAGGAATTAAGGTTCGAATTTGTAACAAGTTACCAATGAACTAACCAAACCTCTACCGATCCGATGTACTAACCAAACCTCTACCTCAAGTAAAGTTTTCCGAGACAAACTTGATCTAGAAGGACCCTCCTCTAAAGGGGGGAGTGATGTGATCACTTATGATGAGATTGCCTGCATCGACAGTGAGGTCGATGATGTGAATACCTATATTGGTGATGCCGACAGAGAGGTTGGTGTATGGTCCTTAGACAGGGTCTAAGGTGGACATGATAGGATTGCATCATCCTAAAGAGAGCCGTAGACGTATGTCTTCGAGAATGAAGTCCTTGGTGGACATGATAGGATTGCATCATCCTCAAGAGAGCCATAGACGTATGTCTTCGAGAATGAAGTCCTTGGTGGACATGATAGGATTGCATCATCCTCAAGAGAGCCGTAGACGTATGTCTTCGAGAATGAAGTCCTTGGTGGACATGAGGGGATTGGATCATCCCTGGACTTCAGTCCTAAAGAGAGCCGTAGACAGGTGTCTCCGAGAAAGAAGAGGGATTGTATCATCCTTGAACACATGTTCTAAAGTGAGCCGTAGACAGGTGTCTCCGAGAAAGAAAAGGGATTGTATCATCCTTGAACATCTGTTCTAAAGAGAGCCGTAGATGTATGTCTCCGATAAATGAAATCCTGAATTAACAGGTAGGGGATTGCATCATCCCCGGACTGATGTCCCAGAATAGAGCCGTAGACATGATGTCTTCGATAAATGAAATCCTGAATTAACAGGTAGGGGATTGCATCGTCCCCGGACTAATGTCCCAGAATAGAGCCGTAGACATGATGTCTCCGATAAATGAAATCCTGAATTAACAGGTAGGGGATTGCATCATCCCCGGACTAATGTCCCAGAATAGAGCCGTAGACATGATGTCTGTGATAAATGAAGTCCTGAATGAACAGGCAGGGGATTGCATCATCCCCGGACTGAGGTCCCAGAATAGAGCCATAGACTGGGTCTCCGATAATGAAGTCCTGAATGAACAGGCAGGGGATTGCATCGTCCCCGGACTAAGGTCCCAGAATAGAGCCGTAGACTGGGTCTTCGATAATGAAGTCCTGAATGAACAGGAAGGGGATTGCATCGTCCCCGGACTGAGGTCCCAGAATAGAGCCGTAGACTGGGTCTCCGATAATGAAGTCCTGAATGAACAGGCAGGGGATTGCATCGTCCCCGGACTGAGTTCCCAGAATAGAGCCGTAGACTGGGTCTCCGATAATGAAGTCCTGAATGAACAGGCAGGGGATTGCATCATCCCCGGACTGAGGTCCCAGATTGATCTGTAGACTGATGTCTCCGAGAATTAAAGATAGGACTGCATCGTCCCTGGACCTCGGTTCAAAATGTACATGAGAGGACTGCATCGTCCATGAACTGGGTTCAAAATGTACATGATGGGATTGCATCGTCCTTAGACATGAGACTTGTCTTAAAGTGATAAGGATTGATCATCCTGGAACTTGATCTGGATTGTATCATCCATGGACCTATGTCCTAAAGAGAGCGGGATTGGTCATCCTGTAATATGATCGTGTGTGTTGCAGGATATGCTGCTATGTATTAGTGAGAATACATGCTATTGATGATAGATGTATTAGTGAGAATACATGCTTTTGATGATAGATGTATTAGTGAGAATACATGCTTTTGATAATAGATGTATTAGTGAGAATACATGCTATTGATGATAAATGTATTAGTGAGAATACATGCTTTTGATGATAGATGTATTAGTGAGAATACATGCTTTTGATGATATATGTATTAGTAAGAATACATGTTTTGATGATAGATGTATTGGTGTGGATACTAATACAGATGATCTAGATGCTGTAGATCGTGATGATCTAGATACTGTAGATCGAGATGATCCAGATGTTGTAGATCGAGATGATCCAGATGCTGTAGATCGAGATGATCTAGATGCTGTAGATCGTGATGATCCAGATGCTGTAGATTGTGATGACGATGCTGATGATCGTATGATGACGATGCTGATGGTCATGTGATGACGATGCTGACGATGCTGATGATCGTGTGATGACGATGCTGATGATCGTGAGATGACGATACTGATGTTTGTGAGATGATGATACTGATGATCGTGAGGATCCAGATATTGATGTTGTTGTAGCTGTTCGAGTGCTGCAGAAGATAAAGACTCAGTACTGAAGATGTTGATGTTCCAGTATTGAAGATGTTCCAGTAACTGCTTGAGTTACTGATGATGTTGAGAAAGCTTCCAATGATTTATAGATGTATCATGTATGATGTTGATGACTCATTGCTCGTGCAGATGCTGTTATAATATCCTTCTCGTTAAGGGGGAGTGTTGAGATATTGTAACTTCAAAGAATATTATATTTGTACTTTATTATTCTGGAGATGTTTCATTCCTCCGTCGGAATGTGGTAACTCAGGTTATTAAACTTCCCTAGTGGGGTTCGGCCCTGTATGTGTTATGTGGGTCAAAGGGTTATTAGACCTGTTAAGATTTAATATGCTAAGACATAAAATAGCAGCATTACATTCCATTTCACAATAATAGCATATACAGGATCACTGAAGAAACAACAAGCACAGCATAAGCACAAGAGACAGAGATTTATCCTGGGAAACCCTCATGGGGTAGAAAACCCAGCAAAGCTTCCTCAATATAGATGACCAGCAATATACAAAGATGAAACCCTGAGACATGATCTCCTCCTCCACAATAGCAGACCTCTCCTCCACAAGTGCGCTATCCTCAAGTGAGTGAGTGTATCAAATGAGGAACACACCTCCTCTATTTATACACTACTCTGATATGTATTTTACACAAGTACATGTAGGCTCGTATTTAACCATTAGGTTAAATACCCCATTATAACTGACTGGGCTGACCCCCACATGGTGGGTCTAATAACCCTAGTTACCACACCCAACTCGGAGGAATAAACATCTCCGGATTTATAGTATAATCACATCGGAGGTATGGAACATCTCCGGAATAAATAATATACAAATATAATATTCTTTGAAGTTTCAATATTTTAACACTCCCCCTTAACGAGAAGGATATTATAACAGTATCTGCACGAGCAAGGAGTCATCAACATCATACATGATACATCTATAAATCATTGGAAGCTTTCTCAACATCATCAGTAACTCAAGTAGTTACTGGAACATCTTCAATACTGGAACATCAACATCTTCAGTACTGAGTCTTTATCTTCAGCAGCACTCGAACAGCTACAACAACATCATCATCTGGATCCTCATGATCATCAGTATCATCATCTCACGATCATTAGCATCGTCATCACACGATCATCAGCATCATCATCACACGATCATCAGCATCGTCATCACACGATCATCAGCATCGTCATCTCACGATCATCAGCATCGTCATCACACGATCATCAGCATCGTCATCTCACGATCATCAGCATCGTCATCACACGATCATCAGCATCGTCATCACATGATCATCAGTATCGTCATCACACGATCGTCAGCATCGTCATCAACACAGGTATCCATAACAATACAAGTATCCACATCATTAGTACAAGTATTCATGCCAATACAAGTATACATATCATCAATACAAGTATCCATACTGATACAAGTAATCATGTCATCAATACATGTATCCTACCGATACAAGTAACCACATCATCAATACAAGTATCCATACCGATACAAGTAACCACGTCATCAATACTAGTATCCTACTGATACAAGTAACCACATCATCAATACAAGTATCCTACCGATGCAAGTAACCACATCATTAATACAAGTATCCTACCGATACAAGTAACCACAAAAAAAAAATCACTTTCTCGGAGACCATTCGTCTACGGATCAATTCAGAGACCAAAGTCCGGGGATGATACAATCCCCACTTCTCGGAGACCACACGTCTACGGATCAATTCAGGGACCGAAGTCCAGGGATGATACAATCCCCACTTCTCGGAGACCACACGTCTACGGATCAATTCAGGGACCGAAGTCCGGGGATGATACAATCCCCACTTCTCGGAGACCACACGTCTACGGATCAATTCAGGGACCGAAGTCCGGGGATGATACAATCCCCACTTCTCGGAGACCACACGTCTACGGATCAATTCAGGGACCGAAGTCCGGGGATGATACAATCCCCACTTCTCGGAGACCACACGTCTACGGATCAATTCAGGGACGGAAGTCTGGGGATGATACAATCCCCACTTCTCGGAGACCACACGTCTACGGATCAATTCAGGGACCGAAGTCCGGGGATGATATAATCCCCACTTCTCGGAGACCACACGTCTACGGATCAATTCAGGTACCGAAGTCCGGGGATGATACAATCCCCACTTCTCGGAGACCACACGTCTACGGATCAATTCAGGGACCGAAGTTCGGGGATGATACAATCCCCACTTCTCGGAGACCATACGTCTACGGCTCTCTTTAGGACTGAAAGTCCGGGGATGATCCAATCCCCTCAACTGTCCACTAAGGACTTCATTCTCGGAGACCTCACGTCTACGGCTCTCTTTAGGACTGAAAGTCCAGGGATGATCCAATCCCCTCAACTGTCCACTAAGGACTTCATTCTCGGAGACCTCACGTCTACGGCTCTCTTTAGGACTGAAAGTCCAGGGATGATCCAATCCCCTCAACTGTCCACTAAGGACTTCATTCTCGGAGACCTCACGTCTACGGCTCTCTTTAGGACTGAAAGTCCAGGGATGATCCAATCCCCTCAACAGTCCACTAAGGACTTCATTCTCGGAGACCTCACGTCTACGGCTCAATTCAGGGACCAAGGTCCAGGGATGATACAATCCCTATCTGTCCACTAAGGACTTCATTTTCGGAGACCATACGTCTACGGATCAATTCAGGAACTGAAGTCCAGGGATGATACAATCCCTCTTCTTTCTCGGAGACCCCTGTCTACAGCTCACTTTAGAACAAGTGTTCAAGGATGATACAATCCTCACATGTATTCTCATCAATACAAGTACAAGTATCCTCAACCATACAAGTACATTAATCAATACATGTATCATCAAAAGTATGTATTCTTACCAATACATCTTATCATCAAAAGCATGTATTCTCACCAATACATCTATCATCAAAAGCATGTATTCTTACTAATACATATAACATCAAAAGCATGTATAAGTAAAACTAAGTATTCTAAGTATACGAGTCCTAAATCTAAATATTTCTAAGTATCTAGGTGTAGAGAACAGGTTACCTCATCATCGACCTTGTTGTTCGATGAGACAATCTTCATCATCAGTGACTATACTACTCCCCCTTTCGAGGAGGGTCCTTTTGAGCTACACCAAGCTTGTCTCGAAAGTATTCAAATTTCACTCGAGACAAAGGCTTGGTTAGTATGTTGGTAACTTCTTCACTTGAGGTAGAGGTTTGGTTAGTACATCGGTAACCTGTTACAAATTCAAACTTTATAGTTCCTTTCTGTGTCATATCTTGTTAGATCCCTATGATCTTTGACTTATCATGGAACACTAGATTCTATGTCATCTTGATACAACTCTATTTGTCACATAGGATCACAGTTGGTTCTATCTCTAAGTAAAGCAATCCTGAAGCCAAACTTCTTCACAACTAGTAGAGCAAGCAGCCATATATTCTGCTTGTACTGAGAGCCACACTAGACTGCTTCCAGTTAAACCACGAGATCATGGCTAATCCCAGACAATAACATCCTATCGATGTGTTCTTCCTGTCTGATACACTTCCTGCCCAATCAGAATCTGAATAACCATCTGAATTCATGATCTTCAAGATAGCATAGATCAAATTCTATCGTGTCCTTTATGTGCCTCATCACATGCTTTGCAACTATCAGGTGAACACATCTAGTTTCCACTAGATACTGACTCAAGGTGTTCACAACAAAGCATATATCTAATCTAGTATATGTTAGATACATCAATGACCCAATAATTTGACTGTACAGAGTTATATCCACTAACTCTGATGAGTTATCCCCTAACAGCTTCAAGTTGGAATCCATAAGAGTGGCCATTCCAACACCTCAAGTCATATTTCTCATCATACTTTCCCTGGTTGAGAAATATTTCTTCTGAGCCTTGCCATACTTCCAGACCTAGGAAGTAAAGCATCAATTTGAGATCTTTCATTTTCATTTCTGCATTGAATGATCTTCTGCATATCTATCTGTGCCATATCTCGTTAGATGGGTCTACTGATATGAACCTCAATATCATTCGAACTCTGTGGTGAGTTCCTTCTTGCATCCATGTCATATGTGTATAGAAATCATATTCAACCTTGTAGCAAAGGTTGAGATCCACATCACCCATGGTGATCATTAAGCTTATCAATTTATTATCGATCCTAGGTACCTATACAGAACCTGATTCACACTTCTTCTTTAATTACACCATACTTGGAGCAAACATCTTGTCATGATTATCTTCCCCTTTCTAAGAGAATCTTCTAGCCATGAGCCTTCTATATTTTGTTTGATTTGTAAATCTTCTTGTTTGAACATCCACCACTTGTACGGTGTCCATCATTCTTAATGACCTTTCCTACAAATCAAAATTAAGTACATGATTAGTAATAGTTCATAATCATCAAATCATATTGACATGATAACCTATTATGCATACAGATATCATTTACATAGTGATGCAACTATTTTGACCAATACTTTGGCACAACACTTTCCCATATCCTGTATGCATACAGTGGCTATCTAGATGCCTTCCATCTCTACCAGAACATACTATCGAGAGTGTGCACAACTCTTAGCATGTCAGCAAAGAGGTTTCATTCTAGACAAGCAACAATGGAATGTTTGTCCAACTTACCAATCATATGCATATTAGTACTATACTGTTCAATGCTCTATGAATGTTTACACTCAGCGTGATATATTCTAAATATGCATACAATCTATTACAAGCAATATCATTTACTATTTTAAATAACAACTCAAATACTTATCTTTTATGTTTGTGTGGTTTCCTCTCGCTTGGTCTTCTAAATGTCTTTTGAACTTCTATTCATTCTATACCACTGTGCATGCTCAAGTGTGCAATAGTGTTATCCTCATGATCTCATACACAACCATACATTCATTAGTATATTATAAACATTATCAAAACATCTAAATAGTCTTGAATATGTATGGTCACGATCATAGGTAATAAACATTAGTATTCAAGATTTTAGGGAAGACTTCGTTTACTCATGCATATCATCAATCAAGATAAAAGACATAATATGCATAATCCCTTGATTACTAACTTTATGAATAAGAATATCTAATCATGCCAAGTATACTTATATAGGGGATCCTAACACAAGGTAAGATTCTAACTTGACATAGGAAAACATACCTGGATTAGTATACCTGCTTAGTTATGTACAACATACCTAAACAATCTCTTCAATGATTTAGAGATCCTGAGCTAGAACCTGCATGTCTCATAGGTTAAGCACAATATATCAAAGTCATACATACCTCGTAAGTAGAACAAAGATTATGGATGAGTCTTTGTCTTCATGTGGAACTTGATTTGTCTTTCGTGATGTACCTGAATCTTGTTAGCAAACAACATCAACCTCACACAACACCATAATGCATTAGTACAATCATATAGCCCTAATCAATGAATGTCTTCGATCATTCACATGCATTCATACTGTTACTAGGGTGATAAGATAAGTCTAACATTAATCAAGATTGTACTAACAAATAATATGAAGACAAATACATTATGAATTTAATCAGATTTCAAGACATACCTGAACCTCCTTAAGTCATACCTATCGAGACTTCTTGTAGTCTTCTTATGTAAGGCCTTAGCCTCAACTCCCCCTGAAACTTGATCTGGAGCTTGATTAGGGTTTTCTAGAGAAACCCTAAAAATTCAATCTTTGAATTTCACACTTCTGAATGGATGAAAGAATATGTCTTGCTGAGCTGATCAAACTAGCATACTTCAATTTTGGAATTTCCAAAATTTGACCCCTCAAAATTGCCTTTGAAACTTCTGGATCTTCTGGACAGGATCCCGAACTAGGGTTTGATGAAGCCCACCCTTCTGCCCAAACAAAAGGTTTGATCCAATGCTCTAAACTCTTATTTTTCTTAGGAGTTTCCAGCCGTGGTTACAGACTTCAAAAATTCCAACTTTTGCTGAAGCCCTAATTTTCCATCTTTCCGATCAAAATCCCGAACTGGGGTTTGATCAAGCCCGGTCTTCCACCCAACCAAAAAATTCGATCTTGGTCTCTAAATTTCAATTTTCCTGAGTAGCATTCAGCCGTGGACTCCGATTCCAAAAATTCTAACTTTCTCCGAAACCCTAAATTCCGGAAGCCATGAATAAAGGTGCTCGAAAAATAATTCTGTTTTGACAGAAATATGCACCTGATTGTTTCTGCTATAACTCTGAAATTTTTGCTCCACAGGGTCTGAAACCCTTTTTCTGCAGTAGCCTGACCTGTCATCTTTCCATCCTGACAGGTTTGACCTCAATTGGATTTTCTGAGAGAGAGTTATGCCAAGTGTCGCAACGTGACCTGTTCATGGGATAAAACAGTAGAGCGAACTTGTACGGCGTTCCACGTGTCACTGTTTGAACTTCGGCCTCTGAAAATTTTTCCTGAGATAGCTCGCCCTGTTATATTTCTATATTGACAGGTCTGACCTCAATTGGACTCTCTGAGAGAGAGTTATGCCAAGTGTTTCAACGTGACCTGTTTATGGGATAAAACAGGAGAGCGAACTTGTACGGTGTGCCACGTGTCACTGGTTCATCTTCGGCCTCTGAAAACGTTTCCTGAGATAGTACAGTCTGTGTACTACCTGCCACTTTTTACGAAATTTCATTTGGAGCTTCCTAGCCCAAGTTATGACCTTTTTGCCAAGGTTACCTGATTTTGACTGAGATCTGGAAGAGGCAGAAACCCTAACTTGTACTGATCATAACTCATAAAGTACAACGAATCTGAGGGTTCCCTTTGGACACAAGGTACCTGGGGATGTTATCTTCGACCTGTAAACTTTTTATATCCTTAACCTTCGCATAAATGTATTTATAGCGAAAGTTCCACGAAGACTGGTTTTTTCTATGTAAAACCCTAACCTTCAAATTATCGTAAGTAAAGCAAGTGTCGTAAGTGCCATACCTTGTCTTCCTTCAGGTTAGCTCTGATACCATGTTAAGATTTAATATGCTAAGACATAAAATAGCAGCATTACATTCCATTTCACAATAATAGCATATACAGGATCACTGAAGAAACAACAAGCACAGCATAAGCACAAGAGACAGAGATTTATCCTGGGAAACCCTCATGGGGTAGAAAACCCAGCAAAGCTTCCTCAATATAGATGACCAGCAATATACAAAGATGAAACCCTGAGACATGATCTCCTCCTCCACAATAGCAGACCTCTCCTCCACAAGTGCGCTATCCTCAAGTGAGTGAGTGTATCAAATGAGGAACACACCTCCTCTATTTATACACTACTCTGATATGTATTTTACACAAGTACATGTAGGCTCGTATTTAACCATTAGGTTAAATACCCCATTATAACTGACTGGGCTGACCCCCACATGGTGGGTCTAATAACCCTAGTTACCACACCCAACTCGGAGGAATAAACATCTCCGGATTTATAGTATAATCACATCGGAGGTATGGAACATCTCCGGAATAAATAATATACAAATATAATATTCTTTGAAGTTTCAATATTTTAACAAGACCACCCTAGAGGGGTCGGCCCAGTCAGTTGTAGTGGGGTATTTAACCCATTGGTTAAATACGAGCCTACGTGCACTTGTGTAAAAGATATTTCAGAGTAGTGTATAAATAGAGGAGGTTTGTTCCTCATTTGATACACTCACACACTTGAGGATAGTGCACTTGTGGAGGAGAGGTCTGCTATTGTGGAGGAGGAGATCATGTCTCAGGGTTTCATCTTTGTATATTGCTGGTCATCTATATTGAGGAAGCTTTGCTGGGTTTTCTACCCCATGAGGGTTTCCCACGATAAATCTCTGTCTCTTGTGTTTATGATATCCTTGTTGTTTCTTCAGTGATCTTGTATATGCTATTATTGTGAAATGGAATGTAATGCTGCTATTTTTTGTCTTAGCATATTGAATTTTAACCGAGTACTTATGTTTCTTTTTATGTATTTTAACATCAATTTCAGCAGAAGAGCTACTGTCATCATTAGAGAATTTTAACTTTTTACCTTTGTGTTGGTAGGACATGGTTCCATATTCATAATTAAATTTTGTTCTTTTATCCTTTTCATCATTATGATATTTATCCAGTAAAATCCGGTTTAGTTCTTCTTGTGCTCTTAAAATTATTTCATTCTCTTCCTTTACAGTTTTCATCTCAGTTTTTAAATCTTTAACTATTTGAAGTAATTCAGATGAATTATCATTTAATTCTACAAATATATTTCGTTCATTTATATGTTCATGTTCGTTATTATTTTGATCATTATGTTGGGATCTATCCTTAGTAGTCTCTTCTAGTCCTTCCATACCTGTAATTTAAATACTAAATGTTATGTACAGAAACAATTAAAAATGAAAATCAGTAACTGTGTTTTCTGTTTAAATTTTTTTATTGCGTGAGTTGAGCCACTTTCAGGCCTAGTGTTTGAACTTGCGCTCTAATACCACATTTAACATCCCTAAAATTCATAAAAATTAAAAAAAAATTGTGTAGCATAAATACTACAATTTATCATGCGGCAAGTATAATTTTGGAATGTTAATCTCCTTGTTATTTGTTTACTACTTATGAAATGACTACGCTTAGTTATAAATTCTCCGTTGTATCTTAAGCACTTAATACAACCTTCTTTTGACTACCTTTAGTATGATGATGATGTTTGAATATTTAAAATGTTGATACTGAACTTGTATTTCTTTGTTGAAGGGGCTCCCTGTGACGCCCCGAAGCTTACTTAGTGTTATGCTAACGCATTCTGCCACTCTGTCCAGGTTACAGGTGAGAATACGCTTACATAGAGAATGCATTTATATTTGGGTTATTAAGGTGATAGGCAAATTCTTACTCATTAATGGTTAGATTATTATTAAGAGTCTTAGTCAAAACTTGACTAAAGAGTTGGAGACTTCTAACCAACTCGATGTAATGAACCCTTATTTCTAAAGATGATTTATATTAAACTTATGTTTCCTTGGCTACTCTACACTAAGGGAATTCAATATTCCTAGGAAAGACTTGTTGATATTAACGTTGATGACCCAAACTATATAAAGATAGTTCAAAGGTCAAGGTATTAAGCCACTATGTAAACGTTGGCGATAAACTATAGAGTTGGGGTTGATATTCGATTGATAGTGGTTGACAGGTTCATACATTAAATGTGCCCATGTGATTGACTTGGGAAATGAACTCCTCGTAAATGGAAAACCTATTCTTATGCTGATGGTTTTGGTCTTTGGCATTTTCACACTGTGTTTTCAAAGGGATGGAGAGCCATGTTCTCTCAGCCACCATGGCTATGAGCCATGAAGATACAGACCTAGTTAGACTCTGTCGCAGAGATGGTTGTTATCAAGATGTCATCGTGGTCTTCGTTAATATGGTTACAGTTTATGGATCTTGTTACTTAGCTTTCAACTAGCCTACTTTTGGAAACTCTCGGCCGGTTTTTGAGATTAATGAAGGTATGGTTCTACAACTTTTATATTACACTTAACTATTTGTATGCAATGTTATAACTGTTACTTATGCATTGTTATTCATTCTTTTAAAATTACATTTTCTTTATTTGAAATGGTTTATCATACCTCTGGTCTCATCTTGGGTCTCGGCGATAGCTTCGAAGAAAGGATAAGTTGCTCCAGTGGTTGTGAACCACGGTAAGCTTCAGCCCATCCACAAGAGTGATACCTCTGTCAATGATGTTGTTTGTTTATGGGCATGAGCTATCTAGTACTTCTTTGTCATAGCATTGCTAATCGTTCTGGATAGAAGCCGGTGCTAGGGTTTCGACCTCTGTGTAAACTTTTTTTTTTTTTTTCTTTGGGTACGATTTTGGTAACCCTGAGCTATGCTCATTGTAATGGACTCAATTGTAAGGAAATAAATAATACAGGTTTCGATACTTGTTTAAAATGTTAACTTGTGTTTCTCTCAGCCTCCTTTACAGCTTAATAACTGTGTTTTGATAGCAACCATGAGTATATGGTTTTCGGGCTAAGCCCGTATTCAAAGCTTTGTTATTAATAGATGATGTGGTTGTAAGGTTTCTCAGTTCTGAAACGGTTTCTACAGGGTTAAACCCTAAACCCTGTCTCATATTTAAATTTTACATTTATAGTTTTTATATTGTAATCTAAGGTTGGGTGAGCTCTCATTGGAGACTCAAACCCTTGACCTTCTTTTGATACCTGTTGAAAATAATGGCAACAATGCGTTCGTCATCACTTCAAATATTCGATTGTTTGGAAATTTTTTTTTTTATCATTTATAGTTTATATATTGTTACCGGGACCAACAATATCGTTGTTGACATACTGGGTTGTATTGATGCTCTCAGGTTGAGCTTTTATGGGTCTTGAACCCTCATACAGGATTGATGTAGTTTCGAAGTATTGTTTGTGTTTTTATCATATTCATATGACTATTTGATATTTGATAAAGGTGGTTGTTTCCTGGTAAGCATACATGAGTTCTTTAAACGTTTTTATGACTGTACATTACTTTAATTTTTGTTGTTGCGTATTAAGAAGTTGATTGAAATCTTATTGCTTACGGTTTTATACTTTCTGGTGCCAACTATATTTATTTCGTTTAACGATTCTAGGGTTGTATTAACCTTGCTCATATTAATTAGATGAACCTAGGGTGAGTCCTTTCGGTCTCGAACCCTTGTTATACAATTACAATGGCTCTTCCATTTAACACTGTGATAATCGTTGATAATTTTTTATACATTATTTTGATTGTTGACTCATTACAGGGCTATTAATAATTTTGAAGTTCAACTATTTGATAATTGATAAAAATGTGAAGTCTAAAGGGTTCGACCCTCGACTTAGTAAATGTTATTTGTTTAAGAAAGTGTATTGCATATAAACCGTGTCGAAATGGTTTCAAAATGCATTTTCTAGCACTCTGTTTTTATTTGATATTCTGTAAAATACTTTGTTTACTAAGATCGAATCCTGTAGGGTATATCTAAGAATGTTTTTAAAATAAAGTTTAAACCCTATACTTTTAAATTATCGTGATTCTATAAATAGATAATAGCTCTGTACTTTAGGTTTGCTTATTTCATAATGGTTATGTAAAGGTCGATTGGGATGTTGTAATAGTAATTTAATACTTTTGTATTTATGAATGTAACTTCTTAAAGACTTTGATGCTACAAGCTCTTTTATTGTAATCTTAAACATACTCCGTTTTATGCGAGGGATGCTATATTGTATTCTAAAGGGAACTGTAATAATTAGAAGTTATTTTTCTTTGTTGATTCCTGTACAGCTCAATAGTAAAAGAAATGCCTCTATTTTACATGATATGCATTGAATACATAACCTAGGGTTTATATTTGTGTTACTGTGCAAAACTCTATGATATTTTAAATATGAACTTTGCTGCTAGGTTATTAATGTCAATAGTTTCTAATATATAATATATATAGCAACGAGAACAATAAACAATAAAGAAATCTATATCTGATATATTATACAGAGTTATTCATTTGCTTAGAATCATCTTATCATCTCTAATCCAAGTTAATTAAACATCTTCGTGTACTAGAGTACATCACCTATGGTGAAAGGAAAAATACAGGAAGAAACTTATAATCATTCATTCTATTTACAGAATTAATTTATCAGTTAGAAATATATCATTTATAACAGCTAACTGATATCTAAGATACATCTGGAAACTATGATAAACTATACATATAATTTTCAGAAATAGGTTAACAGTTTTAAAAGTAAACAAAATAAACAAGGTAGAACTTGATAACTTGATAGGTTGGACAGAAGCCCAAAGAGGACTGTTCCTCCCAACCTTCTCGAGAAAGAAGCCAATATCACTTGCTTTTTGGACCCTCGAGCCTGTTCACTTAACCACTAGGACGAAGATACTGTGCAGAAGCAAGACACTCTGTTTGTCCTTCAGCAATCAAGAAGTCTTGCATACAAATAACTCATATGTACTTCAGCAATCATGAAGACTTGCATACATAGCACTACATCTGCACTCAACAAGAATACCTTTGCACTCAATAGGAATAAAACAGTCTTACTCTCGAACTCAATACTTAGCTTCCCCTCATCGAATCTCTTGTGTGCTCAGTTTTAAAACCACAAGGAAAATGTTATCTCCACCAAAGAATGTGTGAGCCAATAGTTCAATTCGATGGCTATAAAAGATTGCCTAGGTCTTTTGGTTAGTTTCACATTTAATGAGCCACCAGCTGAGTTCCACCATCCTTGGGGAACATGACCACATATTTAGGGTAGTTGTCCCATAACAACATCTAGTAAGTGAGTGCAAATGCTGCCACTTGTCCATTTCCTTCTACACCAGATTCCATTCCTCCTAGTGGGTCAGTGAACACTCTTCAACAGTCTCTTTGCATGAGTATCTCCTATTTTAATTTATTAAATAATAATTTTATTCATTTATAGTCATCCTTGACCATCCTTGGTCATTAATACACAACTTTACAATAAAAGTTAAAGTAATGTTTTTCCAGAAACATAAAATGTTTCAAGTACTAGGTAGGTACACCATTCCTCGGATTGGTGACTTGAATAGTGGTTTAGGATTTTCCAATTGCAAAATTATTATTGTTTCATGTGAATTCAATTGTGCAAACTTTTTTTTGAATAATTTTTAATTTCATTGTTAACACTGCTTTGTTGTTGCAAATAGGTGGACTCACAACCATCCATTATTTTGTTTTTTTCGGAGCTCATTTTGTTTAAAAATGAATTACCTCTCAAAATTTTATTTTTATGCAAAAAAACTAGAAGCTAAAGTTGTAGATTATATCTGGAGACTTGTAGTTTGTTGTTTGATTAACATTAAATAAGAGCTAAAGATTGCTTAAATTGGTAATAAAATTCAATTCATCTCTTATTATTCCTTAGTTCCATGGTCCACTTGATATGCAGCTTCACTAATTTCTCCAATTTCATTGCCTAATATAGTATTGTAATGCTATGACTCAGATTCCTTATTTCTATTTTGAACATCTACTTACCTCTTTTATATCTTTTTGGTAGATAGCTAGTTTTATAGTTTCCAACTAGATATTTAACCATGTTTTTCCTTATATCACTTCTTAGTTTCACTATTGATGTAGGAGCATCCAATGACCCATGAAGTACCATGATCCATTGTCCCTACTCAACAAGAAGAAGCCAATTGCGACAGACACTCAATCAAAATACAGTGTAATTGATATCTCTATATAAAGTAGTTGCTTATAAAAATATTAAGTTCTAGGATTGGGTTCTTTATGCATACATAACTTCCTTGTCTTGACATACTTAGCATCTCCCATAGTTGTAGTTGCTTGGAAGGTTTCCAATTGAACATGATCATCAAATGGGATCCATTTGATTGTCCAATGGAAGCATAGTTGTAAGCAAATTTTTAGCAATCGATTAGTTTCATGATTATTCTTCTCGACTTACTGATCATTTGATGGGCTCTATTTACCCATATTTTTTTTTTCTATATCTGGATGTAATTTTATTTAGCTGTATTCCTTGTTACCACTAACTACTTTGCAACCACCTATTTCAAACCTATGTTCACAACCATTGGAGTGGGGGTGGCACTACACAAGTAAATGAGAATCTTGAGTTCAGAAATAAACTTGTACACTTGCTTCTTGAAGTGGATTCTCATGTTTTCAAGCTCTCAATTGAAGTGGTGTTTCATTGAACATATTATGCATTACACTTAGCTTAAGCCTTGTTTTCAATAGTTTAACATTCCAAATGCATGTTTTACGAGACATAGTTGCATGTTGTTCCTTCAAATTGCACGTTTCAATTGGTTAACAAAATAATTATCTGGCTTGAGTGAGATATATCATCAATCTATCATATTAATGCCATGGATGTGTTATGGAATATATCCTTATCTAAAGCTACTTATATCCTTGTTCAAATTTGGGTGTCAGATCTGTGTTCATGTACAACATCATTTTCTTGACATCTTTAACGTCTCTGATAGTTTTAGTTGGATGGAAGGTGGCAAATTGAGCATGATCCTCGAATGAGGTTATTCATTGTCATGCACTTTGAATCATTGTCAGGTATATCTATATCATGTCCATTATTGCAACCCTTGTATATTTCCAATTTCTCTTATGTTAGTGATGATACACTTGGAAAAATTGCATCTTCTTGTACATATATTCATTTTCTTGATGCATCCTACTAACTGCCCAAATATTTCGTATGAGGTTTTTTTTAACTCTCTTCAATAAACAAAGTTACTAAGGATGCGTAGACACTTGATTATAATAAACTCAGTTATCGTACAAGGCTACAGCAGGCAGTGATCATACCAATTCAACTACTTCTTCATCCATCTCCGAATTAGACAATTAACCAAGACATTCTATCCTTCCCACACAGTCGTATGGATTAGCTTCAAAAGTTTTATGGATTGTGACACGATACACATTTGTATCATCTACAAACCATATGATTTAATTGTTGAAAATCTCTCCATGATTTTGAGATGGAAATAATGGTTATGTTGGCTTTGAAAAATAAAGTTGTGGGTCCTTTCTTATGTGTTGTCTTAACACATATAAGGAAGGATTTGACTTCATTATTTTATCCATAGCTTGACCCAAAAGAGGTTTCGAACCAGGAAACCAGTTATCAAATACGTAATGATAAATTTTGAGCAACGTTGATTTTCCCTGCAATTAGTTCGTCCATCACAAGGAATGATAATGTGATATTCCTCATATTAAATTCTTTGACACCATCACCATAGTTGAAAATCCAATAACTCACCATTTTGTGAGTTAAGCCAAAATTGCACTAGAAGAAATAGAACATCATATTGGCTTCGATGCGATTTCCTTATTCAGCTTTGAAACTACCTAAATTATAAACAAGATCAATAACTTTATAATGTCAGAAAAGGTCATTGATGTACAGGTATGAAACAATTGCTGCTTCCATAAGAGAACTGTCAGAGATCCAAACCCCAAGATGCAACTCATATCTTGAACGCAGACCACTATAATAACCATGGAATGGGGGGTGAGGATGCAAATCATAGCTTTTATTTTTAATCCTTGCGCTTCATATTTTTAATGTTTCTTTAATATTTTCAATAATTTCTTTAATATTTTCAACCTATCAAATATGTTGTTATTTCTAATTTTCTACTACATATTTTAAATTTATGAATGACTATTTACCTTTAAATTTATGAATAACTATTCACCTATCAATTTTTGTAGATACCTATTACAATACTTGAGAATTCTCCTAAAAGAGGTCATGTCACTAAGGGATTGAGTATTGGTAAAAAAACAAATGGCAACAAGATTACAATCAATATTCAAAACTAGAAGCACAAAAATAAACCATTGATACAACATATTGACAAATTTGAAATTTATCTAATAGAAATTTCATATATGATAAGGGTTTCACCATGATCCAAGTTTTGTTCATGGTGAAACAATACCTTAACTTTTTTTCCCAATTTTAAGTTTACCTAGATTTTAAAATATTCGATTAGATTTCTAGATGGATTGGATCCCAAAATTCACAAAAGTGGGAAAATTTTGCTTCACCTAATAAGCAACTCATTTACCTAGTCCTTTATGGGCACCAATGTTGTGATTTTCCATGGTCCTTTACAGTGGTTAACTGAATATTGAAGTACTCTACATACCACAGTGTAAATCATGCCATTATGAATGTAGTCAAAATGTCTATCCACATTGTGAGTGAACAAATTTCGGTTGAAATTTCCAGCACCAAAGCTATCGCTACCTCTCACACGCACTCTACTACCTACTTTTCTATTGACAATGTCATAACTAGTTCTATTTTCATATAGGAAAACCATCCACTACCATCTATTCCACCATCATAGTTTGCATTGCCAACAGGCCCATCCCCATTATGTCATCCTCCTTGGTGAGAAACTTCCTCACCACCCATTACATATTTATTATAGTTGTCGTAATATTTTCCTCTATCACCAAAACATCCTCTACCTCTACCACACACACATATCCAAACGCAAACTATACCACCACCACGTCCATGACCTTGATTCCATACATTATCTAAATAATTTTGGTATCCTAATGTATGCTCGATATGAGAACTTTGAGTTGTAACATTTCCTCCTCTTCATGTTGCCCATCCAAGCCCACCATGTTTGCCCCTACTATTTTGTCCAGAATATTCTTCCTCATATTCATGACATGGAACCTGGCGCAAGGGCAGGTCGGTCAGACCCTCTTGCTTAAAAATAACACACACCAAACACACAGTGTGCTCACAAAGACTAGATGTGTCAAACGATTGTAGATCGTCTTCCAAAAGTTCACACTTATAGTTTATATCAACATAACTCGTTTAAGTGTTCTCATGAAGGCCTAGTACTCTTTATGATTTCTGTGGTTGTGACTATATTGGTTATTGTTTTTCCCAGTCCATTCAAGATAATGTCACTCCACCTTTATCTTCTAGTAATGCGATTGCATATGTAAGGTAGTTCTTCGGCATGCCCTATACTGTGATACAGATTTTTTTTTCTCCGATAGGAGCAGTGGGGCGAGGCTTCTCAACTCTTATGTATTTATCCATGATGTAAAATATTGTATAATACAAAAGAAAACTAGGCCCAACCCTATAACCCTATTCCAAGATATATGCACAAAGCTAGCAAAATCCTAAACATTGAACAACTTGTTGGCACCCCAACAACTTCCCCTTTATTTTGCAAATAAAGGGCCCCCCATTAGAATTTTGTAAATACTTAGTTTGGTTCCCTTTTATTTTTCTTGATTTAGTTAGTTGTTTGATGATCTCCTTCTGAATCTTTCACTCTGTGTGGCTTGCTTATTGGCTTGGTTTTTATTTCATGATGATGGTATGATTTGGGTGATCTTTGTCGTTTCAATCTTTTGGCTCCCTGGATGTTTAAAATGCTTGCATACTTTCATTGAGTTGACAACATGTTTTGGTTTGCAAATTTTTATTATTATCAATAAGTGCTTTTAATAGTCTCTCAAAATTTCATTTATCTATACATTAATTTTATTGCGAACCAAAATAACTTGTATAGTTCTTAACTTTAATAATTTCAATTTACATTTTGAAAAAATCACACTTCAAAAATTCAAGACAAATTGATTTCAAGTTGAATAAGATATCCATTTTTATCAAGCTTTTATTTCAATTAGTTTGTTTTGTTTAAAGAAAAATTTGATTAACCTATATTTTTGGTTACATCAATACCATTTTCCTTTATCATACATTCTCTCTCTACAAGGCCTAAAGTACTTTTATAACTTCACTTTATTATTATTATTTTAATTAGAAGTTCATTAAAGTCTTTTTTAGCACTACGTATTCATTACCCAAACCTTATTATTATTTAAAAAGGTGATAAGCTATAAATTTTGCCACTTGATGAAAAAAAGTGAATATTGAAAGCCTTCGTTCATGTTTCAAAGTTGTCAACCTAAATCATAAGCAATTATTTCATTTAGGATATCATTGGTTCTTTGAATGGAAAAGAAAATATATTTAAAAAATAAACCATTTTTACTTCATGAATAATTTCAACGTGTAAAGAGAAAGAGAGCTACTCTTTGAAATTAGTTATTGTTATTTCAAAGAAGCCTTTCTCCAATTATTATGCCATGCGAATCGTATATTCGGAGCAATATTTTAATGTCTCCATGAAGCCATGTATTAATAACTTTATTAAAAATATTTTTATGAATCATGGCGTATGTTAAGGATTCATTATTGCCGTAATTTTACATCAAGGAAAAGAGAACCGTATGCACTACTACCAGTTCGCTGTGTCAACTAAAGCGCTATGATAATGAAGAACCTGCCCATCACTTGAACTTGTTTGAAGAGAAAGCCCAAATTATGTTGACTGCGTGCTTATCAAGGAAGGAAACATGGTACGCGAGGAATTACACCAGTTGGCCATTACCTCGAAATTGTTGAAGGATGTACCAATCTAATTTTTCATATGAAAAGTCAGCTAAAGGATATAATGGAGCTTATAACAATTTTGCGGAATGGCATCGCTGGTCCGTAGGATAGAAGAACTCGTGTGCACCAGCATTTAACCAATCCTAACCAGATCGTCGTAGTAACCCAATCATCTCGCCAGAAAGGGAAGTTTCTTATTTATCTACCTCATTGTTCTGTTTTAATCCTCTTCCCTTTTTATATACACATAGGGGAGAGAGTTCTATAGTTGAACTGAGCCGGTAGTGGTCATTGAATCGGTGACACTTAGAAGCCATTAAGTGTCCAAGAAAATGCGATATGTCAAACACATATTACTATAACACATATTACAATATAAATATATAAAAAGTGTCTTGTTAAAGTTCATTAACTGTCATTTTGTACACTAGGCCTGCAGCTGTCAACTATAAGACAAAAGGTTGACAACTGCACAGTATTGACATAACAAAATTCAAACTCATCTTGTCCCTTCCAAATCCCAAGGCTCACTGACAAAAAGATCTAATCAGACCTCAACAATCCCCATGCATCCCAATCTACAAGGACAGATTGTCCATCACATCTACCCCATCGAATAACCTTCAGTGAAGTCCTAGATCAGCATCGAGTATCAATTAACCACCAAGGCATCCCACCTGCACATTTAATGGATGTCACCTGCACAATAAATGGTGAATGGGTGTCAGCTCCTGGTGCATGGTTGATCAACAAAGCAACCCAAAATTGGCAATTAATGCCACCAACTCCATTAAAATCATCAAATCAACCATGAAAGCAAACATAACCCATCCCAAAGCATTTCAAATAGCACCTGGATCGACTCAACCCCATTAATGGCCATTGGATCAAATCCAAATCAATTTTGAGCACTCATCCAAACCCAGCCAGATGCAATCCATGACTTTTCAAAATTGCAAATCAAATCAAACACTAGAATGCTATAAAGACACTACAACCTTCAGATAGCCTCCAATTTTCTACATTCGGAATTGCCAGACCATATTGAACTCACATGTCTATTTCCAAGCTTGATTTCCAGACTTCAGGCATCGCATTCAAGCAAAATATAGTTGCAGATTGATCTCCAAGTGCAGATATAATTCAAGACAGCAATCGGAGTTCAGGTATTGCATTCAAGATAAACTTATATTTCAATTATGTTTTCAAGTAGGCAGACTATATCAAATTTTATGCCACAGACTGTATTGGGAAATAACAGTCTTTGAATAGATGCATAACAAATATAACAAGTAAATATATATGTACTAAATGCTAGAATCATGTTTTCCAAACTACATTGAACATGTAAATCACATTACGAGTTCCCTTAGAATACTCCAGATCCTTGTGTAGTTTTAACAATTAGTTTTAACACAGCCAGTTTAATATTCCAAAAACCTGTGTAGATACACAACTAGTCTTAACAATTCATGTGTAGTTTCAGTGAGGCCCTGTTTGTTATAATTCTATGGGTGATTACAGTCATGGCAAGAGTCAACACTAATCATGCAAGGAGGACAAGTAGGAGACTCAGCAGGGGTGCCCAACTACGATGCACCTCGTCCGATGAGGACATAGCACATGATGCTGATAATAACAATGCACATAGAGATGTTGAAGAGGCAAATGATGCAGAGCGTGGTGGTGTTATTCCACCATCAACCACAGTTGAAGAGGGAAATGATGCAGATCCTGGAGGTGTTATTCCACCATCAACCACAGTTCAAGGTGCAACTGCCAGTAAGAAGATTAGTGCCATCAGAGGATGGACACAAGAAGACATGAATGCTACAATAGATGATATAGAGTTCAATGGTTTTTCTATCAGAGCAGCTGCTAAAAAACATGGGATTCCACCAACATCAATCCATTACTGGATAAATGGCCTGACCCATACCAAGCGAAAAGGACCTCTCACAGTGTTGAGTGCAGAAGAGGAAGAAGAAGTTGTGGTTTGGTGTGAAGAGATGGCTCAACTAGGCCATGGTCTGGAGTTGGTTCAACTCAAATCCACTATTTCCCAAATCTGTCAAGGGAGGCCAAACCCCTTCAAAGATGGATTTCCAGGGAAATCATGGTGGAGAGGATTTAAACAAAGGCATCCAGAACTTGTGTTACGCACAGCAGAGGGGCTTGACAGGGATATAACTTTCAATCTACGCCCTACAGTTGTGACCAAGTTCTATTAGACACTCTCTGATGCATATGAGAAACACTCATACCAAGCAGACCATATATGGAACTGTGACGAGACTGGATTGTAGGCAGGGAGGAATTGTGGCATGCGGGTAATTGCCAAGAGAGGGAGTAGGAATGTGCCCAAAATTATGCAAAAAAGTAGGGAGTGGATAACTATTTTTTGTTGTGTCAACATAATTGGAGCATCAATTCCAAGTTTTTATCTGTTCAAGGGAAAGAATAAACTCAAAAATTACATTAAAAACTGTGAACCTGGAGCATGCATGGCTGCACACCCCCATGCATGCATGACAAAAGAACTGTTCTTGAGCTGGCTTTGCCACTTTGTTGCCTCTGTCCCTGTCGGTGTTTCACTTGAAAGCAGACACCTATTGATTTTTGATGGCCATGGCAGCCATGTTGCTATACAAACCATTGAGGAGGCAAACAGGCTAGGCATTGATTTGTTGAAACTGCCTGCACATACCACCCACATGATGCAACCTCTAGATGTGAGTGTGTTTGGGCCTTTCAATTGTTACCTCAAGTCTGAGAGAGAGTCCTGGATGCTAAGAACCCGGGGGTAGAGGTGAATAGGTTCGAATTAGCAGAACTTGCAAGCAAAGCTTTTGCTAGGGTGCTCACAGCATCCAATATCAGGGCTAGTTTTAGGCAGACATGAATATGGCCTTTCAGTTCTGATGCTCTTCAACATGACACATGATGTAGTCAGGCTTTTGATGTTCATCGGAAAGAGGATGCATATGCTGCAGATAACATCATATCACTCTCTCAAGGTCATTACCAACCACTGGGCGATGATGATGAACATGTAAGTGAAAGTCAGTATGGCACCGAATCTGTTGGGGAGAATATAGAAGCTGTTGGAAGGACAGAAACAGAATTAGATGGCCAAGGGATTATTCATAACAACATTGCTGATTTGAGTGTGAATGGATGTGGCGAAGCAGTGGTAAACAATGGCGAGGAGTTGAAATTTCCAAGCTAGCCAGAACAACCTGAGTGGTTGGTAGAGGCCATGACAAATATGAACAGACACATTGTCACCCTCACCAACAATGAAAGCCTTAACCTGCCTTTGATGCCAGCAGTCCTTAACAATGAAGCTATACATTATTATGTGGCACTTGGGGGTGTTGGAGATGAGATTGAACAAAATGAAGATACAGTGGACCAAGAAAATGATGATGAGGCACTCCCCCCATATGAGCCACTACTTTGCTAGTTCCTTAAGTTGTCAGGGGAGAAAGTTGCAGCTCAACTATCTAATCCCACTGCTAAGCATCTTAGATTAAGCAGGAGCTCACAGCTACTAACATCAGAGGACTACATCCCCTTACTGGTTGAGGCTGAACACAAGAAAAAGGAGATGCAGGAATTAAAAGAGAAGAAGAAGACCTTGGGAAAGGAGAAGAAGGAAGCAAGGATTGTTGCAGTAGAAAATCGAAGGTAGGAAAGGCTTGAAAGAGTGAAAGAAAGGGAGGAAAGAGAGAGACAAAAACAATTGGAAAGGGAGGAAAGAGAGAGACAAAAACAATTGGAAAGGGAGGAAAGGGAGCAAAGAAAGGCACATCAGAGGAATCCAAATGGTCTAGAGAGGACAGAGGTGGTGGACAACCCATTGGATCAGTTTTGAGAGAACAAAAGATTATTCCAGGACCTTATTAACATACAGATACCCCAATACCATCAAGCAGGGGGCAATACTGTGTATTCCTTCCAAACACCTCCAGTGAACCCAGGGCTATTAGGCTCAAGTCATAACTATGGTTATTCAATCCCTCCTTGGCTACAAGGAGCAACCTGGCATGCACCAAATGTTTGCAGCTCAACACAACCAGGTCAAGCATCAGTATCTAACCCAAGCAGATTGGGTAATGAAGGCAATCAACCTCCTCACACATATGGATTTCTGCTTGGCGGATGATAGATGTTTTGTGTTTGGCATACACATATGAAAGAAAGATTTTGTTGCTGGGGGGAATTTTGGGTGGTTCCAAAGTTTTTGTTTGACAGTTGGAAGATGTGTTTTCTTTGGCATACACAGATGAAAGGTAGATTTTGTTGCAAGAGGAATTTTGGGTGGTTTCCTAAGCTTTTGTTTGATACCAATCTGACAGTCGATATATGTTAGGCATAACCACAGTAAATGTATAAAGTCCCAACCCACCAGGGACCAACCATATGTATAAATCTCAAATTGCGACTATGTTGAACAAGAATATCGCCTTCATGTCAAGTATTGTTTTCTTCATGGCTCTGTCTATTTACTGGACTGCATTCCTTACTAAAATTAATTGCTATATTTCTTGGTTGGCAAACTAATTTGAATGTTAAACTAAATTGGATGGTAGACCGACCTAATTGAAAATTTAAATTCAATGCAAGTTTTTCCTGAATGCAATACTGACTTGAATGCAAATCAACTTGAACTGTATTGATAGTAAGCATTGCAAACAACCTCCAAGCACACAGTTACAGATTACTTAGGTTAGAGCACTCAGCAAGAATGAAAGCAACCATAAACAAACAACTCATAATTGTATTTTTTCTTCTTTGGTTTACAAACAACTCATAATTGTAATTTTTCTTCTTTGGTTTACAAATAACTCACATGCATTACAGTCTCAAGAAAACATCTTGGATACAAACTTTGCATCCTCTGCCATTCACATTAGTGTTTGCCTAGGGTTTGGTTTATTGTAGATGGTTATTTACCAAATAAGAAAGCAAAGAGGAGAATCCAAGCAAAGTGACAAGTAGAAAATTGGAAGCAAGCCCATGTTGGAAGCAAGTCCACAATGGAACTCTACAAGTTGGTATTATTTCAACGCACAACAACTCATAAAGTTATGAAGTCAATATAGAGGTAATAGATTAGCACTCCTAGCTTCTACATGGATTCGTTGTTTTTCAGTTCAGGCTTGAATGCTCCTTCAAGCATGCCACTTTCAAAATTGTGAAGGAGATCCTCAACAACTTGCTAGAATTTTACACATAATAGTTGGTGGAAACTTTGACTTGGGAATCCACTTCAAGAATTTTATAGGAAAAAAATTGGGCACCTCCTTCACCTATGTGAAGACCATAGGCATGGTGGCCTATCCCTTCCAAATACTCTTGAAGAAATCAACTGGAAAAGGAAATTGATTCCATTAGTGCAATTTGGAAAGACTGAGAGCAGGTGGTATCACTAATTCCATGTTGCATATTGCAATACTGCTAGGAGAGTAATGACATTTTTTTAAATGAGAACCAAATTTGTAGACAAATACAATATGAAGGCTAACTGTAGATGGGACAAACACATAGGCATAGTTAACATACTACAAATAACTACTGAGAAATAGTTAAAGGCTGCAAACACTAATATGTGAGCCACGGTTGGGGATCTTATGGTCTTAAACCAGGAGCACAACTCATCAACAGTGTGCCTAGAGAAAAACAAAAAATGGGAAGATCAGTTTTGACCTTGCCCTTTTGTGTGCCCATAATAGAGATATGGTGATTGGGGACCTGAAAGAGGGCATCTCTAACAAATGCAAGTTTACCAAATCAAGCATGGATGTCAGAGTTGATCCAACATAAGGAAGAGAACATCCAATTAAGGACTCTGGCAAGAAATAAACATGACCAGTTTATGACCGAAGAAAGAAACAAAGGTTGCCTTGTCTGGGATTTGTAGATAAAATTTAAAAAACACATATTCATACACCTAAGCCTGGTGTAAGAGGATAACTAAGGAAAGACTATCAACAATAATAACCCATCTCAAGATGATGGGAGGATTCATGGTGAGCATTTGATTACATGGATAGACTAGATGTAGAGTGCACTCAGCACACCATAGTAAAACCACCCTTAGTATCTAATATTCCAATATTTAGCTATGAGTTTTTAAAAATAGAACATAGGCCTAATCCAATTTTCACATATTCATGTAATTGCCATGCCCAAATCCCATGAACTCAGAATGCCTTTACTTCACAGTCCAAATTAATCATCTAAATGGCATGCCTCTAATTTCATCTAATTGGCATGAACTCAGAATGCCTCTAATTGACAGTCAAAATTAATATCTAATTGCCATGCCATTGATTTCAGAATGGCTTTGATTTCACATATTTATCCAATCAACTTGCACAAATTATTTCAGAATGCCTCTAATTTCACATAATTTAATGCCAATTTAATTTCAGAATGCCTCGTAATTTCAGATTGCCAAATTAATATCTAATTGTCATGCCACTAATTTCACATATTCATCTTGCATCTCAAGTATGCATCATTCCTATAATCAACATCATTAAGAATTTAACAATCATTCATTAAGAATTTACACAATCACTGAAAGAAATATAATCATAGAATGGAAGCAATTAATGAACTGAATTTGCACATATCTGCATTTGCCATAACCTTCAAACCATGAAACCACAACTAAATTTTCCATAACCATGAAACCATAACTCAATTATTAAATATACTGAGTTACTATTTGGGTGAAATAAAGGCTATCATAAAGCCGAAACCATGAAACCCTGGTAAACCCTAACCATGAAACCATAACAGTTCTCTGTCAATAATTAAATTCAAACCATAACTACAAACTGCATTGAAATTCATCCCATTAAACCCTATCTTATAGCATACCTCGAAGCCATAACCATGAAACCGTAAAAGGAAAAACCATAAGCATGAAACCCTGGTAAACCATTACCAGGTAACCATAACAATGCTCCATTAATAATGGAATTCAAACCATAACTACAAACTGCATTGAAATTCATCACATTAAACCCTAGCTACCATTACCTCAAAATTCATCAATATTCATGGATGTAGTGAAATTCATCAAATTAAACCCTAGCTACCATTACCAAACAAGATGCCATTAAACCGTAGCTGCCATTACCTCAAAATTCATCAAAACAATTCATCACATTAAACCCTAGCTTCCATTACCAAACTAGCTGCCATTAAACCCTAGCTGCCATTACCTCAAAATTCATCAAAATTCATGGACGCAATGAAATTCATCACGTTAAACCCTCGCTGCCATTACCAAACAAGTTTCCATTAAACCCTAGCTTCCATTACCTCAAAATTCATCAAAAATCATGGACGCGGTGAAATTCATCAAATTAAACCCTAGCTGCCATTACCAAACAAGCTGCCACTAAACCCTAGCAACTGATATAATTTATCTTCATGGACGCAGTTAAAAAACTTTATATTACTGTCAAAATTCATCCTCGTCGATTCAACCGAAAACCCAAAACCATTCAGCCAAAATGCAATTTCCATTTTCCAAACAAGGTCACATTTCCCATATCATAATTCGTCGCCATGGACATAGAGACTGAGAACACAGTCGACCAACAACCAAAAACCAGTTGACCAACAACCAAGAACCAGTTGACCAACAACCAAAAACCTTTTAACCGAGGACATAGACCTAACCAAACCGGACCAAACCGAACACAAACAGAGAAGGCACGCAAATCACACGAAGAGAGTTGTTGTGTTAAAAAACACATTAAACAGGAGTCGGTAGGATGAATATGCTACCAAGTTTTTTGAAGAGGCCGCCACCGACAAGCACGAACCAGGAGCGAAGCACGAACTAGAAGTTGAGCACGAACCACGAGCCAAGCAGAAAGAGGGAGCCGAGCACGATCCAAGAGCATGAACACTACGAGTAGCCCACGAACCACGAGCCGAGCACGAACCAGGAGCTGAGTAGAAATAGGGAGCCGAGCACGATCCAGGAGCACGAACACCACGAGGAGCCCATGAACCAGGAGCCGAGCACGAACCGAGAGCCAAGCAGAAACAGGGAACCAAGCACGAGCCAGGAGCACGAACACCATGAGCAGCCCGCAAACAGGCAGGAAAAGGAGCATGCAGCAGAACAAATGGAGCCATGGTCCACAAACAATAGATAAGCTTCGGACAACTTCCCCATGCCATGACGCTAAATAGACCACCCAACAAGCATAACCACAGTGGCTCCACCGAACAGGAGAACAACACGTTCATCTCGCCATGCAAGCGATGGAGGACAACCAACAAATGGCGAGGTTTCCACGCAGCGAACGGGCCGAACAATAGCAGGCAGTGGACCAGGAGCAACTTCAGTTCCATGGCGGACAACAACCAGGGTGGGAAAATGCTCATAGACCAGCCTGAGAAAGAATGCACAGGCTGGTGGACTGGCTGTGGGGAAAGGAAGATGTGGCACGATTGACGAGGCACAATAAAGTGCATTAAAGCCCCAACTACCCAGGACGAGCTGGCGAAGCCACCTAGGCAAGAAAGAGGTCTGCCAGGTGGCATCCAAGTGGCTAGCCAAGTGGCACATTGGGACCCGCGCCACTACTAGCCTCCCTCCCCTAAAAGCTAGTAAAATTATTTGAGTTCATAAATTTTATATTAAAATTGAATTCATAAATATAATATTATAGATAGGTAAGTTCACAATTAACCTCTAAAATATTTATGATTAATTAAATTAATAAAGTTAATAATATATATTAATACTAATAAAATATTAACAACTTTAATGAAATTAATAATATTATTATTTATAAATTCAACAACAACAATATTGTGATATTAATAATTAATATTTTATTAATGTTAATGTGATATTATAAACTTATCATTACAGTTTTGTTATTATCATTATAATATTAAAGTCAATATTAATAATATCAAGAAAATATTAAAAACACTAATATTAATGTTATTATTATATTATATTATCATTGTAATATTAATAATATAAATATTAACAAATTATTAAAATTTCAATAATATTATTAATAACAATAATAATAATTCACTATATAAGAATAAAATTTATAACATAAAATACTAACAATATTTATATTCATGTTTAATCTTAATATTTATTAACACTCACAATTATGCCTCTAATAAATTGAGAACTATTATTTGAGAAAAAAAATACATTATTAACATTAATATTAATATCCTAAATTCGTAAACAGTGTTAATTATGGTTAAGTATTTATGAAGATTGACAAACCATAAATATATATCAACTACTACTATGATTGAAAATGTATTTGTTTTGAAATAAATATTTCTAACAATAATATAAAATTACATTTTTTATTTTATAATTTTTAAAAATTATTATCTAATTATAATAAATTAAATACAAATTATTTAAAATGAAAATTTTGATTTAATATTTCATTTTTAAATAAATATTTAAACATAAAATTATAATATTTTAATGATACAATTACCTTAGTAAAAATATAAATCTTAAACCTAGAATTATAATATAAATTTATAAAGTAAAAATATAATATATGAAAATATAAAAATATAATGTACACAAGTATTTTTATAATAAAATATCATGTGTATTATATTCTATTTTTTTTCCCAAAAAAAGCGTAATTTAATTAATAGAAATCAAATTATATTTTATAGAAAGCATATGAATACCTTTCTAAAAGAGTATCCAGCACTATGGTTGTATCAAAAAAGATAACCTAAAAACTAGAAACCCCTTATCGGGTCAGCCATGAGTGGCTCAAATACGAAACCAGCTCATGAAGAGCTGAAATACAGAATGTAGAGAAACCCAAACAAAGACGTGAGATGAAGACAGAATCCGATACTCCAAAATACCTGTTGTTATTTCTGTAGGGCCACCGACTACAGAAATAACAAGGCCGCCAACCCACCATTATTCTGACGGTAAGGATGTTGCCGCTGCCACCATAACAGAGTAGTCTAACCATCATATTATCGTTGCAGCCACAGGAAAAACCCCGCTGTTCCGCAGCTAGAAACGACGCCATTGCTAGGACGCAAAGCCAGCCGTCGCTGTTGCCAGGATGCCTGCCACCGCTCGCTCCGCTCGCCCTGAGCACACTGCCATCACCGCCGCCATGGAACCCTGTGAAGCCGTCGCCGCCACCACTGGATCGCACGGAGTGCTCGTAGACCCAATGGGTCACAGCGCAAAGGCGCCGCCCACACCACAGGCGCATGGAGGAACCGTCAAATGCCATCGATCCTCAGAAGAACTAGTGGCTACTTGGGAAAAAAGGGGTGGTGGCCATGGAAGGAGCCATGGCCGCGGGGTTCAAAACTTCGCTACCGACCTTGTCTTCTGTATTATATTCTATTATGTGTAATGAATATTAATATAATAAAAATTTATATTCTTATTTATAATAATGATTTTATATTGTTATTTAAGTTTTGTTTGAATAAATTTTATAGGAAATTATAATAAAAGGTTATTGTTCTATGTTTTCACACTTCACTTGGAATAATAAAAAACAATTTAATAATTTCAATTAAGATTTTACAAATTTTAAAGAAATTTTAGGTTTAATAATTTTTATACTAACATATAATCATTTTAAATAATAATAATAGGTTAATGTCAATCAAGGTTAACCATAAACATCCAATATTGAAAAAAAATATATCAATTAATGTTTATATTTAATCTTAAACATAACCTTATAAAATAATTAATTCTTAAAAACAATCTTATAAAATTATTATTCATGGCTTTCAAATTTTGACATAATATTGAAACGTTATTTTACATCATTACTTATTAAATGTTTTATTTCTATATTGTTGCTTCTTAATTGTCCCTATATGAGATATGAATAATATTAATATTAACTTTAATGTTATGAACATTAAAGTCAACATTAATAATATCATTAATATTAATAATATTAATAATAACACTAATACCATTATTATTAACATTAATGTTAAGAGCATTCAAATAAAAAAGGGTCTAAACACAACTCAATCATAATTAAATCATGAGAAAGAGTATTAATGTCAACCGTGGTAAACCAAAGTCATGGTTCCATGGTTAAGCATGGTTCCACGGTAAACAAAGTCAATAAAGTTGTCATGTCCCAAATTTGGAATTGGGTCACAATGGTCTAATCACATTAGCCACATTCATTAGAGTTTGCAAAATTGATATTAAGGGTCAAATAATTGCCAAGGAGGAAAATTACTAGTTTCCTGGGTTTGGGGTGGAAGCTTTGGGATTTGGAATAAGGGGGATAATAAATGATGTTTAGACATTAGAAGGGTTCAAGTATTTAATAAATAGAGTGAATAAATAAATTCAAGAGAAATCCTAGGTGACAAATGGTTTTGGAGACATATGGAGGATGTGGGACCCACACTAGCTTGATTTTTCATAACACATGGTATCTCTCTTTTGCAAATTCGAATTAATGGGAATGTGAACACTCTTGGGTGAGTTGGTAAGTCATAACACATGTCATTGAGCATCTTAGGTCGAATTGGGAAGAATTCGTAACCTCCATAGAAGATAAAGAGTCAAAGTGGAAGTTTGTGGACACTTGGGCTAGATTCCCTAGCCCCTATGACACCAATGATGGAGAAACTATGACAAATTGCAGACCTGACCTCTGACATCTGACCACTATGACATGTCAGCCCCAAAAATAGGCTCAAGGAAGGCGAATTTGGGAGTTGGAGAAGCCAAGGAGACTCAAAATTGAATTTGGGAGAAGATGGAAGGTTGGAACTAGGAGACAAGTGGCAAATGTGGAATATTTCCTAAATGAAAATCTATTGAATCTATTGAGAGGATTTCGACCCTTAGAAGGCTAATGTTGGTTATAAAATGTAGAAATTAAGTATGAGAATAGCTTTTGATAATTTGTAGAATTTGCAATTGCATTTGTGAAGAGGGAGAGCTAGTGGATGATTAGTTTCTTGCCTTAGCCAATTTCGAGGGTGAAAGATTCCCATCCAAGTTGGTAATTGGAAAAACCATTCAGAACTTTGATTTGGAGCTTTAATGGAGTCTTTGTTTGCAGGTGTAAGTGACAGGGTAGCTCGTGGTTTCTTCTATTGCAGCTCACTCCTTCAACCATTTGCAGTTTTGATGGCATATTCTTGATCCTTGAGAGAGGGCATTTTTGGTGAGCTATTGTACTCTTTGGGGAATTTTTTAATGCCCCATTTCTTTTGTAATATGATGTAAATACTCTGTTCTTCATCTCCAAAAAGTTTCAGGTCGAAATTCCAAGTAGAAATGTATGAATCTCATTTTTAATGGAAGAACAATGCCATTTCCCCACTACCTTGTTGTGAGCCAATGTATTGATGATGATTTCGAATGAATGGATGATTCTCTGATATATTTGTGATCAATATACTGCCATGGATGTCTTATACAAGTTTCATGTACTGTACTTGAGCATTTGAAGCATTTTTACTCAGTTTAGTTGTATTGGGAGGTGAAATAGTGCCATTTCCCCAAGGGTCGAATTGAGGATTTTTGCAGTTGAATGGCAGAGGGTGAGAATAGTTGTAATAATCCATTAATGGTGCATATGAAACTTTAATAAAATACTTAACACATTACATACCTCTGTTCATAAATTTGAGTGGGTTTGGAGGCATTTGGGAAGCCATTTTCAGTACTTACCCCAGAGGGATTTGAACCCCAAATTACTAGTAAAAGTGCATAATTGGTTCAGAATCTTAAGAGAGTTTGCACAGGTCTTTTGGTGGACATATTTAATCCATAAACATCATATTCAAGTTCTAATATCATTCATACACCTTCCTTGAATATTTGAAGGACTTTCGAGTCAATTTGAGACCTAGAGACCAATACTAGTCAAAGGAAAATCACTAGTAAAGTTACCTACATTGATCAGAATTGAAAGAGGATTTGCAGAAGTATTTTAAAGGTTCAAATGTATCCCTGAAACACATATTTATGTTCTAATATCATTCATATACCTTCTCAGAATATTTGGGATCATTTGGGGCAAATTTGGGACCTAGAGATCAAAACTAGTCAAAAGTCTAACAAGGGAAAAAAATGAAAAATTGTCATTTTAATAAAATTCCTAACAAGGGACATTACAGTGGTATCAGAGCATGGTCCTTGCACCTGCGTATTAGGTACATACATTCAAGAATAATTGGCAGCCATGTCTTACTATTATGATGAATCCTATGAGTGCAATTCTTATGAGGAATATGCAGATGCTTATGAGCAATATGAAGTAGAATGTGAATGGTATGAGGAAGAGGTGCCATCATGCAACACTTCTTACAATTTCAAGCGAAATGAAGATTATTCTTATGACTTTAAATCTAATGAATATGAGTGTGTCACACTAACCAAGGATAATTCTATGAGTGAGTTCCAAAGATGGAGAGCAAAATATAAAACCTTGCCCCAACAATATCAAAAATATCAAGAATATCTTGATTTTAGCAAAAATACACAAAATGCCATGTCTTTTGAGTACTATGTTGAACATTGTTTTGAAAATAGGCCCAAAAATGAATATGTGGAGTTAGTGAAGAAAGGTTTATGCCCTTCTTGTAAAAACCCTTGGAGCGAGTATCATATATGTGTGCATGAAATGATGTCCTCCTTGAGGAGAGCTTTTGAGATTTATTCAAGAAGAGATTCCAAATATATTGATCCTAAGGAAAACAAGGGGCAAAATGCATCAGCTTGCTTTAAGGAGCAAAAGGAAGAGACATCACAAGAGCATGAAGAAGATTCTATTGAAAATATGGAAGATCATTTCGAGACACCTTCTAGCTTAGACATGAACCAAAGAGCATCTACTGATGGATGCTTAAACTATGAAGGAGTACCTACTGATAGGTGCTCACACCTCTATGTTGGTGACATAGAGATCACATTTGAAAGTGTTTTTACAAGTACAAGTTTTATTAAGCATGATAATAAAGACCTTGTAGAAGTTGAAGAAGAACCAAGATCAACTTCCCTATCACCACTTGAGCTTCATGAATTTGGTCCAAGCAAAATTGAAGAAGATGAGGAGGTTCATTTGCAAGAGACTCATTTTCTTGAAGGGTCCTTAAATATGAATGAAAATAATATCCAAGAGTCGCTCAAAATTCTCCATGACACTCAAGCATTGGTGTCAAATTCTTGTTGGAGAGCTACTTCATTGGAGGAAACATCCTTCCTTGAAGACATGGATAAGATTCAAAGAGCAATGTGCCACATAAAAGATTGTCAAATGGTAGATTGTTTGGAGGATTCTCATGACATGGTGGATCATGAGAAATGTGAGAATTTGAATGTGTTTAATGTGTTCGAACATAAACTTGAAGAGATCCAAACACTTGATGTGGTGGAAGAGGAACTTGAATTGTCTCTTGATGAAGCTTATGCAATTTTTAAAGAAGAGCATGATTTCTCTACATGGGAACCAATCTATGACAAAGGTTTCTCACTTTTGAAGGAGCTGCATGATACTACCCACATGGATCCTCCCCATGATGAAACTTCTAGACTTTTTTATCATTTGGGTGAGTTAGTTCATTCTCCTACATCCTACAATTCCATGTTTTGCAGTATTAGTCTCAATGAAGTGTGGGTGAAAGGGTTCTTTTTGATGGTGCCACATGAGGAGTATGAAATTCCTAGATTTACCTTTTATGATGACATGGTTGGAGCACATTCTTATTCACATTTGCAGCAACATTATTTGTCACTTTATAATGATGCAAATCTACATGGATGCACCTATGATATGCATTTGAGTCACTTGAAGACTCATGGTTTTTCTTGCTCAACATTTGATTCATTTGATGTTGGAGGAACTTCATCCAACACTTGGGAGAATAGATTTATGATTGGAGAACATTTTTGTTGGCAGCCACATACTTTGTTATATTTTTATGATTCTCACATTCATGGATGTATGGGTGAGACTTGTTTGAGTCATTTGAAGTCTCCTTGTTTTTTCTACTCATTATTTGGTTCTGATTTTAGTGGAGATTCTTCATTCACTTCTTGGATGAAAGAATACATGGCTGAATATTTTGATGCATATCACATCCTTTTGGAGCAGCATTATAGGACATGGGATCCTCACCTATGTCATTGGAGCAGATTTGATTGGTCACTTGAAGCTTGTATGCACTTGGAAAATGGTGTTCTACTTGCTTGGAGGTATAAGCACTTTCATGACTCTTTGATGAAGCATATCCTTGATGTACATTTTCATTATGTTGTTATGTACTTTGATGATATATATTTGGTACTCATGATGTTTGGAAGAATGCATACAAGAAAATGGGATCCAGGAATCCTCTTATCTAATGGTGTAGGTGGGAGAGCACTCTTAATTGTTGGGGTGCAATACAAGCAATGGGACCCTGGAATAATTTTTGTCTCATTGGTTTCATTTTTTTAGGGGAAGCAAGCAGTATGGGAGATGGATTCCCCACTTAATAAAGTGATTTTAATCAGACTAGTGCAGCAGCAAGCATGGTGGTTCCTCTCTAAAATATTCATGGAAACTCAAAGACTCAAGGTTTGGCAATTCAATGGAAACTTCAAAGAATTATACAGAAAGCAGGTTTTTCAACACCCATGTTTGAAATTGCTTGAGGACAAGCAATATTGGGAAGGGAGGATTTGTCATGTCCCAAATTTGGAATTGGGTCACAATGGTCTAATCACATTAGCCATATTCATTAGAGTTTGTAAAATTGATGTTAAGGGTCAAATAATTGCCAATGAGGAAAATTACTAGTTTCCTAGGTTTGGGGTGGAAGCTTTGGGATTTGGAATAAGGGGGATAATAAATGATGTTTAGACATTAGAAGGGTTCAAGTATTTAATAAATAGAGTGAATACATAAATTCAAGAGAAATCCTAGGTGACAAATGGTTTTGGAGACATATGGAGGATGTGGGACCTACACTAGCTTGATTTTTCATAATACATGGTATCTCTCTTTTGCAAATTCTAATTAATGGGAATGTGAACACTCTTGGGTGAGTTGGTAAGTCATAACACATGTCATTGAGCATGTTAGGTCGAATTGGGAAGGATTGGTAACCTCCATGGAAGATAAAGAGTCAAAGTGAAAGTTTGTGGACACTTGGGCTAGATTCCTTAGCCCCTACGACACCAATGATGGAGCATCTATGACAAATATGACAAATTGCAGACCTGACCTCTGACATCTGACCACTATGACATGTCAGCCCCAAAAATTGGCTCAAGGAAGGTGAATTTGGGAGTTGGAGAAGCCAAAGAGACTCAAAATCAAATTTGGGAGAAGATGGAAGGTGGAACTAGGAGACAAGTGGCAAATGTGGAATATTTCCTAAATGAAAATCTATTGAATCTATTGAGAGGATTTCGACCCTTAGAAGGCTAATGTTGGTTATAAAATGTAGAAATGAAGTATGAGAATAACTTTTGATCATTTGTAGAATTTGCAATTTCATTTGTGAAGAGGGAGAGCTAGTGGATGACTAGTTTCTTGCCTTAGCCAATTTCAAGGGTGAAAGATTCCCATCCAAGTTGGTAATTGGAGAGGCCATTCAGAACTTTCATTTGGAGCTTTAATGGAGTCTTTATTTTCAGGTGTAAGCTACAGGGTGGCTCGTGGTTTCTTCTATTGCAGCTCACTCCTTCAACCATTTCTAGTTTTGATGGCATATTCTTGATCCTTGAGAGAGGGCATTTTTGGTGAGCTATTGTACTCTTTGGGGAAGCTTTTAATGCCCCATTTCTTTTGTAATATGAAGTAAATACTCTGTTCTTCATCTCCAAAAAATTTCAGGTCGAAATTCCAAGTAGAAATGTATAAATCTCATTTTTAATGGAAGAACAATGCCATTTCCCCACTACCTTGTTGTGAGCCAATGTATTGATGATGATTTCGAATGAATGGATGATTCTCTAATATATGTGTGATCAATATACTGCCATGGATGTCTTATACAAGTTTCATGTACTGTACTTGAGCATTTGAAGCATTTTTACTCAGTTTAGTTGTATTGGGAGGTGAAATAGTGCCATTTCCCCAAGGGTCGAATTGGGGATTTTTGCAGTTGAATGGGAGAGGGTGAGAACAGTTGTAATAATCCATTAATGGTGAATATAAGACTTCAATAAAATACTTAACACATTAAATACCTCTGTTCATAAATTTGAGTGGGTTTGGAGGCATTTGGGAAGCCATTTTCAGTACTTACCCCAGGGGGATTTGAACCCCAAATTACTAGTAAAAGTGCATAATTGGTTCAGAATCTTAAGAGAGTTTGCAGAGGTCTTTTGGTGGACATATTTCATCCATAAACATCATATTCAAGTTCTAATATCATTAATACACCTTCCTTGAATATTTGAAGGCATTTTGAGTCAATTTGAGACCTAGAGACCAATACTAGCCAAAGGAAAATCACTAGTAAAGTTACCTACATTTATCAGAATTGAAAGAGGATTTGCAGAAGTATTTTAAAGGTCCAAGGCATCCCTAAAACACATATTTATTTCATAATATCATTCATATACCTTCTAAGAAGATTTGGGATCATTTGGGGCAAATTTGGGACCTAGAGATCAAAACTAATCAAAGGTCTAACTAGAGAAAAAAGTGAAAATTTGTCATTTTAATAAAATTCCTAACAAGGGACATTACAAAAGTCATCAAAGTCAACCATGGTGAGTCATGGTCAACTATAGTCAAATCCAACCAAAATTTGACCATGGTCAAATAAAGTCAACCATTTTTAACCAAAATCAACCATGGTAAACCAAAGTCAACCATAGTAAACCATGGTCAACCTTATTCAATCGAAATCAACCATGCTAAACCAAAGTGAACCATGGTGAACGTAAACATAACTCTAAATGACCAGGCAAATGTGATATATCCATCGAGGTATATAACAATTCAACCATACTCAAACACAGTAAACCATGAACAATCGTAGTCAACCACGAACAACCATGCTCATCTATGAACAACCATAATCAACGATAATCGGCTATGAATAACAATGGTCAACCATCATTGACTATAGTTAACCATAGTCAATAATGAGAAACCATATTCAACCATGGTTACCCATCATTAATTATAGTCAACCATACATAGTGAATAATGAACAACCATAGTGAACCATCGTCAACCATGAATAACCATGGTCAAGCATAGTGAACCATGGTGAACCATGAACAACAATGGTAAACCAAAAGTCAACCAAAGTTAGCCATGGTTAATCAAAAGTCAACCAAAGTAAACCATGGTCAACCATGGTTAATAATAGTCAACCATGGTCAACCAAAGTCAACCAAAAGTCAACCAAAGTGAACCACGGTAACTAAAAGTCAACCATGGTTAGCCATGGAAACTAAAAGTCAACCATGGTTAGCCAAAGTCAACCATGGTCAACCAAAAGTAGCAAAATCTAACCAACATCAACCATAGTCAACCAAAATTAACCAAAGTTAACCACGGTCAACCGAAGTCAACCAAATTCAACCATAGTAAACCAAACTCAACCATGGTAAAGCAAATCCAACCATGGTAAATTAAAGTCAACCATGGTGAAGCAAAAGTTAACCAAAATCAACCATGGTCAACCAAAGTCAATTATGGTCAATCAAAGTCAACCATGGTTAAACAAAGTCAACCATGATCAACCAAAGTCAACCATTATCAACAAAAGTCAACCATGGTCAATCATAGTTCACCATGGTTGACTGTGGTAAACTTTGGTTGACCATGGTTGACTTTGTTTGATTTTGGTTAACCATGGTTGTTGATGGTCGACTATGGGTGACTTTATTTGACTATGCTTGACTATGCTTCACTTTGGCTGACCATTTTTTACTATGGTTGACCATTGTTACCTATGGTTTTTCATGGTTTACCATAACCAAAGTCAACCAAAAGTAAACTAAATTCAACCATGGTCAACAATAGTCAACCTTAATCAACCATGGTCAAGTAAAGTCAACCAAAGTCCACCATGGTTAACTAAAGTCAATGAAACGCAACCATGATCAATTAACACCAATCATGCTGAACCAAAGTCAACCCTGGTCAACCATAGTCAACCATGGTGAACCATAGTAAATTAGTCTACCAAATTCAGCCATTATCAACTGATGTCAACCAAATTCAACGATAGTAAACTAAAATCAACCATGTTCAACCAAAAGTAAACTAAAGTCAACCATGGTCAACCATAGTCAACATTAGTGAACCATGGTCAAGCAAAATCAACCATGATAAAGCAAAAGTCAACCAAAGACCACCATGGTCAACCAAGGATAGCCATGGTCAATTAACGACAATCATGGTGAACCGAAGTCAACGAAACTCAACCTTGGTCACCCATGGTGAACCATAGTCAATTAGTCTACCAAAGTCAACCATAGTCAACTTAAGACAACCAAATTCAATGATAGTCAACTAAAATCAACCATAGGCAACCATTATGAACCATATTCAAAAGTCATACAGGGTAAAGCAATAATTGATTATGGAAAAAAATGTCAACCATAGTCAACCATGGTTAGCTATAGTCAACCAAAGTCATCCAAAGTCAACCATAACTAATGACAATCAACCATAGTCAAACATAGTAAACCAAATTCAACCCAGGTAAGTGAGAGTTAACCACAGGTGTACCATTATCAACTAAACTCAACCATGGTAAACCATAGTCAAGCATGGTCAACCAATAATCAACCATGGTCAACCATAGTTAACCAATGTCAACCATAGTCAACCATTATCAACCACACTCAACCATGGTCAATGAATATTCATCCATAGTCAACATAATTAATCATGGTTAACCAATAATCAACTAATGGTCAACCATAATTAACCATGCTTAACCAATAGTCAACCAACGATCAACCTGTAGTCAACCATGGTCAACCATATGTTAAACCATAACCAATGGTCAACTAATACTTAACCAATAGCTAACCAACGTTTTACCAATAGTCAACCGATGGTAAACTAATTTCAACCATTGTCAACAATGGTCAACTAGTGGTCAAAAATCACACATTAGACATTAGATATTAAATATTAATAAACATTAAATTTAGACATTAGACATTAATAAACATTTAAACATTCACAAACATTACTTAACATTGTATTTTCAGAATAATTGAAACTATGTATTTATGTTATGTAATGCTAAACATTAGTAAGATTAGTTTACATTAGGCATTAGACATTAAACATTAGTTTACATTAGGCATTAGACATTAGATATTAGACATTAATAATAATAATAATTATTATTATTATTATTAATATTAAAAATTATACATTAAATATTAGACATTATTAAACATTATTAGTATTATTAGACATTGTTATAATTATTTTTCATTATTTTTCTTATTTTCATTTATAATTATTATAATTATACTTTCTTATTTATAATTATTTTTATTATTATAAAATATTTAAAAACTAATAATAAGAATAAGAATATAAATTATCATTATTATTAATATTAATATTGTCATAGGATTTCTCTCCTTCTCAAGTGCTTCCATTCTCTCTCTATCAAGCAATATCGCGAGAATAATGATGTCGCATATGCTCTTTCAAAGGAAGCCATTGATGGTGATCTGGGATTACTTTTGTGGGAAGAATTGGAGGAGGATGTACTCACTTCATTTCGCTCTTATACTTCTTTTCTTTCTGAAATTTACTAGTTTTCCGTTTATGATCTTTTAGATCCTGTTTTTTGTACAGTCTTTTGAAAATGCTTTTAGTTAAGCATGAATCGTTTTGGAGGTATATGTATGTCTTTTGACTAGGTATATGTTTTTGCTCGATAACTTCATGTTTTAGCTTTTGTGAGAAAACTTAAAGATATGTTCAAATTATGAACACTTTTGATTTGTACTTTTGGATTTCCATGAAATAACAAAAGTACTTTTTTCTCTGAAAAAAAAATTATTTTCATTTATTATTATTTTTCTTATTTTAATATAATCATATTTTCTTATTTGTAAAAATAATAATAATAATGATTATAATAGCATATTGTTTTTTCATAATTATTATAAATAAACTATTTCAATATTGGTTGTTTTATAATAATAATAACTAATTGCTATTTTTATTAAAATTAAATAATTAATATTACAAAATATTTAATTATTACTCTAAATTATTTATAATAGTTATTATTTGAATTATTTTATAAATAATAATAATAGTAATATAAATTATCATTACTATATTATTAATATTAATATTATTATAATTATAATTGTGAATCCTTATTATAATTTTTTTTTCATTTATTATTATTTTTCTTATTTTAATATAATTATATTTTCTTATTTAGAATAAAAATATAATAGCATATTGTTTTTTATAATTATTATTATTATGTTTTTTTATACTAATAATAATAATAATAATAATAGTTATTTTTATTATAATCAAATAATTAATATTACAAAATATTTACTTATTATTCTAAATTATTTATAATTTACTAAACATAATTATAAACTAATTATTTTTATAAAATAATTAAAATAATATTTGTTATTAAATAATTAATTAGTACTATAAATTATTTATAATTTATTAATTGCAATTATAAAATAACTATTTTTATAAAATATTTAAAAATAATAATTATTTAAAAATAGTAATACTTACTATTATTATTATTATTTTCACAACAATAATATTAATATTAAAACTTACAAAATATTTCTCGTAAACTAGTAAGTCATATTAATAATTAATATGGTTTATATATGTCGATCGTGTATCAATGATGGCCACATATTTAAATGTGGTTGATACGTTGAGGTATATAAACCACATTAATTATTAATATAGCTTGCTAATAATAATTTTTGTTATTCTATTATTTGTTTTATTTATTTTTAAATTTCATTCTAATTTGAGTGCTTATTTGGATAAGCATCATGTTGAGTGATATTTATCTTTAAAACTGAGCTCAAATAACATTATTTCCAATTTATGTTATTTATGCGTCCTTCTAGCTTAGGTCATGTGTTTTGAGTAAACTTAATTTTGATTATTTTTCTTAAAATCCACGACTGTTTTGAATAGATTATGTTTTAGTTTTGATAAGATAAATTCATGTCTATTTAACATTATCAAGGCTTAGAATAGCATTTTAATAATCTTAGTTCTTTTTAAATTTGCTCCCGAAAAAAGTTTATATAAGGTTTAGATTATATTTCTTTTAAATAACTGTAACTACATGTTATCAGTAGTTCTTAAATTTCTTTGCACTTTAGAAGCTGTTAAACTGTTGGTTGCAGCTTTTAAAAAAATTGCATCATAGATTAAGTTTGATTGCATTTTAGGATTTAAATTGTATTGTAGTAATTCATATCATTAATTTGTGAGACTCTCTTGTTGAGAGCAAACCCAAAGGCCTTTATTCCCGGGAGAGTTAGCTATTTCAAAACACACCAGGGACTGTATTAACTGCCTTATTTAGGCTTTCTCTCCATGTTAACCCTAGTCATAAAATCTGGCCAAGACAACCCGAACCTATTAACTGAGTTTTTTTATTTATAGAAGTGTTTCGGTGTTTATAAATCTCGGAAGCAATACGATAACCTGATGGCTATAATTATTATTTACAGAAGTGTTCGAGTTTTTATAAATATCGAAAGAAATAATCTAACGTGATGGATATCAATCTACAATGGAGAATAAATATAAATGGATCTCCATATATATTTATATACACACACATACTCAATAGCCATATGTGTGTTTGTGCTAGGTCTATTTTGAGTTCTCGACAATAATCAGATATCCACGACCGACATTAAATGTCTTCATTGTAAATGGATCCACGTAAGTTAAGTGTTAAGTGGAGGTACTCATTTGAATTGAGTCACATTTAAATTTTAACCTTAGTTAGTTAGTTAGTTAGTTAGTTTTATATACATATAATATTTGTATTTTTTTTTTTCTCGTAAACTTTACTCTCAAGATGTAACTTTTGTGGTGGACATATTGGGGGAGGACCTATTGGCAATGTGCTTGTATAATGATTTTATTGACTTTTAGGGTTGCTAATTCCACTTAACTATTTGTAGGGCCTATGTAGTGACAGAAGTTTATGCAAAAGGCACACTATTTTATCAATGCAATGATAACGATATTAGGACAAAAGCATGTGAAAGATACACTGAAACATATAAATCACTAAACATAATCAATTGAAAGAAACAAGCAGTACAAGTTACATGAATATGTAAGCCACAAGAAGGTCTTTGATGAAAAATAAGACATATTGATGACTCTCATATTGAATTACGTCTTAAAACTATGTAATCTATAATTCCTATAATGCCTAACATTGGTGACCACATTCCATAGACATGTGACCTTAGCTTCATGGTGGGTGAAGAAAGTCTACTACATGAAAGAGAAATCCTATAAATGAGTGAATGAGATCCTTTCAAGGTAATCTAAGTGGAAGGAGAAATCCTAAAATTGGCACCCCACTAAATCACCCAAAATAAAATATTCTTAATATTTGTCTAGGATCACGGATATTATGGGAAAGTTCTGTGTTTTGTTGTGGTGCTTGTTGTAGCCAAAAAGGATTATGAGACATATGTAATTCATAGCAAGAAGAAATCTTGTGAAGAAGTGGGTATTACGTCCCTTGAGATTGACTTGCCCGAAGATTCTAGTGAAGATGAAGTTTTTAAGTGTTATTTCAGATGTTTAACATTGATCCCTATGTCCATGGTGTTCTTATACAACTTCCTCTTCCACGGGTAATTTCTTGGTGTTGATCATTAGGTAATCCACAAGCTTAAATTCATTAGTTGGTTTGTCTCAGTATGAACACAATCCATTTAGTGCGAATTATGTTTTAAATTTATTTTGAGGATTTTTTAATTCTATTTGGATAGATAATGAAAAAATAGATGATCCTTTATTGCATAGAACTGCTTAAATGCAAATATTGGACTTGCATTCCCATTTTTTAATTAGAGTTCCAATGTTTTGCTGCAATGTTCAATTTGAGGACTAACATTAACATTTTTTGTAGTTTTTGCATTATTGTGTGATATTCTCAATTGTGATTTTTTTAGTTTGTTATATTCTATAAGTACAAACATGCCATTTTGCTTTGGAAACTTTTTAGGGAAGGTTTTACTTGTTACAATTGGGATTAATGTACAAGATCATTATGTTCAAATAAAAGGCAAGATATAGTCTTAGATATTCCATTCAATTTTTACTCAAAGTTACAGTTGATTTTAGGGCATCAGTTTGTGAAGGGCATCAGTTTGTGCCACATTGACTGCTACTAAGATACATAATAATAATCATCATTATTATTTGAGTATGTTAATATTAGTGATAGGTCAGTTATTTTGAATGACATCAATCTTGAGGGAATGCAACTTCATTGGAAACATTGATAGATGTTATTACTTTGTGTTAATGTGTGAAGTTAGATAAAATAACAACACTGCATATACATATCCACAAAAATAAGAGATGATTCTCTGAATAACATGGAAGTTGTGTATAGTCAAATACAACATGGTATGTCTCTTACATATATATGAATTTGTACAATCTTTCATTAATTCACAATAGTGTTATCATAATTTTTGAAATGAATATAGAGAAATGAGCAATCCACTTGCAATGATCGCGTATATAAAAACAAAAAAATATGCAAATATTCCATGGAATCTTTCCTGGTAGTCCTTGTACCAGCCATGGATTTCTTGTTGTTTCACATTGGTGGCTCACTATCACCAATTCAATGTGAACTTTGATTCTATTTAAGGGTGCCAGCTCAATGGAAGAGAACCTGCCTTACAAGAAGGAGGTTGGTGGTTCGTTTCCTCCATGCCCTATCTACATAAATCAATGACTAATTATTAAATGACTAGTTAACAACAATCAATGACTAAATAAATGACCAGTTAACATCAATCAATGACTAAATAAATGACTAGCTAACACCAACCAATGACTAAATAAACGACTAAATGTACTACCAAACATCGATAATTAATGACCAAATAAATGACTAAATAGAAACAATTAATGACCAAATAGTGACAATTAATGACCACAATCAATGAATAAATAGCAAAAAATCATGACCAAATAACAATAATTAATAACCAAATAAATGACTCCTCATATATGACCAACGCTTGAAGTAGATCAATAAATTTATGTCGAAGTGATAATTGACCAATTTTGTCATGAGATAAGTGACTGCTAATTTGTCACTAGTGGTCACATGACCAAAAATAGTCATTTATAGCCAATTTTTAGTGATTTTTTTAGTCACTAATTACCCATTTTGTACCAGTGCTCCTTGATATTGTAGATGATACTCTCCTAATAAGATATGCCTTGTTTACCTCTTTAAACTATCATAAATACCGATTATTTTTATTCAACTATCGTCTTGCTATTCAATTGCACATTTTATCTCTTTAAGGCTTCCCAAGGATTTCCTTTCCTCTAAATATCTTGGAGTCCCCTTGCTAGATAAACCTCTTCTACAATATTCCTAGGAATATCTCCTTGAAAGCTTAGAAAAATGCCTTCCAAGATGGAACTTTTACTCTATGAATTTGGTTGGTCATTTAGTTCTTTCCAAATTTGTTGTTTAGGACATGCCTCTATTATTATCTTTTCTCAGTCATGGCAGCCCCAAAATAGATTATCAAAGCTATATGAAATATTCAACTCAATTTTCCTTATTTTAGGTAGATAGTGTCATAGTCCCATGTTGAATCACCTAGCAACATGTAAGCTTCATTATTAACTGTAGAGATCCAAAAAGATGAAACAATCAAGATACAAGAAAAATCCACGTTTCTACCATAGTAGTCGCATGTATAAGAGCTAAAATATGATTACGTCCTTCTATAGCATCAAGGTATCTATTTTTAACTCTTGGCCCATATACAATATATTCTTATTTCAACTCATCTGAAATCGACCCTCGTGCGATGGGAAGACGTCTTCCTTCTTAAATTGGCTAGAGGACTGGGGCTTCACGACCAAAGGAAAAATCAACATAGTTCTGCAGGATAGATCTTGGTGGCATGATATCACATGAGAATATAAGTTGTGGGGACAACTCTAGGAAGCTAAATATTCCCATGGCACTCCCAAATACGACCTAGTTTGTATGGATAGTGAATTAAGAGGCTCACTTAGTTTAAAATCAACATGGAACAATTGAAAGTTGATTCATGACTATTTTTTTGGTTAAATCAAGGATGGACATACAACCTTCTTCTAGGAAGACTCTTGGAAGCAATTGCAAAGTTAACAAAGTTGGGTCTAGTCCAAGAATATCGAACCGTTCTCTCGGATCAACAATATAAAATAGTTAGAGACTATTCCAATTTGCAAGAAGAGGACCATCACGGTGCAATTGGATCCATTCAAATAGATGGATCCCACCACCTAGGTATATACATATAGAAAGACTTAGGAAAGAGATTCTATGCATAAAATATTGTTTCGCGGAAGAAGATGATGATCTCCGATAGGGCCACAAACCTCAAGGACATTTCACCATCAAAGAAGGATAATCCCTAGTAGTAGGACATCACCTTTTGACTCATGACCTCCTATGGACTCAGACATCGTCCTTGAACCTATGGCCAAATGATTCTATCTTCCTATGAATTTTGTTCCAAAATAACACTCTAACATGGGATAATGTTAGGAAATGTGGTTTTGAAGGCCTTACAATTTTTCATGTGTGTTATAATAATCTAGAAACAAGGGAACATATTTTAAATTCTTTCCCCTTAATGACTCATGTCGAGGATCAAGCCATAATTCACTTTAGAACCACATATAGGGGTGGATAGGGTGTGGTAGCTACTATCAATAAGTTTAGGGAATTAGCTTTCACTAATCCCATCCTCGACTGCATTTGGGAGGTGTTTCCTAGTTTCCTCAAATGGGAAGTTTGGAAAGAGATCAATCGTGGGATATTCAAGGATCAAACCCATAAAACACACCACATATGGAAAATTTTTGAAAGAAAGAGACATGAAAACATTCATACTTAGAGATAGAAATATATAGGTCTTTAGTTCGATGAATGAGAATGCCACATATTCCAAGCATGTAATCTTATATTGAATCCTTACAGCCTCATCAATTCCCCAAGAAATCCAAATTTCCCCAATATTTCTATATGGAATCCCCATCAAAGACAATTTCATCAAGCTAAACTTTGATGGAACTTCTAAATATAACCCATGGAAATAAGGATATGGAGTGGTTTTTCAAAATTGCAGTGGAGTCATAATGTGTATCTATGCAGGTTGCGTGGGAAAAAGCACCAATATTATTGCTGAAATTTGGGATCTTCTGCAAGGTCACCATTGCAGATAGAATAGGATATTACAATTTAATTGTGGAATGTGATTCCCATAATCTTATCCATACCATTACCAAGCTCAAGAATGGATCTCCTATTAATCAATTGATTAAGAAAACTGGTGTTTGGAATATGGATACCACCAATTTTGCCTTCTTGCCACCATGATCGGTATGATCGCAACTCTCATAACAACACATGTAGGGTGAGATGAAAATAAAGTGTATTATTTCCTTTCTAATGTTGGATTCACCTTGGTTCTCATACTCTCGATTTCCACCTCAACCATCTTCAAAACAATATTATAGCTCATAATCACCAACATGTAGCCTTAGAAGACACATCAAACATCAAATAATTAGAGAATGGTTAAAGTCACCCTTTGAAAAATGAAAACCTCTCCCCACAAAGAGGGTGACTGAGGACGTGATCACTCCCATCATGAAAAAAAATGAGAATCACGATAGGTGGTGGTTTCACAATTCAATAATAGGGGATCCACATAGAGTTAAGAGGACAATTTTGGATAGTACAAACTGCATGATGGATGAGGGAATTAGTGAGCATAATTTATCCTCCTACATAGATATTCGACCCCCAGGTATTATCCAAAATCAGAAAAAAGAAAAAAGAATTAAAAAAAAAGGAAAAAAAAAGAAGATATTCTAGTTATCATGCTAAAGTGAGATCTGGATATTGAATCCTTGCGCGAAATAATGACTTCTACGGGTCATCATGATCAAAGTAAGGACACAACAATAGAGTCAAGACCATTTAATATAAGCCTAATCAATAGGCTTCATGGTTATGCAATTCATTTTTTGGTTCAAAGGAATTATCCTCCATACAATCTCCACTCATCTATCATGACAGAGGCTCCTCCCAAGGCACAAAGGGTGTTAATAAGTACATAAAGATGGAAATTGGAGATGTCTACAAGGGGAGGAAGATGATGCAAGAAAACCACTATGGAAATAGGAAATCCAACTGTCTATACAAAGATGAGGTGAGATGTTCAATCTACGTGTATTTATAAATAACTAATCCCCAAGGGCGAGAGGAGGGGAATCGACAAAGATGAAGATGAAAAAAATATTGAGCATCATTTCATTCCATATGAAAAAGTTTTGGAAGAATTTTCTAGCTAAGTAGGTGACCCGAGAAACACTCTCTCAAGGATGGCCCAATTCTATAAAATAATAGATATGTACTAGGTCCTCAAAACAGTTACGGGGAAGACTCTGATTGAGAAAGGAAAATGAAACAATGAAATTATCCTCCAATAGCATGATATTCAGGTTGATATCATCAAGCTAAGCCTTCAAGTGAATGGAAAGCTTGATTCCATAGTGCAACACCTAGACATGGACTTCACGATGGAACCCCCTTCAGGTTCAGTTGATTGCACCTCGATGGTATTTCATTATGATGATGAAATGACATAGTTCTCTTAGTTTGTTTATCAAGTTCTTGAATAGTTAGTTCATGCATGCTTGTTGTGATAGATCTCATATAGTAGGCTTTTGTAAACATAGAAACAAAGAAATTTTCCTTATTTTAACAGATGTTTTGATTACCAAAACTATGTTTTACAGTCTGGTTTCCCCTTACAACATGTTTTTGTTTTATTTTTCATTATAGTATTTGGAAAGCAAAAGATGGGCCTAATTTCTTGATAGGTAAGCATATTCTAGCTTAATGTAATGCTCTTTTTGGGGAATAGAAGAATCTAATAGTAGATCACACAAAAAATATAATTACAATTCTTTTTAAAATTTGTAAAATGTTAAAAGACATTTGAACATGGAAAGAACTTTATTTTTTTTAAATTCTAAATTCTTAGCCTGTGCCCAAGGACTATCACTAAGGAAATGAATATTTCTTGGCAAGAGGATGTTTCAGAGGGGGAAATGTGGTATGCTCTATCTTCTATGAAAAAGGGAAAAATCCCTACCATATGGTCTATTGGTTGAGTTCAAATTAGGATTTTATGATTTCCCCAAAAATGATCATCTGAAGGTGGTTAGTGTTGGAAATTAATTAATTATTCCACCGCTCAGATTGGTAACCACCAATATTTTGAAGAGCCTACACCACCACAATGCTTTACCCATTCAATATTTGAAGAGGAAGCCACTGCCCTGGTTCAACTTATTAAAATTGTGAAGAGCCACTATCATTAAGTATTTTGACTTTACGGAACATGAAGAATCAGTACTAGCAATCGCATTCATCCACTTTATTTCTAAAAGGCCAACACAATCCTCATTTTCTCATCCTGTAGATTTTCAATGAACTAGAGTATTTACTTCTACAGAGATAATTTTGTAACGAAGGGTCAATTAGCATTTAATGACCGATTATCTTGAAACACTATAAATATCCATCGATGTAATCTTGATTTTATATAGAGCGGAATACAATTATCAGTTGAAGTTAAAAACAAAGTTTTTACTCTGGATGTTCTGTTATGCTCTGTTGATGAGTTTGTAAACTCATATTTATTTTGAAGTTATTTTGCTGTAGAAAGTTAAGAGATACGAGTTTATTTTTTAGTATAGATGTGTTAAATGTGTTTGATTGTTGAAACAGAGTATTAGCCTAAGTTTTATGAATGCAGGGGTTATCAAAACAAAGTTAAATTACTTGCTAAAACAGTTCCTATAGAATATAGTTTGTTGATATAGTTTGCTGAAACAATTGCAGAACTTTATTTTCTTGTTGAAATTTGTCCTATAGGTGATAGTTTATGAGTTTAGTGATTTGTGCATATTGTTGTGAGTAAAATAAACACTCCCCTACCTTCCCACCGTGGTATCAGAGCGTGGTTGATCTTTTTTCTCTCATTTTTATGTTTACAGTAATTTGGAATTTAATTTGTGATGGATACTAACAGCAGTGTAGTGGAGCCACAAATTCTTGTGTTGACTGAGAGAAACTATGATACATGGTTTATTAAGATGAGAACTATCTTGCGTGCTCAGGATGTTTGGGAGTTTGTTACGATTGGCTACCCAGAGCCAGCTGATCAAGCTGCTGAATTGGCATTGTCAAATGATGAGTGTGTTCTGTTGAAGGAAAATATGAAGAAGGACAATAAAGCTCTTGGCCTTATTCAACAAGACCTAAGTGAATCCATATTTATGAATATATTGTTATTTTTTCATCATTTAATTCAATAGATCTAGGATCTTAACTGAAAGAACAACATGTAAAACATATCAAGCGTAAGAGACAAGATACAAGAGACACAAAACATTTCACTAGGAAAAACCAAGAAGGTGAAAAACCCCACAACTTCCTCAGAGATAGAATAAGCATCAATATAAGGATCGCCATGATCAAACCCAAGAAATAGATATCTTCAGCAGCATGCTCCTTGTCCACTTGTGCGCACTCCTCCTCTCTCTCACTAATGCGAAGTGAGTGAAATGAGACAATGTGTAAAATGAGAGAGACACACTCTCTATTTATACACTAACTTTCACTTGACCTTTACTCAACTAGGTCGGCCCCAACTTAACCACTTATCATTATGCTAACTAGGACGACCCCTCTGGGGTGGTCTAATAACCCTTTGACCCACATGACTCATACAGGGCTGACCCCATCAAGGTGGTCTAATAACCCATCATGTATAAGTTACGACACTTACAATATAACTTGCGACACTTGCAAGTACACATGATGACACTTCCAATCGAAGGAATAATACATCTCCGTTGGGGATACAATAAAGTACAAATACAATATAGAAGTGAATATCTTCCGAAGTTACGAATACATCAACACTCCCTCTTAACTAGGAAGGTATTCTCTTGAAACAAGTCACCAATACATATAGGCACAAGTATTCAATTCTAGAGTTGGATCATCATCACTAGATCATGGACCATCATCATCATCACTGCTGCTGCACTCGACATCTTGATCACTGGGCTATCTCTGAATTATTCTCATCATAGGAAGTTATACAGAGCCAGCCCTTTTTCATGTTGGATGTAGGCCCACCACCTATAGGTCTTCATCATCACAGCGAGTGGTCTGATAGAGGTGGTCTCTCCGGAGTCATTACGTGCATATGCAATGCCTAACAAGAGTATCCCAGGAATAGTTTACGTGACTAAGCACGACCGGCAAGATCTCCCAGGGCTTATATGCATTCCTTCACAAAACCTTTAAAGAGTATCCGAGGATCCATTTACATGCCTCAACATGATCG